>JAXQQM020089638.1:0-358100 GCA_034641835.2 Pinus albicaulis
AAAACCTAGGCACATATAGTGCACTTCACTTCAGCAGTTTACCAACCCTGGTTGACAATTAAATGAACTCAATTTAGGAGACTAGGTTGAGCACAAACAGGGACCCTGAGTATGAATTCCTATGGCAGTAGACTCAATAAATGGGAAAATATGGGAAACCAATCGAGTATGTTATAAATAAATAAGTTTTGTTAACTTTTAAGAAAATAATGTATGTACCAATCAGCTAGTTGTTAAACATTTAATTTTAGATGAGTTCCATAGAATTCCTTATGCAGCCTATCCAGGGTATTAAAAGCTATTTTCTGCCACAAAGAAATGTTATTTCTGGCCTCGTATGAGAAACCATATTACATACTATTTGGCTAATTGTCTGGAGTACCAGCAAGTCAAAGTTTAGCACGAGCATCTTGTGGGATTACATTCCTTGCCCATTCCATAATGAAAATGGGAAGTCATTACATTATATTTCATAACAATATTACCTAGATAAAAAATTAAAAATGACTCAGTGACGGTAGTTGTGGATAAAATGAGAAAAACAACCCATTTCATCTCTGTACAATCCATGTATAAAATGGTCCAAATTGATGACATTTTTATGAGGGAAATATCTCTCTTACATGGCATACCAAGAGTGGTCATCTTTGAAAAATATGTGAAATTTACTTCTGCATTCTAGATGCCCATTTTTGAGAGATTAGGTACCCAAGTTCAATTCAATATTGCCTATCATATACATTAGGGCAGACTGAATGGGTGAATTAGGTACTTGGAGACATGCTACAAATGTATGTTATGCAACATCCAACCAAGCTGGAGGATAACTCCACATGATTGAATTTTCCTATAATAACAATTATCATGAATCATTAAGTATGAGCCCTTATGAATTAATATATGGGAGAAGATGAAAAACACCTACTAACTGGAGTAGCCTTGAGGACAAGTTAATTCTAGGATTGGATATGCTAACTGAAATATAGCAGATGATAAGGAAAATTCATCAAAAGTTAAAGGCTTCCCAAGGCCGGACGAGACCTTATGCAGACAAAAGAACTTATAGGAATTTCAAGTTGGAGACCATGTTTATGTGAGGGTCAAACAAAAAAGGATCACCTTGAGGTGGGGTGGTTGCGCAAAGATAGCTCCCCGTTATTGTGGCCCATTCCATATTTTGGAAATAATGGGACTCGTGACCTACCATATTGCACTACCTCATCATATTCGAGTACATAAACTGTTTCATGTTTTGTTAAAGAAATATGTTTATGACCATAGACCCATTATTAATTGGAAGGAAGTGCATGTAATTTTGAATGTTAAAATCCAAATTTTTGTGTATATGTGTATGTGTTTTTACTTTTACAATAATAGTCAAGTGAATTAATGATAGGTTTATGACTGTGAATTTAAGGTAGTACTGGACGAATATTTTATCGCAGAGCCTCTAATCATCCTCAATTAGAGAGAAAAAATGTTAGGGAAGTGAGCTATTATCCAGGTTAAATTGTAATGGAAGCACTTTAGCCTGAAAGAGGCTAGCTAGGAGGATGCAAGCTTTGTGCGGGAGGCATATACGGACTTGTTTCGGAGGCGGTGACAAACACCGGGGTCAATGTTTCTCTCAAGGGGGGGAAGATGTAACACCCCTAGACCTTGTGAATATTCTTTTATCTTTTTACATTTACAACATTAGGTTGAGTAAATTATGAACGAATTAAGTGTGCCTAAAAATGAAAAAAGATATTTTAAACTTATATTGGTTTTTTAAATATCTAAAAGAAAAATTAGCTTGGGAAAATTTCATGGGAAAGACCATAGATGCAATTTTAACTACCAAACGGTTATAGACAGTTACCTCTTTCTCTATCACCTTAGAGATAGAATATCTTAGTGGGAAAAGAGCTAGGGAAGGGAGACGTGGAGAACACTAGAGGTATCTGAGAGAAGGACGATGTCTGTGGGACATTCTTGATATCGAATCAGAGCTAGTGGAAATCCTATGCATAAGTAAGGCTATATGTTCCAGGTTGGACCAAGTACTCTTGATTTCTGTGGACCCTGATTAGGAAAATAAAGAAAATTGTCTAATTTTTTGTTCTAGTAGTGAAAGTATCAGGGGGATATTGCATGTAATTTCCAATCTCAAAGGTTACTATGTGTGGTTTCTCCCAGTGAAATTTCCAGACAACCAGAAATAGGATAAGTAAATCTATAGGAATAGTTTTATTTCTATTGAAATGAAAATATATAACTGTATTAAAGAATAACCTATTATGAAATGATATAGTAAAATAATAAGTTATCTTCCTACTTAAAATGAAAAAATATTATTTTCCTGAAAGAATAAAGATAGAGATAAGTCACTCTTACTTTTCTTTAAAGGTACTGTTAATATTCCTGGAAAGTTACTTGCAAATTTGCATTACTATGTGAAGGTTGTGATGTGATGGTAGTGCATCTAAACCCTTGTGAAAGGAAAAAATTGGGAGAAAAACTTAAGAACCTTACCCAAATAAACAAACATAACAATATAGGAATTATAGGTGTTAATGGTTGAAACAATTTTATGAAGGAGAGATATTGCACGAGTACCAATTTAGTCCCTGAGTTGGGATAGATAAACCGGCAACCTAGGGTATTGTCTAGAATTCTGTGCAATCCTTTCACAATGAAAGCAGGTAGAAGTCCAAAATCCAGGAGTATAAACCTTTAACAACCATAAGTAAATTTATAGCAAGATTTCATATTCAACCATATAAACCAAAGAGAAAACCACAATCACAAGAAAATACATATATATGCATGTGTGTTAACAGGGGTAAGATAGCCTGAAGCATAACTACAAGAAAATAATGTACGTAACATAACCCAAATAGAAAAATGTATATATAATCATGAATGCATATCAATTACAACGAAATATTTATGACTGATAAATGTTTGTGAATGTGAAAAGAACACAAAAATACATATATTACAGCTGAAAATTTGTACAAATAGGCCATTGTTTAACGACATATAAATAAAGTAAGAATCGACTCATTGACTTCATCTATGATGAGTATATGGATTAGAAACCTGATAATGAACCTAAAGGAACCAACATATGAGGAACCGTCCCGGTCTGTATAAGACCCGCATGTGGAACCAAACTAAAACTATTCATAGCTAGAAAAGAGAAAATATAAAGATGAATTGTAAAACCCTACTCTGAATCCCATACTAAAAAAACCTGGTAAGAGGAGAGAAAGCACAATGGTCAACGCGAGGCCATTTTTTTTTTCAACCATGGGAGAATTCAATAGAACATAAGAAGCTGGAGTAGGGCTTAGAACCAACTGGTAAAAGAATAAAAGTAACACTGTGAGATAGACAGTGCTAGACTAACGTTTCCAAACATGTATAAAATGTAAATAAATGTAACCACTGCTTTAGTTAATTATTTATTAGTTGTTAGGTTGTCATTTAAAGAAATGTTAAACATTATTTACTTTGAACAAACAAGATATTTTGAACAAAAATTGAATTTTGATGTGTGATAAAAATTAATTACTTGTGAATTGGTTTCAAAAGTAAAGACTGGTGGTAAAAAAAAAAAAATATATATATATATATATATATATATATATATATATATATATATATATATATATATATATATATATATATATATATATATATATATATATATATTCAAGATATGAAGTTAGTTGAACAGAAAAGTAGTTCCATAGAGAACCAAAAAAAAAACACTCTGGATAAATAGGGGATTCCAGGAGAGTTTTGGGGGTTCTGTGGAAACACTAAGGAACATGGGTTATCCTGAAGAGTGATCCCTGAAGGGAAGAACTCATAGAGGAGAAACTGTTCCACTGGAATTAGGGAATTGGACCGGACTGTCCCGAATTTCTCTTCCAGGATTTTCTGAGTTCAACGAAGACTTAGACTTGGAGCACGGGGGCAGTTAGAGGACGTAATTGCCTCACTCACGGAAGGGAGGAAAACACATACCAGCCAGATTGTGCACAGATGAGTGGAATGTTGTTTAATTTTTCAAGTAGAAGAAAGAAATTTCTTTTCTGTTAAATCAAAAGATGTCTGTGGATTACAATGTGTTACTGCTAAATTGTAATGTCTGTAATATATATTTCTTTTCTATTAAATTTTTTAAAGGTGGCATAATGTATTATTTCCTGTTAACATGCAACAGAAGCAAGCTAGGTAACACAATACCTATTCGAGTGGTTGTGTTAGTATCTAAGAAATTATTTTTAGCAAAAAAAAAAGGTAGAAGGAAAATAGAGAGAAAGCTTGTTGAAGTATTGTTAAGCAGGCGTGTATGTGTAATGGCGTTATTTCATCTACCTGTACTAGTAACACTATAAGAGTAAATTATTAAAAGGGGTATTAGTCGGTAAATTACAGGAGGTCCGTTAAGCTAGAACTTCTGAAACCAAAAATCCTGGGTTGGTCTCCCTCCAACCTATGATATTACACGGACAATTGGTGGTCCGGTCACCCTGTAGAATTCAAGAGAAAGGAAAACAGGAAAAACAGAATAACCTGGGTTTTACGAAAAGGAGCTGCTGCAGAGATATACTTTGGAAATTTTAAAAGAAAACAAGAATAAAGAGTCTGAGAAATTACAATTAGGCTGTAAGCAAACGAACAATGAGCCTTCAGTTTTCCAGGTTCGGAACAAAACCATCCATTTGTACAGAATGCAATAAGATGGTAATGCAAAGCTTAAGTCCTCGGTAAACAAACCCCAGAAGGGACTGTAATTGTAAGAGCCATCAATAAATAATAGAGAAGTATATAGTTAAGAATTCCAACATAAAACATCTAACATAGGTAATCCACACAAGCAAGAAATTACATGAAATGCTAGAGACATGTTTCCTAATGAGTGAAGGAAAACAGAAAATAAAGAGAACCATCGAGGATTAACGAGAGCATTCATGCTTCGAAAACATAATTATATATATATATATATATATATATATATATATATATATATATATATTCAAGAGAAAGAAACCGATTCGAACCAAATTTTTTGAAGGCACATTCGACTCCATTACTATGAGAAAAAGGTGCGCGGTGTACAAAAGCCCGACTAGTTTGTTAATTTGTAAACTTATGCTAAATTTTGAATTTAAACCTTAAACAAAACCCTCAAGGAAATGGCCAGGCACAATATACATTAGCAGGCTTGAAAGCGTGTTCACCTTAGACCCTAAACCCTCATACTACCCGCAGGCAATAGACAACAATAGTTAAACGAATCAAGGTCATAGGCCATAACTTGAGCAACCAAAATACTCGCACACTAAACCAAAAGAGACCCGGACGTGAAAAAGTCCGGGGTTCGAACCGTTAATTCGAGGTACACCTTAATATATATGCAAAGGTCAAAATCCTTGTAGAGGAGTCGTGGAAACTACACTAAGAACTTGAGAAATTTGTGCTTAGTGGAAGGAAGCAGAATGATACTGTGACATGTTGAAATCATTAGTGATAGCGAATTCAAAAAAAAAGTAATACAAACTAAATGTCCTTTTATTTATAAATGAATCAACATTGAATGGATTACCTGTGACTATAGATCTAGGCAATGGAAGCAAAGGTGAATTAGCTAGCTTTTGGCAAACCCAATAGTTTTGCAACAAAAAACACAATGAGTATACAAACATCCAAGAGAAGCAACAAGCGGATTACAAAGAAAAATATTTGAGAAACTAAACCTTTCCATAACCCAAAAGAAGACGGAGAACCTATTCCGCAGGGAATGCAACAAAAAAAAACAAACAAGGAATGCCAATTACCAGTCGCCGAAAGGATAGCATCCTTGGAGGCCACCTTACCGCTGTCCACACTGTCATGGAGCCAGAAAGAAAATCTGTTCGAAACCCTGTTACAGAACCCCGAGACTCGCAGAGTTGCCTCCAGAACATTCAACTGAACAAAACAATGCAATGAGAATTCCGTTATGGCCAAAGGTCATTATCCAACCCTAATGAACGAGCACGGTAGGATTAGAACTCTGATCAACGGTGAAAGGATCGCTAGGTGTTGAGCGGTGGAGACAAGGTGGATGCCAGCAGAGAAGGGTTGGCTACGTAGACCAACAGAACCAAAGTACACCAAAAATAATTCGCGCAATGAATGACCTTACAACCCGAGATCACAAGGATGTAGAACTCATAAAAGAAATGGTTAATGATTGATGTTGTAGCATATTTCATATAAATTATGTGTACGTAGTATCAAAACCCAAGGTTAAATTATGTGCGTCATAATCAAAGCTAGACCATAGTGTTAGGCTAAATATCACTGCAAAAAAATAATGCAATAGAGTCATTGTAGTTCGAAGGGTAAAAACCAGTTGTTACGAGGGTCATTTGTCTTATATCAACTGTAGAGATGAATAGTTTGGTTAAAGATTAATTGTTTATATTTATAGTTTATGGGTGGTAAGTATAAGTAATACATTTTTTATTTGTTTTTAATGAGGTAAGGACTGTAGAGAGATGTATGTTACTAGTGGTATCAGAGCGGCGTTACAACGCTGGGACCCTATCGGGTCAACTAACGTCAAATTGTGTGTTATTCATGTAGAGTCAGACAGTCAGATGGAAAGAATAACTGGACAAATGAGAAGAACACCTATACAACCGCCACCTCGAAATGTTGGGGAGACCCAACCCCAACAGGAGGGAAACCCTGAAATGTGGGTTCAGTTGGGAATGGAACAACATCAACAGACTAATAGGTTGATTGAAGAACAACAGCACCAGACCCGCATGCTGTTAACCATAGTGCAACAACTGTAGGAAGAAATGGAGAGGGTACGAAGTGATAATGCAAGAATGATGCAGGAGCAGGAAAGAATTCTAAAAAGCCTCTCAGATAAGAAAAACCAAAGAGTTGAGAAGCCTAGTGCTAAAAGAGAATTTCAGGAGGGGAATGAACAGCAAACGGAAGATTAGGATACAGGCCAAAAAGAGAGGAGTATGTCTCAGCGAAGTAATCAAAATAAATTTTTTTAATGAGGTTGAATCTGATAACGAAACCGAGCTGCAGGGAGAATTTAGGAAGATAAAGCCACCCACATTTGATGGAGAGAAAGAAGAGGTAGCAGAGGCATGGCTGATTAATATGAACAAGTATTTTCAGGTATATGATTATGACAATAGTCTTAAGGCACGGTTAGCTATTTACCAGTTAAGAGAGAAAGCCACTTTATGGTGGGAAGAAGTGAAGAACGTGCGTGGAATAGAGGATCAAGATGTGACGTGGGATAAGTTCCAACAATATTTCAAGGATAAGTACCTAACAGAATGCTTTTATGACAAAAAGGCTTGGGAATTCCATGATTTGAAACTCGGACAAATGACCATGGATGAGTTCATCACTAAATTCACTTCATTACTGCGTTACATACCTTACTTAAGAGATGAGAAAGCTAAAGTACAAAGGTTCCTGAGCAGCTTACCTATCCATATGAAGGAACATATAGAATTTGTAAATCCTAAAACAATGGACGAGGCCATTAGGAAGGCTAGAATGTGCTATCATCAAGCTAAAGCCAAGACAGACCAAGGAAAAGGGTGGAAGTCAAGGAAATAAAACAAGAGTAGTGCTGGTTTTAAAAGAAGCAAAACCAGTAATTTTAAAAACGCAGCAAAGAATTCAGTTAGTAGACAGTTCGGTAGAAACCTGTAAAGTTGCGCCCAATTATAGCTTCCCAAATGGGAAAATGTATAAGAAAGGGATGTCAACGGTATGCTATACAAGTAGGTTTATCTGATTCTAAAGAAAAAGCTACCATGCTGGAAAATATACCTGTAGTACAGGAATTCAAGGATATATTTCCAGAATAAATACCTAGATTTCCACCTAGAAGAGATATAGACTTTACGATAGAATTGCTGCCAGGAGCATCATTGATTTCACGAGCACCCTATCATATGAGTGTGCCAGAATTGACAGAGTTGAAAATGCAGCTCCAGGAATTACTAGACAAGGGATATATATGACCCAGTGTGTCTCCCTAGGGAGCACTTGTACTGTTCGTTAAAAAGAAGGATGGGACCATGCGCATGTGCATGGATTACCGATAGTTAAACAAGCTGACTGTTAAGAACCGATATCCTTTACCACGCATTGATGATCTGTTTGACTAGGTAAGGGGAGCTACTGTATTCTCAAAAATTTATTTGAGGTCCGGTTATCATCAAATTAGAATCAAAGATGAAGATATACATAAAATTGCCTTTCGCACAAGGTATGGTGACTATGAATTCATGGTATTACCTTTTGGGCTAACTAACGCACCATCCACTTTCATGAGACTGATGCATAGTATCTTCCACCCTTATTTGGATAAATTTGTGTTAATTTTCATTGATGACATACTAGTTTACTCCAAGAATGCGGAAGAACACAAGGAACATTTGCGAATGGTACTGGAGATGTTAAGGAAGCATCAGTTATATGCGAAATTTAGTAAATGCGATTTATTCAAGGAAGAAATATAATATCTTGGACATGTGATATCTAAAAAAGGTATAACAGTAGACCCGGAGAAAATCAGAACTATTATGGAATGGAAGGTGCCACAAAATGTGGTAGATATATGATCATTTATGGGGCTCGCTGGCTATTACCGGCGATTTATTAAAGGATTTTCAAAAATAGCTTTCCCTATTACTTCTCTACAAAGGAAGGGAAAAATTTTTAAATGGTCAAAAGAATGTCAGGATAGTTTTGAAAAACTGAAGCAATTATTAACATCAGCACCCATGTTAAGTGTGGCAGATCCGAATAAGGAATTCAAGGTTTGCACGGACGCATGCAAGGAGGGTGTTGGGGCAGTTTTATCACAAGAAGGAAAGGTAATCACATACGAATCTCATAAGTTAAAATAACACGAGCTACGATATTCAGCCTATGATTTAGAGCTGACCGCAGTTGTGCACGCTCTCCGGGTATGGAGACATTACTTACTTGGGAAAAGATTTATACGCGCTCTCCGGGTATGGAGACATTACTTACTTGGGAAAAGATTTATATTGAGGACAAACCATAGTAGTTTAATCAGCTATTTCAAACAAGCTGATTTGAACTCTCGGCAAGCAAGGTGGAATGCCTTCTTGAGCGAGTTTGACATTGATCTGCAGCATGTAAAAGGAAAGGAGAACCGGGTTGCAGATGCATTGAGCAGAAAACTGCATAACATCTATGAATTGCATGTTAACTAGTTTGAAAGTAGATTTCTAGAACAAATTAGAAGAGAAGAAGGAAAAGATCGTGAATATGAATTTTTGTGGCAACAAGCTCAAGAAAACAAAGAACAAGGAAAGTTGGGGGAATATGAAATCAATCAAGATGGACTGCTGACTTTCAAGAGAAGAATAGCTATCCCAAATAGAATGGAGTTGAAGACTCTAATATTGGATGAATATCATAGAAGCAATTATGCGGGGCACCCTGGATACCAAAAGATGTTGATAGCTATAAGAAAGGATTATTGTTGGCTGAGCATGAGGAAGGACATAGCAAACTATCTAAACAAGTGTTTAGAGTGCTAGTAGGTGAAAGTAGAGCATCGGCATCCGGCTGGATTAATGCAGCCTATACCCATTCCATAATGGAAATGGGATGTGATTTCATTAGATTTTATCACTAGATTACCAAAATCAAAACGAGGTAATGATTCCATAATGGTAGTTGTGGATTGACTAAGTAAGTCGACACATTTTATACCTGTCCAATCCACTTACAAGACAGTACAGATAGCAGATTTATTTATGCGCGAGATCTTCAGAATGCATGGAATTCCTAAGACAGTTATCTCAGATAGGGATGTAAAATTCACATCAGCGTTTTGGAAGGCACTGTTTACGGGATTAGGAACTCAAGTTAATTTTAGTACTGCATATCATCCACAAATGGATGGACAAACTGAATAAGTATATCAAGTACTGGAAGACATGCTGAGAATGTATGTCATGCAGCAACTGATTAAATGGGAGGAATATCTACACTTAATAGAATTTGCTTATAATAACATGTATCAAGAATCGTTAAAATTGAGTCCATTTGAAGCCCTATATGGGCGGCAGTGCAAAACTCCCATTAATTGGAGTAGTCCTGAGACCAAACTCATGTTGGTACCAAACATGCTAGCGGAAATGGAATCAAAGGTGAAGAAAATTAGACAAAATTTAAAGGCAGCCCAGGACAGGCAAAAATTATACGCAGATAAGAGGATATCATATCATGAATATGAAGTTGGAGACCACGTGTATGTAAGAATTAAACCCAAGAAGAGTACATTAAGATGGACAACTTGTGCAAAACTAGCTCCTAGGTTTTGTGGTCCTTTCCAAATACTGGAAAGGGTGGGACCGGTGGCTTATCGGTTGGCTCTTCCCAGCCACATCCGAGTACATAATGTTTTCCATGTATCATTACTAAAGCGATATATTCATGATCCGAGACATATAATTCACTGGCAGAACATTCAGGTAGCAAGTAAGCACAATAGTTAAGATATTATATGATAAAGACTTATGTAAACTAATACAAGTCTAATGTGTCCAGGTAGAACCGGACAGAGAATTCCTGGTCGAGCCTCACGATATCATCGACCGGAGGGAAATCATGCTCCGGAAACGAGCCATCGCCCAGGTTAAAGTGCAATGGAAGCACTTTGGCCTAGAAGAGGCAACCTGGGAGGATGAAAGTTTTGTGCGGGAAGCATACCCAGAGTTGTTTGCTGATTAGCAATAGGAACACCGAGGACAGTGTTCTCTCTAAGAGGGGGAAAACTGTAACCACTGCTTTAGTTAATTATTGATTAGTTGTTAGGTTGTCATTTAAAGAAATGTTAAACATTATTTACTTTGAACAAATAGGATATTTTGAATAGAAATCTATTTTTGATGTGTGATAAAAATTAATTACTTGTGAATTGGTTTCATAAGTAAAGACTGGTGGTAATATATATATATATATATATATATATATATATTCAAGATTTGAAGTTAGTTGAACAGAAAAGTAGTTCCATAGAGAACCAAAAAAAAAAACACTTTGGATAAATAGGGGATTCTAGGGGAGTTTTGGGGGTTCTGTGGAAACACTAAGGAACATGGGTTATCCTGAAGAGTGATCCCTGAAGGGAAGAACTCACAGAGGAGAAACTATTCCACTGGAATTGGAGAATTGGACTGGACTGTCCCGAATTTCTCTTCTAGGCTTTTCTGAGTTCAACGAAGACTTAGACTTGGAGCAAGGGGGGAGTTAGAGGACGTAATTGTCTCACTCACGGAAGAGAGGCAAACACATACCAGCCATATTGTGCACAGATGCGTGGAATGCTATTAAATCTTTCAAGTAGAAAAAAGAATTGTTTTTCTGTTAAATTAAGTGATGTCTGTGGATTACAATGTGTTACTGCTAAATTGTAATGTCTGTAATATATATTGCTTTTTTGTTAAAATTTTTAAAGGCGGCAGAATGTATTGTTTCCTATTAAAATGCAACAGAAGCAAGCTAGGTAACACAGTACCTGTTCGAGTGGTTGTGTTAGTATCTAAGAATTTATTTTTAGCCAAAAAAAAAAAAGGTAGAAGGAAAATAGAGAGAAAGCTTGTGGAAGTATTGTTAAGCAGGCGTGTATGTGTAATGGTGTTATTTCATCTACCTGTACCAGTAACACTGTAAGAGTAAATTATTAAAAAGGGTATTAGTCGGTAAATTACAGGAGGTTTGTTAACCCAGAACTTCTGAAACCGAAAATCCTGGGTTGGTGTTGAGGAGGTAAATCCCCTCTGCGGACAGAGGTGATCCCTACTAGCCCAGATTGGGTCTAGAAACAATCAAACACGCTACAATGCAGGTTCCTAATTGTAAATAAACCGACTTGCGAGGAAGGCTTACCTGGAATCCAACGCTATCATTTGTAGAAGAGGTGGTGCTCCCATTCCTTTGCCCTGGCAGATCACAATCCTCACGATCTCCGTGATCGGACACCTGCACATGCAAGAAACAACACAAATGCAAGCATAAAATCCAGTATATACAACTATATGTTAGTCGAAGAGGACATAACTCATGAACATAATCAAGAACAAGAGTGGAACCATAACCAATAGTCGCTTATCATTAATGAGTCAAAAGAAGAATACAACCATAGCTTCGACGCAACACTCTCCTTTGGTGGGTCGTCAGCAAAACATGTCTCGATAAAGCTTGTCAAGGATGGGACAAGCCTCTCTCTCCGAATACTTGGCAATAGTCTCCTTGCTTGGATTTGGCCTTAAGGGAATCAAGAAGGCTCTTGCAGCATAAGGATGTGAAAGCTCTTGGGAACTTGGAGATTAGCTTGCCATGAAGATGAGCAAGCTTTTATAGAAGGAGGAAAGGGAGTTGGGATCCCTATAATTATGGGATTGGCCCTATCATCAAGGAAGCTTCCATGAGAGGTGGCAAACCACTTCCTCTCTATGGAAATCCGTAGCCAAACCTCCCAACTCAAGATAGATATCAGTCCAGGAATTTGTTAGGACGAAACTTCTGCCTTTTATTTTTAAAAAACCCCTCTTAATATCGTTGGCGCGGGTGCGGCTCTATGATAGAGTGCCAATTGGCGCGCCCTCTTTGGAGGATTTTCCCCCTTGGCGCGAGGACTAAACTGTGGAACCGCGCCAATGGAAAAAGAGCTATTTTTAGGGTTTTTTGCAGGGAGATGTCTTCAGGGCAATGAAAGCTCATCTTCAGAGGGATGCAATGAAAGTATTTTCAAGTCTTGTCTCTACTCACAGGTCACGGAATGAGCCCTCCAATGTGTGGGATGGGGATTGCAGGGACGGTGACAAATTGCTGTGTAACAGATGCCCCCTAAAGCATGAGGCCCGAGAGAGAGAGAGGGGTGAAATGCTTTACGAGAACATGCCGACTGAAAACATTGCCATCGGAAAACCTGCGGAGCAAAGTACAACTGATGTCTCAGATACATGATATATATGCGTGGTATGGGCGCAGCCATCCATAACAGAGTGTACAATAATCTAGATCCAAGGCATGGACGTAGCCATCCAATGAAGATCGATAAATAGACTCAGGTATGGTCGCAGCCATCCAATCAGTGAGTCATGTAAATAATCATAATAATCCACAATATCGCAGCCTGGATTACAACAGACACAATCCAGGGTCTTGCGCTCCATCTCGACCCGAAAAAAGTACAAGTTCAAGCATGCGAATATGTGAGCTGAAGTCGAACATTCAAGAACATCGTCTGATTACCAGCCAATGATGAAAGCTGTTAACAGACGCGAGAGGAACCACCAATAATGACAATGGCCCTCAAGGTACTATAGGTACAATCTACGGCGTGTGAATCAATGAGCTGGTGTCGAACACCCATAGAATCACTCGATCGGAGGCCAATGATGAAAACCTCATGTCGAATGCGACGAACCTGCCATTGAGGCATGCAGGCTCCAAGGTACCATAAGGGAGTCTCTAGATCAGCTTCCTGGATAATGAGCTGAAGTCGACAGGAAGTGACCTTGATCGAAGGTGGGCCATAATGTTTCCCACATCATCGACATGAGACAGAGGAACATGATGTTTTTTGTGAATCAGGATCAAATGAGAATCAGAGGAAGGTTGATACTTTGCAGAGGTCAACTTCTCTTGAACATATAAACGGCACGACAGTGGACTTGGCAGTATTTGACATCAACGGATTAGAGGTCATGGTGACGAGGCAATGAGCAGATGAGAGGTCAAAAGGGATTATCCAAACCCACGAAGGCAAGTGAAAAAACAAGATGAGATGTCCCCAACTCGACACGAATGTAGACAAGTGCCATGTTCAAGAGCGACATACTGCTGACACGACGATGATGCTGGTTCCATTTTTCCCCACCATTTCTGGCGAGTACCCCAATTATTTTTTGATAACAAGCTTGAAGGGGATAGCATATGCTTGTAATATAAGTCCGCCCTTTGGGCGAATCCATCCTAGTACGCTTAACGAGCCCTAGGAAGGAGGAACTAGGAGAACGTCATTTCGACTGAATCCGATGTCATCAGGGTTTAACGAGTCTGACAAAGGGAGAACTCGACGTCTTTTCATGTTTAGAGAGTTTTAAAAGACAACAGAAAAGTAAACTCCAGCGGTCCCTTTTAGTAGATAGTTCCTCGAACCCGAAAAGGTAGAAAACAATATCCGAGAAAACCTCCTAGTTGCGATAGGCTAGGGTATTCCTTTTTCGTAAATAATCCATCCTAGCCCGAAAAAGGGGTAAACGTATACTAGGTAGATTTCGATTCGTGTCCACTTTAACGAGATCGAAACGACAAGGGCCTCGGAAATCTTTTCATGTTTAGAGAGTCAGAAAAGAGCTGAAAAGATGACTCCAGAGTGACTTTTTCGTGTATTTACCGAGTCCGAAAAAGTATATAATACAACTCGTTTCACCGTTTAAGTTGTGTAAAAGACCTGTCGCTGCACAAAAATCAAGTGTAAAACCCATTTTTGACACAAATATATTAAAATATTCAGAAAAATAACTATTTTGAGTTCAGAAAGTTATAAATATGTCAAATGGTAAAAATAAAATTACTTTTTACTATTTACCTCATCGAAGAGCAGCAGTGGTCCATTTTGTGTGCGAACTTCTAACGACGATTGCGACCGATCCGGGCTACTATTTAGATTCCCGTCAGTTCCAGGTAAGAGGTGCTTCTTTGTACTCCATTTCAATCCGTTTTTCATAAATTTTTATTGTATATTAGACTTCTTATGAGGAATTTTTGAATTTTTAGGGCTCCGCCCATTGGCGCGGGTATCCGGCACGGACCTGCACCAATGGCATTTTATTTCCAAAGGGCCCACGCCAGCGGTGCAATCTAATTTTCCGCTTGAAATTTCCACATAATGAATGAATTGCATGAATTTTTAAGGATAGTAGAGGTCTAATTGAAGTTTTTTGACAATGTAAATGCAGGCAACCGATCAGAATGGTCATTGAGTGGAAAGAGAGAGAGCATGGTGAAGAGGATGAACAAGCCATGGAGAATGAAACTTGCATGAATGCCCTCAAGAACTGTGGGCTAAAAAATTTCTTCCTGACACCTTGTTTACGAGCTCAGCCCGAGCTCCTACAGTACTTGATCAGCATATGGGATGAACAGGAACAAGTGTTCAAGTTATGGGACCAGGTATTAGAACTGGAGGTCTCTGACATATACTTCATAACCGGATTATCGTGCAGAGGTCCGGTGCCCATATTGATAGGGAGCAGACCGTCTGGTGAGAAGATGGAGCAAGTGATGGCATGAGTGTGCCGAGGGGCACAACTGGGATAAGGAAGTGGAAAGGTGGACATCCATACTATTTCTGATCTAGCACTCAAAGTAGTGCTTCATACCATCACGCGGGCTGCGGGATCGCAGGCACCGCACGAGGCAACAAAGGCCCAAATCTTACTGGCCTCAGAGTGCATGAGTCTCCTATTGTTCGACTGGGCTATAGCCGTGACAATAAATATCAAGAGACAACTCACGAAGTGCAAGCAGTCCAAACTGAAACAGTTTGGCTACGGTTCCATCCTGGTATCGTTCATTCTGGAACGATTACCAATCTTCCAGGGCCAAGGGGCCATAGTAGCTGAGCCGATTCCACGAGAGCCAAGAATGGCTCGCTGGGAAGCACTGATGCCCAGAGCTGGAGGAGGCCAACAGATGTCCTGGAGGCCGAAGTTTTTTGGGTGGTTGCGGCGTCAGTTGATCGTAGTGGAAGACTGGCCATATGCAGGAACCGATTTCACTGGAGACCCACATCTCCCACTGCCGGAGGGAGATGATTGGGACGACGAGTTGGGTATGACCTCTTCTCTTTTTGATTTTTATGTTTTATGATTTTTTTTTTGTTAATACATGTCCATCCTGACACATTTTATATGTATGCAGACGTGGGCCCAGAGAGACCAGCCGGTATGTCTCCTATCGTGCGGAGGACTCTTCTCGCACCTGATCCTTAGGTAGAGGGTGCAAAGGGGGGGGAGTTGATCCAGAATCTCGAGGGTATCACCCGAGGGATCCCAGACTACGCCCGGCTGGCAGATGTACCGATGGCGTACCAGAGACATACGGTGGGAGTGCCTAATCGCCTCCACCGAATTCTGAGATGCTTAGTGCGTGAAGTCACTTGTTATCATGAGCACCATGCGGATTAGACTCCTAGGGCCTTTATCATGCATATTTTTTGAGAGACATGTCGTCTCCGGATGTATTAAGACGAACATATATATTTTTTGATTCTATGTGACGCACACTATGTAAACATTTCGATATCTATATATATACATATCTATTTCTGGATGGATCTTTCTTTTCATGTGATGATGTTTTTATATGTCATGCGGATATTTAATACAATTTTATCTAATGTATCAGTTGCATAACAAATGACCCAAATGAAAAGTTCACACAATGTATCTAATCACACATTTCATTTTTACGCAAGCTTAAAAGCACACATGGACACACATATGCAAACTATGCTTGGAAATGAGTTTTATTTTTATGCAAGCTTAAAACACAAACTATGCTTGAAATAAGGAAACGGGCATGCCCCCCAGCATGATGTCTCAATTCGAGGAACATGCCCCCCAAGCTTCAGTCCATTGGAAATGGAGTGAAGGTTCAACACAAGAGATTTGATCTAAAGTTAACAAAAATCGAATTGAACAGGCTCGTGTTTCATTATTTTAACAAGGTTGACACACTTAAAAGAACTATCCTCAAACAGACTTTGTTTCATTATTTTAACAAGGTTGACACACTTAAAAGAACTATCCTCAAACAGACTTGATTTCATTTTTTCAGGAGCTTGACGCAAGGAACGAACCATGATCCGACAGAATACTCGTCACGATGAACAAGAATCCATGGCTTCCAAGAGTCCCGCACTAGGTGGGAGAATGACATCTTGGAAATCAGGACCCAATGCCCCCAGTACACTATGCACGACGGCGTCATCACTGAGTGCGGGCACGGGGTAGGTAGCCACATAGTTGACCTGCGGTGGGGCAGATACAACGGGTGGATAAAAACCAGGAGGGGGTGATGGCGGGCCAGTTGCCACATTAGGACCAAAGAACGAAAGCTGATCAATGGTCACGATCCGTCCTTCATGCGGAAAACAGGCCACACGAAAAAGGGAGGAGACAAGAGCTCCCATGGCATAAGTGTAATCGCGCCCCAAGAGCAGATTGAAATCCAAGGGGCCTGGAACAACCATTACGTCCATATGGATGGTTTTACCTCCCAAAGTAATAGGTAACCTTGGAAGGATCCCCAACGGTTGACTCATTCTTCTATTGAATGTCAATAGATTCTGCGTAACAGGCGCAAGCGGCGGTGAACCGAAAGCTTGCTAGGTAGTTGAGGATAGAATACTAACAGAGGCGCCTTCGTCTATAATGGTGCTGGGTATGACCAGACCAAGAGCCTGTACCGTAATCTCGAAAGGCACATAAGACGGAAGGTGGAATCCTGCAAATCGACTCCAATCAAAGGAGGCGACCAGACTACTCAGAGGGGTTACCATCGAACCGAGAAGGTCTTCCCCTGGTGTTACAGAAGGAGGAGCCTTCTCCATAACCTCCATCTCGAAGGCAGGAGGGGTATCCTCCAGAGCCTCCATGGTGGGAGGTAGAGAAGCAGTTCCTTGAGTTATGGGGATAGGAGAATCTTTCTCCAAGTCTGAGGAATCTAAAGAAACCAGAAGAACATGAGGGGTGTTAGGTCCACTCTCGACGGAAAAGACCTGGTGCACCGTAGACGGGGCCAGCTCAACCGATCCCACGACCAATGGTTGGTCAGGGATGGATTCTTGAATCTGAATTTCTGAGGGAGTGGGATCGACCAAAGATGATTTTTGACCAATCGTATCATCAGTAGGTGGAAGACTCAAAGAGATTTGTTTATAACCAGCTGGGAGGCATGGTGTGGAAACAGCCGGGTTGTCCAATATTCGCTTGGCTTCATCCATATAAGGACAAAGGTGAATGGCATGATGCCCTTCACACAACTTACAGGGATTGGTGATCTTACTCTGCTTCTTAGGAGCCTTATCAGCACCAGTTGAAGACGTGCCCCCCACCTAGCTCCCGGAAGTCAAAGGCAACGGCGGACAGCCGTTGGACCATGCTTCAAGCACCTTGGGAATGCCAGGGCAGTCTCGAAGAAGATGGTCTCCTGTGCACAACATGCAGGGGAACTTGACTTTCCGTGGAGGGTTGGGAGGTATATCAAGAGGAGATATTTCAGAAACAGTAGTGGCAGCTTTAGCCTCTCTTTTATCGGACTTCTTCTTCTTTGTCTTCTTCTTCTTCTTCTTAGCCACCTGGTTACTCGAATCCAGACTTTCACCAGGCGAAGTAGAAGATGAGGACGCAGAAATAGGCGAAGAAGGGGAGAGGTCCACCTTGGAATCAACATGATGTTGTTCCGGCGGAGGAACTGATTGAACAGTAGCGGAGTTATTTGGGACAACAGAGGTTGAAAACAACCAAACAGGCAACCCAACAGTTAACCCAGGAAGGGACAATGTTGCCATGTAAGGAGCACCAACATTCCCAAAAGGAGGAAAATGACCAGGATTCCCATCTGAGGGGATTCCTTGGTTGGTAAACTCTGAAAAAGTTGCCATCAAGACTCAAAACCACACACGGGCTGAAAAAGAGTCAAGACACACGATCAAACGGTCAACAAGCAAAGTCTAACAAGGCGTGTAATTGTGGGTGATTAATTTTTACCACATTGAAAAATAAGAAACTTCACCGTTTCATGTTTTAAGAGTCGAGAAACGGTAAAAAAGGTGACTCTATCTCTTTCAGATTTGACACAAGCGTGAAAGGACAAGCGCTTGGTGATCCTTTCAAATTTAGGGAGTCAGAAAAGATCAAATGACTACTCAGGAATACTAGGCAAAAAGGGTGTACCAAATAACCGTGAACTGCAATATACACCTTGGTTTCAATAATGAAAGAGAAATCAACCAAGGACTTTCCGTACGTGCAGGCAATCTCCCCGAATGTTGTGTCCGGTGTATCACGGGTATAGGGCGGCAGACTCAACTTCCTAAGGATAAAGGATTGAAACCTAGTGGGGTCTCCCTTTATATACGCGACGATACGGGGAGCACAAGTCCGTACTAGCGCTGTCTAAATCCAAGAGGCGAACGACAGCTGCTAGGTTTTAAGACGCCGGAACACGTCTCTAGCTTAGACCTCTAAATGTGTTTCGTTAGATTTCAATGCTACCTTAGTGTAAATTGAGTGAATTTTAAAGTTTATCTTCAATTACATTTCAGTTTTCAGGCGCTAACGAATGTGATGTCTCAAAAATCTCCTAAATGCAAAACTACATGCCACAGTATATCATTTCGTTCGATGAAAGCTAGCTACAGAAGAGTTAAGAGCTTTTTACACAAACAAAATGATCGGAAGACAATCAGTGATATCTCTAATGCAGCTAATGAAACTAAAAACTTTTCTTTCAAAGTCACTAATTACTAATAACATCGAAAAGATTTTAATTTGCACTAATCAACCAAAAGCAAAAGAGATTTTTTTATTTTCAATGTTTGAGAGCTAGATGCACTAAACAAACCGAAAACAAATGAGAAGCAATTTGAGAAATGATAATAAGAGAGCAAAAACAAGCAGATTTCACTCAATGGCACAAACAATCAGATCTCAAATCGACCAAAAGTCTCTCAAAACCAAGAAAAGTCCCAAAGACACTAATGAGCCATGTAATCTAGGCCCAAAATGAAGCAAAGCGAAATTCGAATGAAAATGAAATCAGTCACTCAAAAACGCAATAAGATGATAGACAACTGTCAAACGAATGCAAGGAAGCAATCCCAAAGTCAACTGAACGAACGAAAACCAAAAACTCCCAAGGGAGGCTCGACTCACAAAAGCACCTAGATGCCCTAGGTCTCGAATGCAAAATCGAAAGAAATAGGCAAACAACCAAAGGATGGAGGTTACAATCAGTCAAACTAGGCTCCAGTGCACTCAAACAGCCGAAAAAACAAGATCAAAATCACAAGTCAGTCCCAGAAAGCATGAAACACAGCAAACCCTAATAGCTCACAGGATTGGCGCGACTGTGAGCTTGAAATTAGCGCCAGAAAGGAAATGGCGCGGGTGATACACAGGCAACCTGCGCCAATGGGCGCGACTGTCACACTGAAAAGTGCGCCAGCCGAGTTTACTATGGAAAAATGAAAAACAAGCAATCTCAGACACAGACAAGTGATGACAAGGCTAAAACAAAGCCAAACAAACAGGAAAAACCAGTCCAAAGAGCTGACCAAGCAAGCAAGACCAAGAAGTTGACCGGAAAGAGAAGACAAAACTCCAAGTTGTTCAGTCCGTAAACCAAACCGGAGATTGACTGAAGCAGCGTTGATCTACTCCGCTAATGCAGAGCAAAAGCGTTTCGAAGGCTATCTGGCTGTGCTTCAGGCTCCGTCTATAGTTTACAAATCAAACAACAAGCTGAGTCCCCAGTGGAGTCGCCAAATTGTTGAGGAGGTAAATCCCCTCTGCAGACAGAGGCGATCCCTACTAGCCCAGATCGGGTCTAGCAACAATCAAACACGCTACAGTGCAGGTTCCTAATTGCAAATAAACCGACTTGCGAGGAAGGCTTACCTAGAATCCAACGCTGTCGTTTGTAGAAGAGGTGGTGCTCCCGTTCCTTTGCCCTGGCAGATCACAATCCTCACGATCTCCGTGATCGGACACCTGCACATGCAAGAAACAGCACAAACGCAAGCATAAAATCCAGTATATACAACTATATGTCAGTTGAAGAGGACATAACTCATGAACATAATCAAGAACAAGAGTGGAACCATAACCAATAGTCGCTTATCATTAATGAGTCAAAAGAAGAATACAACCATAGCTTCGACGCCGAATTCTCCTTTGGCGGGTCGTCAGCAAAACATGTCTCGATAAAGCCTGTCAAGGATGGGACAAGCCTCTCTCTCTGGATACTTGGCAATAGTCTCCTTGCTTGGATTTGGCCTTAAGGGAATCAAGAAGGCTCTTGTAGCATAAGGATGTGAAAGCTCTTGGGAACTTGGAGATTAGCTTGCCATGGAGAAGAGCAAGCTTTTATAGAAGGAGGAAGGGGAGTTGGGATCCCTATAAATATGGGATTGGCCCTATCATCAACGAAGCTTCCATGAGAGGTGGCAAACCACTTCCTCTCTATGGAAATCCGTAGCCAAACCTCCCAACTCAAGATAGATATCAGTCCAGGAATTTGTTAGGACGAAACTTCTGCCATTTATTTTTAAAAAACACCTCTTAATATGGTTGGCGCGGGTGAGGCTCTATGACAGAGTGCCAATTGGCGCGCCCTCTTTGGAGGATTTGCCCCCTTGGCACGAGGGCTGAACTGTGGAACCGCGCCAATGGAAAAAGAGCTATTTTTAGGGTTTTTTGCAGGGAGATGTCTTGAGGGCAATGAAAGCTCATCTTCAGAGGGATGCAATGAAATTATTTTCAAGTCTTGTCTCTGCTCACAGGTCACGGAATGAGCCCTCCAATGTGCGGGATGGGGATTGCAGGGACGATGAAAAATTGCTGTGTAACAGTTGGTCACCCTCCAACCTATGATATTACACGAAAAATTGGTGGTCCGGTTACCCTGTAGAATTCAAGAGAATGGAAAACAGGAAAAATAGAATAACCTGGGTTTTACGAAAAGAAGCTGCTGCTGAGATAGACTTTGGAACTTTTAAAAGAAAACAAGAATCAAGAGTCTGAGAAATTACAGTTAGGCTGTAAGCAAACGAATAATGAGCCTTCAGTTTTCCAGATTCGGAACAAAACCATCCATTTGTACAGAATGCAATAAGCTGGTAATGCAAAGCTTAAGTCCTTGGTAAACAAACCCCAGAAGGGACTGTAATTGTAAGAGCCATCAATAAAGAACAGAGAAGTATATAGTTAAGAATTCCAACATAAACCATCTAACATAGGTAATCCACACAGCAGGAAATTACATGAAATGCTAGAGACATGTTTCCTAACGAGTGGAGGAAAATAGAAAATAAAGAGAGCCACCGAGGATTAACGCGAGCATTCATGCTTCGAAAACATACTTATATATATATATATATATATATATATATATATATATATATTCAAAGAGGAAAGAAACCAGTTCAGAACCAAAATTGTCGAAGGCCTATTCAGCAAACCAACTATGAGAAAAAGGTGCGCGGGTGTACAAAAACCCCGGCCCGTCTGTTCAGCTGTAAACTTATATACAAATTTTTGAATGGTAAACACTTAAACAAACCCCTCCAAGAGCGTTGGAGGCACAATATACATTAACCGGCTTGAAGCTGTAATTTTTAAATAAACCCTCATACTACCACAGAGCAATAAACAGCAATAGTTTTGCGAATCAAGGTCACAGGCCATAACTTGAGCAACCAAAACGACATTGCCACTAAACCAAAAGAGACCCAGACGTGAAAAAGTCTAGGGTTCAAACCCCGTTAATTTCGAGGGTACCTATAATATAGATGCAAGGGTCAGAATCCTCATAGCAGGAGTCATGGCAACTGCCCTAAGAACCAGAGCTGGTAACTAGTGGAAGGAAGCAGAACGGTACCTGTCAACAAGTTTGGAGAATCGTTAGTGATAGCGGAATTCAGAAAAAAAAAAATTAATACAAACCCTGTCTTCTTTATTTATAAAAATATGGCATTCGGAAGGAGGGTTACCTGTAACTTCATAGAGACTGGTAGGAGCCAAGGTGGAAATTGACCGCTTTTGCCAGCAAACCCAACAGTTTTGCAACGAAAAACACAATGAGTATACAGACATCCAAGAGAAGTGACATGCAGATTACAAAGAAAAATATTTGAGAAGCTAAACCGTTCCATAACACAAAAGAAGAAAGAGAACCTATTCCGCAGGGAATGCAACAAAAAGGACAAACAAGGAATGCCGATTACAATTCGCCAGAAGGAGAGCCTCCTTGGAGGCCACCATACTGTCGTCTGCGCTGTCATGGAGCTAGAAAGAAACTTTGTTCGAAACCCTGTTATGAAACCCTGAGACTCGTAGAGCCGCCTCCAGAACATTCAACCGAACGAAACAATGAAATGAGAATTCCGTTATGGCCATAGGTCATTAGCCAACCCTAATGAGCAAGCACCGTAGGATTAGAACTCCGATCAACGGTGGAAGGATCGCTAGGTGTTGAGCGGTGGAGACAAGGTGGATGCCAGCAGAGAAAGGTTGGCTATGTAGACCAACAGAACCAAAGTACACCAAAAATAATTCGCGCAATGAATGACCTTACAACCCGAGATCACAAGGACGCGGAACTCATAAAAGAAATGGTTAATGATTGATGCCATGGCAGATTTCATATAAATTTTGTGTACGTAGTATCAAAACCCAAGGTTAAATTATGTGCATCATAATCAAAGCCAGACCATAGTGTTAGGCTAATTATCACTGCAAAACAATAATGCAAAGAGTCATTGTAGTTCGAAGGGTAAAAACCAGTTGTTACGAGGGTCATCCATCTTATACCAACTGTAGAGATGAATAGTTTGGTTAAAGATTAATTGTTTATCTTTATAGTTTATGGGTGGTAAATATAAGTAATAATAAAAAAAAAATTATGAGGTAAGGACTGTAGAGACATGTATGTTACAATAAAATTCATTAGAAAAGGGTACCACACCTGTGGGAAAACTGGGGGTTCAGTGTCGACAGAAAATCCTACCCAAAGGAGTGGAAAAATCCTTATAAGTTGGAAGAATATTCAACCCCTAGAATAAGTAACCATTATAATTTGGCATAAAATTGAGGTGATATATACCTACCCTCTCTCCATCGATAGGAGGTTATGTGTGGAGTTGTCATGAAGAAACCCTTGTTGTAGTGAAAGTAGCCCATTAGAAACCCAAAAAGAATTAAACCCCGCCAGTGGTAGGGAAACGACTGCCATGACTATAGAAGTAAATGGAGAGTGTTTGTGGGGTGAGAATTACCTCCGGGGAAGGGAAATAAATCCTTTCATTACAGTGAGGTTGTAAAGAAATTTCCTTTCAAGAGCCTAGCACAATGTGAATGAACAACAACCCGAGAGGGTTGGGCTGATAGTTCTTCAACCACATCGGAAAAATAAATGACCTTCGAATCACTACCTTGACTGATCAACGATGTAAAGGTTAGGGTTCATGAAGATTCCAAGGTATAGCTTGGCGTGCAAGGAGAAGGGAAAGTTATCTATCATATGGGCTTAAGTCTAATACCGTGCCTAGGGAGGTGAGTAATTCCTCATGAATATTACAATGGTAGTGATATGAGTAAGAAATATCACCAAGGTCATAAGTGTAAAAAAAAATTCAAACTACATGATTGACATCTATTTCATACTAGGATACCTTACCTTCCCTTATAATGTGTTACATATTGATTAAAAAATAAATAATGTTGAGTGGAATTTGTATGTTTGTGTTAATTTGATTAATTGGTATAGTAAGAGGAATGTTGTTTTTGTTTTGGTGAGTGAACATGTCACAAACACAATGGCCAGGTACACGTTTATTTATTTATTTCTTAATTCTAAAGTTGCTTCACTATGTAGATTAATTTAAAATTTCTTCATTGTGTAGCTTAATTTCTTTCTATTGATCAATCGATCCCATTAATCAACGCAATATTTTTGTTGTTGGGAATTGTTTAACATCTAAGCGAGAGCATTGGTTTCTAGATTAAATGACTTTGTAGGAAGGAGAATTTGCAAGATTGAGGTTTTGTTTGAGTTGAATTTGTTATTTGTGTGGTATTTTTGGTACACCATATTAACTCTTTTATTGCCATGGAGATTTTTTTCATGTTTGGTTGAAAAACGACATGAATTAACAAATTTTACTACCTTTCTTGAGATGGAAAAAGAAAATAAGAAATAAAGTACAAATTTTTTTTCCTCTAGTGTACCTCATTTGTTGAATGACTAGTTGTTAACGTGGCGCTATTTAGAGCCATCATCCTTCTCTTTGAAGTTGCTCAAGGGTTGTCTACCTTATCTCATGGAACTGGAAAGAGAGGATACAACATTAAATGTGATGGTGACTACTTGCTAAATTACCTTCACATGCCACATTGTTTTATGATTCAAATTCAAAAGGGTGATATTATTTTTTTTCCTCGCATTTGTTTTTTTATCATTTCAAAAAATTATCTGTTCACATTGAAGCAAGGCCATGCTAGAAGAGAAACCAGAATACCAACTTTTTGACTCCATAAAATGGAATAACTCATATATGAATAATTTAAAACCTAATGTAAAGTATAGGTGCATGTTCCTCGCGTCTCTCACACCAACCTACCAATTGTGCCACACTTGTATAATCAGGATTTAGCTATAGGAACCTTTATCCTTTCGATTTATACTCACATTCAAATATTGAGTCTCCTTCGACCATGAATCCAAAGCTTCACTTTTGTTTGCACTATGCATATAAATATGTGTACATGGTAACTATTCCTCCTATCATCTCTCTAGGAGTATTTTCAATATCGATGATGACTCATTCCCAACCTGGTTAATACTATTCAATCATTAACATGGAAAACTTCAAAATAACAAAGAAAAGACATGAGGCAGGACAAAATAATTTATAAATTCGTTATGCCATTAACCATAAAAACACTAAGTTTCTTTTGTTTTCATATTTTGGGTAATTTATTTGTTGCAAGGCCTTCCTCCAACGGAGAATGAATCTTGCGATAGAAACTAAAGGATGATTTCAAATGAACGTTCTTTCTCTTACACAAACTTGTACACGAAACTCCAAACAAAGTCAATGGAAAAAACGCTCAATACATTTCCTCCTACCTCAACGAGCTTTGATGACACTCCAAAATATTAAGTAAACCTCCAACGAACTTCAAAGAAAGAATTCATTCCAACAAGATGCAAGAAAATGCAAGGTTTGATAACAAAAAACTCTTTAAATACTCCTCTTCATCTATAGCATGATATGGTTACATAGCAGATCTGGACATACCAAACTCTAACAATGTCCGACCACTTCAGGTTCACACCAAACTCTTATGTTATGATGTGCATGCTTCTCATACTTTAGACTCTCTAAAACGAAAATATATGAACTACTACTGGTCTTGAATCTAATCAAGATGCATACTTGATCGCACAGAGTGCAATTGCAGGGCAAGAGTAAACTCAAAACCGACTCTGACTTTGAAGGAGGAGAATAGGCTCCTCCTTTATTTATATATTCTTGAGGGAGCATGAGGCATATTCTTAGACTTTTATACTCTGGCAGGGTAGGTGAGAATCATCCTTAAAGGAAATATTGAGAATCATCCTTAAAGGAGATATTACAGATCATGATTTCCATAGAAGTTTTGAGAAGTGGGTCAATCCGCACCAAAATTTGGAGAAGTCCTCCAAGTCTCAGATATTTGTCGAGAAAATATTCCACTATATTTTATATAGTGTATGATTTTCTCATGAAATCCCATGCAAAAACCTTTTATGGTACGATTTATTTGAAAACACTACGGATGCGTTTTTCGGGAAGCCCACTAGAACAGGATCTTATATTACAAAGTGGAGATTTTGAATTAGCAAAACCCACAAAAAAGCAGTACATTAATCATAAAAACATTTAACCCAACATAACGGGGTCCACTATCCCAAGATATAGTGTATATTCTCCTTACAATCATAGGGCAGCCAAGAATGACTAGGTACCTTACTTTCATCCTCACAAGCCATTGGTGGTGTCATACAATATAGTTTTCTAGCATATGCTCATCGGTGTAGATCTTTGTATATTTGTCCTCTCATAATCTTCCTATGATATAGTTCCTTTGTAGATTGACAGGATCCAAGGAACTCCTATTATCTCGCAGTGACTCCACCATTGTTTTATCCATTCAAGTTTATGTCCCATTTGGTTTGCATACATGGGTCTGAATTTTAATAAAAAATAATATTATTTTCATTCATCGTTGTGACATAGGAAGTCCCACCACAACTTGGTATAACCTTTAAATTCATAAATAGATTCGGGACTTACCATGACTTATCAATACATCGTACCCAAAAGCCCCTATCATACAACATAAATTTCAATACTGAATTGTTGTATAATATTAAAAATATTCTAGAATATTTAATCCAAATTAAATCCCAATCATACACATAATAATTATTAATAGTTAAATTAATATATATATATATATATATATATATATTCTATTTAAAATATATATGTTATATTTAATAATAAAAAATTAAAATATGATTTTTCATCATTTATTAATATACAATTAAAATATATATATATAGTAAAAAAAGATTTTTTTTAATATTTAAATATATTAATGAAAATTATTATAAAAATTATATATTTTAATATGATTAAAGCTTAAATATTTTTAATCATAAAATTCGGTTTATAATTTTATTTAAATTTTTTATAATTTTATTTATATATTTATTTATAATCCTTTATAACTAAGATTTGATTTGAATTTTATGTTTTTTCTTAATGAAAGAGAAAATTTGTAAATATAATATAAAAATATTATTAATATTAAAATTATATAAAGAAACTTCTCTCACAATACAATACTCTGCATATTATATTGACCAAGATAGAAATGAAAATGAATAGCATTTTCATATTAGTCTGAACCACTCAAATTTCCATTACCCATAACTAGTGATAATGATGATGATGATGATGGTTAACGTCCACTGAGACCAATCTTTGGTCTATCAGACCTAAAGAAAAGAGTTATTTAATTTCATTTAAGATTTTATTCCTATGCTCAAAAAGCTTGGAGAGAAGCCTCCCTAGGTCACTATAATTTTGACATCTTAAAATGTTAGGAAGGTCAGTATTGCAACAAAGATTATGAAATTAAGCTCTAATGTGGTTGTACGTGGGGCACTCTAATAGGAAGTTATTTTCATCCTCGATGTTTATATTCTCACAGAGATGACATATCCTTTCCATCCATGGTGTTTTAGGAACTGTCCAACGACCTGTTTCACTATGGAGCTCATGAGAGTTCGTTCTAACATTGGCTATTTTAATTTTCTTCTTTGAGCTAGTTAAAAAAGAGAGATACTTTTGATCTTCTAAGGTGGGGTTGATGACCTCCTTATAATACCTTAATTTTCTTTTAGCTGCTAGATCTTTCTCACACCACATTTTTTCTTTGAACTTAGAAGTAACAATTTTTTTAATGTTATCGATGTTTTGTAATGCAAAATTCTCATCGATCTCCCAATGGTTTAACCAAGCCCTGGTGTCTTTATACCAACCTCGTTTAAGCCTTAGGTGGTTTTGGCTGGAATTTGAAGCTAGCTTAGAAAGTCTATGGTCTCCCATGATATTAAGCTTGTGCTTGTACAATAGAAGCCTAGTCATAGCTAGGCTCTCGATAGGGTAAAGACCCACTTCTATGAGGAGAATAGGATAGGGTGTATTGCTTTTAATTTTAAGGTTATAAGTTATAAAATGCTTCTGGATTTGCTCAATATTTCTCCAGGATTCTCTAGAGATGCTACAACCCCAAACCTCACATCCATATAAGATAACAGGAGTGACTAATGTTTCAAAGAGGAACTTCTTTCTATCCCACATTACGAGGTTTGTCATTTTACAATTATTTTCAAGACCAAAATAAGCTTTCCACCCCCCACTGATCCCTTTATGAATGCTATAGTTCCAGTTGAGCTTGTGATGAATATCAATTCCTAGGTACTTGTAAGAAGACACTTCCTCCAAGCTACTATTTTCATACATAAAATTAGTGTAAGTGTCCTTCTTGGATTTGATAATCATAACCTTTGTTTTGTCAGTGTTAACAGACATACCCATGGTAGAGAAGAAATCCTTAAGAATTCTAAGTTGCTTATCAAGATCAGATGGGCACCTTGCGAGAAGAACAATATTGTTAGCATAGAGAAGAAGGATGATGACTATCCCAGCTAAGATCGTGCCAGTACATCCTGCTTCCTCTAAACAACCTTCTAGCTTGTCGATGTAAATTCCAAATAGGGTAGGGAGAGTGGGCAACCTTGTTTAACTCTGATATTACACTTAATATCTTTCTACCACCCCTCATTACTCTTTAACTTCAGAATTACATTCTCGTATAACCTTATAGCAGCTGCTCTTAGCTCGAAAGGAACATTTAGCTCTTCTAATATATTCCATAGGTTATTTCTAGGAACCGTATCGAAAGCCTTTCTAAAGTCCATAAAGCAACATAAGAGATTGGATTAATCATTGCGGCATTCTTCCATAATGATCCTAAGCATAACTAGGTGGTCCGTTGTTGAGTGTTGCCTTCTAAAACCCGCTTGGCCTTTAGCTCGCTTACCTTCACTTTCAAGCCAAATGCTCAACTTTTTTTCCAAAATAATACCATATAACTTGGCTAAGAGAGGGTTGATCATAATTTTTTGATAATTAGAGGGGTTATTTGTATCCCCACTTTTAAAAATAGGGATAATGAGGCTCTGAGTCCAAGGTTTAGGGAATCCTTGCTTCACTGCTTGGTTGAAAAGCTTGTGGATGTGGGGGATGAGGACAGGACCTCCAATTTTTAAGATTTCCGCATGGTAACCTTTGATGTCTTTAGCTTTCCAATTTTCCAGACGTTTAACCCCAAAATCAATGTCTTCTAATGAGAAAACTTCTTTCGTTGTGAGCAGGGTTTTAAAATCCCCGGTATTTGGAGATTCATAAAGCTTTTTAAGATAGGAATTCCAGTCGTGTAAAGAATTTTTATTGTTATCTTTAGTTGTCCTAGTTAGAATCTGCCTCCAAAATTTCTTAGGAGCCACCTTAGAGAGGTGTAAGAGATTCTCTTGTCTTTTATGAATATATTGCCTTTTCTTCCTTTTAGTTAGGGCTTTGTAGATTTTTATCTTGTTAATTTTGAGAGATTCATCAACCGCTTCCTTAATTTCTCTCCTCGCACTTTTACAATCTTTGTCATACCATGGGTTGGTTTTGCTATTTCTTTTATTACTTGAGACTTAAATTGAGAACTTTTTAATATAATATGAGAGGGTTGTAGTAAAATTATGATAGAGGTCATGTATGTTGTTTATACTAGATAAATGAAGAAAATTAGTTTTTAATTCATTTAGAAAGAGATCGTTTTTATTTCTATCAAAGATTAAGTGCTTTTGACTATAAATATTATCTTCTATGGGATCTCTATGCATGAAAAAATTGAGAGTTATGAGTAAAGGCCTATGATCAGAGTCAGGCTCGTGGTCGTCTAAGTCAAAATTTATTATTTCGTCATATAAAGGGAGATAGGAAATAACATAGTCTACCACGTTCTTGCCAAGCCCATGGATGCATGTCATCTTGCTAGAATTGGGCCACTTCTTTAGACCGTTGCAAATTATGAGATACTAAGCACTACAGAGCTTGACTAGCTTCGACCCAAACAAATTATCCCTGAGGTCTTCAGAGCTATTTTTGTACCGGCTAGCCAGAGTAAGGTCTTCGTCTAAATAAAGAGGATTGTGGTTGGAATGATTTCTTAGAAGAATAGCTTGATTACTTGAAGTTCAAACATTAAAGTCACCCATTAAAAGGATATTACCTTCATTCTTTAGGCTAGAAATATCATTCTCTAAGCCACTGTAAGGACTATTTTTATCTAGATTCTTTTTCTTATAGAAGTTAGAATTAATGGGGGAAAAATAATAGATTGCTATGTAGGTCTTTTTATCATTAATGTCAGTAATCTCAATCCAAATATATTGGTTTTAAGGGTCTTTTTTTATAAATCCTAGCATGGGGGAGATGTTCTTCTTAATGTAGCAAGATATGCCCCCAATGCCTCTACTGGAGGATCGATTGTTCCAGGTAGACCATAGTGCAAAGCCATCTATGTTAGGGACCTTAGATTCTTCGTGCTCCCAAGTTTCAACAAGGAATATAATATCAACATCATTTGAGATCCAACTTAGCTTGGGGCATTTGTTCCATGGAAAGCCCTGACAGTTCCAAGAAAGAATTTGGAGCATGTTGAATTGCTATTTATTACTATCTTTTTGGTTTCTATCTCGAATAACGGATTTTCTATTTCTAATTATTGCCCATTTTCCTTCATTCCTAGCTTATTTTACCTTTTGAACCTCCTTTCTTAATTCTGATTGATCTTCTCGAATGATATCTTCATTTATAAATATTCCTGTTCCTTTTAGACTTGAGGTTTTACTAATTATATCATACTTATGGTAAGTAGAGCACACCTTTATTTGAATCAGACTTCCTTTATTCTCAGTTAATTTCCCTAACCTCGTTGCTTCTGTGAGACAAGCGATTTCAATTTGTAATCTATTATGTAATTCTGTCTGGGCTATGGCTAAAGTATCCTCGTCTACCTCCTCTTTCAAACCGAATATTATAAGGTTCAAGGTCATTTTATTACACTCATGGTCTAATTTGATCAATTTTTTCATTTCATCTTAAATTTTTTTGATATCTAATTTACCTGCCCCACTATTTAGGGTGAGATTATTGTTAACTTTTTCTTCTAGTTCTTTAATCATGTCCTTCATTTTAAGACTCTCTATATTATCAGCATCTCCTTGTTGGGATGTTTGGTTAGTATCTTGGTTTTGTTTTTCTATGACCTGCAACCTAGTTTCCATTGCCTCCATTTTATTCTCCAATAGTTCTATTTTATTTTCTATTTGTTTTCAGATCTTGTCTTCAAGAGATGTGAATTTTTTTTCCAGCATGGCTTCTAACTAGGTTTGTAGCTTGACTTCTCTTTCTTCTCTACGTTCCTCTAAAGACTCTATATACTCATAAAGGCTCTGTAGAGTAACTGTGCTAGGTCTACCTTTGGTAATCTTTGGTAGCTGTGGTTAATTATTCATACTTGAGAATATATGAGCATATATGTATTAGAAAAGGATAAGGAATGTGTGCACCTGAATATCAGCAAACCGGAGAGCAGACGTCAAGTGCGCAGGTCCGAAAATTTATCAAGAAAAAATTCACTGCTAAATTTTCACCGCAAAATTTCACCACAGACCCAAGTATTAATCCAGAAAATTCACCGCAGACCCAAGTATTAATGGATAAAATTCACCTCAAAATTTTCACGGCACACCCAAGTATTAATTCAAAAAATTCACCGCAAATAGATCCGGGACTTACCATGACTTATCAATACATTGTGCCCAAAAGCCCCTATCATACGACATAAATTTCAATATTGAATTGTTGTATAAATATTAAAAATATTCTAGAATATTGAATCCAAATTAAATCCCTATCATACACATAATAATTATTAATAGTTAAATTAAAATTTATATATATATATATATATATTCTATTTGAAATATATATGTTATATTTAATAATAAAAAATTAAAATATGATTTTTCATCATTTATTAATATACAATTAAAATATATAAAGTAAGAAAAGATTTTTTTTAATATTTAAATTTATTAATGAAAATTATTATAAAAATTATATATTTTAATATGATTAAAGCTTAAACATTTTTAATCATAAAATTCCGTTTATAATTTTATTTATATATTTATTTATAATCCTTTATAACTAAGATTTGATTTGAATTTTACGTTTTTTTTTAATGAAAGAGAAATTTTTTAAATATAATATAAAAATATTATTAATATTAAAATTATATAAATAAACTTCGCTCATAATACAATACTCTGCATATTATATTGACCAAGATAGAAATGAAAATGAATAGCATTTTCATATTTGTCTGAACCACTCAAATTACCATTACCTATAACTAGTGATGATGATGATGGTTAACGTCCACTGGGACCAATCTTTGGTCTATCGGACCTAAAAAAAAGAGTTATTTAATTTGATTTAAGATTTTATTCCTATGCTCAAAAAGCTTGGAGAGAAGCCTCCCTAGGTCACTATAATTTTGACATCTTAAAAGGCTAGGAAGGTCAGTATTGCAACAAAGATTATGAAATTGAGCTCTAATGTGGTTGTACGCGGGGCACTCTAAGAGGAAGTTATTTTCATCCTCGATGTTCATATTCTCACAGAGATGGCAGATCCTTTCCATCCATGGTGTTTTAGGAACTGTCCAATGACCTGTTTCACTATGGAGCTCATGAGAGTTCATTCTAATATTGGCTATATTAATTTTCTTCTTTGAGCTAGTTAAAGCAGAGAGATACTTTTGATCTTCTAGGGTGGGGTTGATGACCTCCTTATAATATCTTAATTTTCTTTTAGCTGCTAGATCTTTCTCACACCACATTTTTTCTTTGAACTTATAAGTAACAATTTTTTTTTTTAATGTTATTGATGTTTTGCAATGCAACATTCTCATTGATCTCCCAATGGGTTTAACTAGGCCCTGGTGTCTTTATACCAACCTCGTTTAAGCCTTAGGTGGTTTTGGCTGGAATTTGAAGCTAGCTTAGGAAGTCTATGGTCTCCCATGCTATTAAGCTTGTGCTTGTACAACAGAAGCCTAGTCATAGCTAGGCTCTCGATAGGGTAAAGACCCACTTCTATAAGGAGAATAGGATAGGGTGTATTGCTTTTAATTTTAAGGTTATACATTATAAAACGCTTCTAGATTTGCTCAATATTTCTCCAGGATTCTCTAGAGATGCTGCAACCCCAAACCTCACATCCATATAAGATAACAAGAGTGAATAAAGTTTCAAAGAGGAACTTCTTTCTATCCCACATTACGAGGTTTGTTGTTTTACAATTATTTTCAAGACCAAAATAAGCTTTCCAGCCCCCACTGATCCCTTTATGAATGCTATAGTTCCAGTTGAGCTTGTGATGAATATCAATTCCTAAGTACTTGTAAGAAGACACTTCCTCCAAGTTACTATTTTCATACATTAAATTAGCGTAAGTGTCCTTCTTGGATTTGATAATCATAACCTTTGTTTTGTCAGTGTTAACAAACATACCCATGGTAGAGCAAAAATCCTTAAGAATTCTAAGTTGCTTATCAAGATCAGATGGGCACCTTGCGAGAAGAAAAATATCGTCAGCATAGAGAAGAAGGATGATGACTATCCCAGCTAAGATCGTGCCAGTACATCCTACTTCCTCTAAACAACCTTCTAGCTTGTCGATGTAAATTCCAAATAGGGCAGGGAGAGGGGGCGACCTTGTTTAACTCTGATATTCCACTTAATATCTTTCGACCACCCCTCATTACTCTTTAACTTGGCAATTACATTCTCTTATAACCTTATCGCAGCCACTCTTAGCTCAAAAGGAACATTTAGCTCTTCTAATCTATTCCATAGGTTATTTCTAGGAACCGTGTCGAAAGCCTTTCTAAAGTCCATAAAGCAACATAAGAGATTGGATTAATGATTGCGACATTCTTCCACAATGATCCTAAGCGTAACCAGGTGGTCCGTTGTTGAATGCTTCCTTCTAAAACCTGATTGGCCTTTAGCCCTCTTACCTTCACTTTCAAGCCAAATGCTCAACTTATTTTCCAAAATAATACCATATAACTTGGATAAGAGAGGGCTGATCATAATTGTTCGATAATTAAAGCGGTTATTTGTATCCCCACTTTTAAAAATAGGGATAATGAGGCTCTGAGTCCAAGGTTTAGGGAACCCTTGCTTCACTGCTTGGTTGAAACGCTTGTGGATGTGGGGATGAGGACAGGGCCTCCAAATTTTAAGATTTCTGCCTGGTAACCTTCGATGTCTTTAGCTTTCCCATTTGCCAGACGTTTAACCCCAACATCAATGTCTTCTAATGAGAAAAATTCTTTCGTTGTGAGCAGGGTTTTAAAATCCCTGGCATTTGGAGATTCATAAAGCTTTTAAAGATAGGAATTCCAGTCGTGTAAAGCAATTTTATTGTTATCTTTAGTTTTCCTAGTTATAATCTGCCTCCAAAATTTCTTAGGAACCACCTTAGAGAGGTGTAAGAGATTCTCTTGTCTTTTACGAATATATTGCCTTTTTTTCCTTTTAGTTAGGGCTTTGTAGATTTTTATCTTGTTAATTTTGAGAGATTCATCAACCACTTCCTTAATTTCTCTCCTCACACTTTTACAATATTTGTCATACCATGGGTTGGTTTTGATATTTCTTTTATTACTTGAGACTTCAATTGAGAACTTTTTAATAAAATATGAGAGGGTTGTAGTAAAATTATGATAGAGGTCATGTATGTTGTCTATACTAGATAAATTAAGAAAATTAGTTTTTAATTCATTTAGAAAGAGATCGTTTTTATTTCTATCAGAGATTAAGTTCTTTTTACTATAAATATTATCTTCTATGGGATCTCTATGCATGAAAAAATTGAGAGTTATGAGTAAATTCCTATGATCAGAGTCAGGGTCGTGGTCGTCTAAGTCAAAATTTATTATTTCATTATATAAAGGGAGATCGGAAATAACATAGTCTACCACGGTCCTGCCAAGCCCATGGATGCATGTCATCTTGCTAGAATTGGGTCACTTCTTTAGACAGTTGCAAATTATGAGATCCTGGGCACTACAGAGCTTGACTAGCTTCGACCCAAAAAAATTATCCCTGAGGTCTTTAGAGCTCTTTTTGTACCGGCTAGCCAGAGTAATGTCTTCGTCTAACCAAAGAGGATTGGGGTTGGAATGATTGCTTAGAAGAATAGCTTGGTTACTTGAAGTTCGAGCATTAAAGTCACCCATTAAAAGGATATTGTCTTCATTCCTTAGGCTAGAAATATCATTCTCTAAACCATTGTAAGGAATATTTTTATCTAGATTCTTTTTCTTATAGAAGTTAGAATTAATGGGGGAAAAATAACAGATTGCTATGTAGGTCTTTTTATCATTAATGTTAATAATCTCAATCCAAATATATTGGTTGTAAGGGTCATTTTTATAAATCCTAGCTGGGGGAGATGTTCTTCTTAATGTAGCAAGCTATGCCCCCAATGCCTCTACTGGAGGATCGATTGTTCCAGGTAGACCATAGTGCAAAGCCATCTATGTTAGGGACCTTATATTCTTTGTGCTCCCAAGTTTCAAAAAGCAATATAATATCAACATCATTTGAGATCCAACTTAGTTTGGGGCCTTTGTTCCATGGAAAGCCCTGACAGTTCCAAGAAAGAATTCAGAGCATGTTGAATTGCTATTTATTGCTATCTTTTTGGTTTCTATCTCGAATAATGGATTTTCTATTTCTGATTATTGCCCATTTTCCTTCCTTCCTAGCTTATTTTACCTTTTGAACCTCCTTTCTTAATTCTGCTTGATCTTCTGAAATGAGATCTTCGTTTATAAATATTCCTGTTCCTTTTAGACTTAAGGTTTTACTAATTATATCATACTTATGGTCAGTAGAGCTCACCTTTATTCGAATCAGCCTTCCTTTATTCTTAGTTAATTTCCCTAACCTTGTTGCTTCTGTGAGACAAGTGATTTCAATTTGTAATCTATTATGTAATTCTATCTGGGCTATGGATAAAGTATCCTCATCTATGTCCTCTTTCAAATCGAAGATTATAAGGTTCAAGGCCCTTTTATTATGCTCATGGTCTAATTTGATCAATTTTTTCATTTCATCTTTAATTGGTTTGATATCTAATTTACCTGCCCCACTATTTAGGGTGAGATTGCTGTTAACTTTTTCTTCTAGTTCTTTAATCACGTTCTTCATTTTTAGACTCCCTATATTATCAGCATCTCCTTGCTAGGATGTTTGGTTAGTATCTTGGTTTTGTTTTTCTTTGACCTGCAACCTAGTTTCCATTGTCTCCATTTTACTCTCCAATGGTTTTATTTTATTTTCTATTTGTTTTTGGATCTTTTCTTCAAGAGATGTGAATTTTTTTTCCAGCATGGCTTCTAACTAGGTTTGTAGCTTGACTTCTCTTTCTTCTCTATGTTTCTCTAAAGACTCTATATACTCATAAAGGCTCTGTAGAGTAACTGTGCTAGGTCTACCTTTCATAATCTTTGGTAGCTGTGGTTAATTATTCACACTTGAGAATATATGAGCAGATATGTATTAGAAAAATATAAGGAATGTGTGCACCTGAATATCAGCAAGCCGGACAAAGACAGCAAGCCGGAAAAAGACCTCAAGTGCGCAGGTCCGAAAATTTATCGAGAAAAAATTCACCACTAAATTTTCACAACAAAATTTCACCGCAGACCCAAGTATTAATCCAAAAAATTCACAGCCGACCCAAGTATTAATCGAGAAACCCAAGTATTAATGGATAAAATTCACCTCAAAATTTTCACCACACACCAAAGTATTAATTCAAAAAATTCACCCCAAAATTTTCATCACAAAATTTCACCCCAGACCCAAGTATTAGTCCAGAAAATTCACCGGAAACCTAAGTATTAATCCAGAAACCCAAGTATTAATAGAGAAAATTCACTGAAAAATTTTCACCACAGTATATAATTAAAATATTAAAAAATAAAAAAAATTTATATTATTTTAAAAATCACATTTAAATCAAATTTTCCAATAATAATAATTTTTGATACTTAACTATTTTATTTTATATAAAATTGAAATCGTAAGTCATTCATAAATTTTTGACTTGTTATATATGTTATTAGTCTTTAGAAGATTATAGAATTTTTTTTCTCCTTAATGATTATTAATTTGCAAAAAAAAAAATTACATTTTAAAAATTTATTTAGCTAACAAATTCTAATTTTTATTTATATTTTTCAAGATATAATGATATATATGTTGAACTTTGTTTATCAATGTTCCAATTGAATATGACATTGACAACATAATTTTGTTTAGATAATAATTTTTTTTTCACACACACACACACACATATATATATATTTTTTAAATTTTTATTTAGAAGTGTTACAATTTGGATGTTGAAGATAAAAATAGATCCAATACCCTTAAAAACCCTTAAGACACTCAAAATTCTATAGTTTAATAACTGTAGGTTGGATTTTCAAACATTTTAAATAAAATCTAGCCTAATTAAACTACTCTTTTCAACATTCATTTTGTAATTTCTAGATTCCATTTTAATATCTTAGATTTGTACATATTTCCTTGTTAATAAGTAATTAATATTATTAGATTCCACATTCATTTTGTAATTTCTAGATCCCATTTTAATAACTTAGATTTCTACATATTTATTGTTAATTAGTAATTAATATTAGTTGTTGTTGTTAAAACTACGTTAAAATCTATAAAACAAATATTAGTCAAAATTATATAGTCACAAAAAATATTTAATTAAATTTATAAATTCAAATTAATAAAAATTATTTAATTTATATTTTCTTTAACAATATCTTAATTTTATTTTTGAAATCAAACTTTCTTGAATCATAATGATAGAAAAAATTTTCTTAGAATAATCACATATTAATGATGTGGTGTCAACTTTTGGAACCTATTACTGAGGTTTATCATGAGGACAAATATGGAAGAACTGATCTAACAAGAAAAATAAATAGTGTTGAGATGCTCCAGAGAATTCCAAAATACATGAAAGAATCAAATTAATATTAAAGTAAAAAAAACAAGCACCATAATGGTCAAAAATTGATATAGACTTTAAAAACAAAAAAACTAATAGTAAAAAAAATAATATTAAGAAGTACTAATTAAGAAAAAAAAATAGTAAAAATAAATGTAAAATTAATAAAAAGGCCCATTACTTAATGGATTAAACTAACGGGAAGTCATTAATACAATAAATTCCTAAATCATATTAAAAAATTACCAAGAAAAAAAATAAATAAATAAAAAAATAAAAAGAAATTCAAAATAAAAAATAAAAAATAAATTAGGTATAAATTGTAATAATAAACGAATAATTTAAAAATACCAAAAATTTATAATAAAACAAACAAAACCATCTTAATAGAATAAAATTTTAAAAAATATATATATAAAACCATGTTAATAAAGTAAAATTTCAAAATACTATATATAATAGAAAAGACATAAACAAAAATAGAAAAATATTCTTAAATCATATTAAAAGAATTACCAAGAAGGAAAAATAAATAGAAAATAAAATAAGTAAATAACTATTTCACCAAACTAACCAAACACTATCCCAAAAAATTAAAAAAATTAATTAATTAAAAATAAATTCAAAATTTAAAATTAAAAATAAATTAGGTATAAATTGTAATAATAAATGGATAATTTAGAAATACCAAAAATTTATAATAAAACAAACAAAACAATGTTAATAGAATAATTTTTTCAGAAATATATATATAAAACCATGTTAATAAAATAAAATTTCAAAATATTATATATAATAGAAAAGATAGAAACAAAAATACAAAATTACAAACTTTACAAAATATATTTAAATTAAAATAAATAGATTAACTAAATATTAAAAAATTCACAAAAATAATAAGAAAAAATTAAATCAACAAACCAATAACTAATCGAAAGTATAAGAGAAAGTAACCCTAAAAAATATACATACAACTTAATAAATAATAATAATAAATAAATTAAATTAAAAATATATATAAAAAAATAAATAAATTAATTAATTAAAAAAAAATGGATACAAGATAAATAAGGAAAATAAGAAACTAAGAAGAATAGGGAAGGAATCCAATTGTTGCTTATATTCCACCCCTTATTCCTGTTTAGATCGCTAGCATGTTTCTCAATCTCTATAGCCTTCATTAAATTCCTAAGATGGAAGTAATCAATCTTTGCAATGACATGACTTTATTCAATATAAATGTTATGACTAGTCTTTTCCACATGTTCCATTAAGGAAGACAGATGAGATCAATTATGCTTGATGTTTTTTGTGTGCTCTTGAATTACTTGCTTCATTGATCAACCCATTTCTCTAATGTAGGACATTCCATAGGAGCAAGGGATTAAGTAAAAGCCCTTAGAATCCATAGGGTCCACATGGTCTTTGACCGATCTAAGGGAGTTACAGATGTGTTAAGAGGTTTAAAGGTGGTATGAACCTTATTTTTCATAAGAATACGAGCAATCTTATTAGTGGAGAATGAAAGGAAGATGTACACATTTAACTAAATCTCAAGGATCCTCCTTATGCCCTGGTCCTAAGATAGCTTTTTGGAAAGCCTTGAGACTCACGCACTTGAAATAGTCATTGATTTAAAAAAGAGAGGAGATGATTCTCCTTCAAAGTGACTTTCATCAGATATCCTTAAATCTGGGGTAGCTAGAGCATTGAAGACGCCAAAATTTTGAGATAGATGATGATGAGAACTTGCATGAAGGTATTTCTCAGTAAGAGTTTTTATACGAAAAACCTTATAAGAAAATGAACCATCTCCTTTCATAGAGATATAAAAATAAAGGAACGAAAGACTATCATTAATTTTAGTCTCCATTGTGAACTTAATGGAACCAGATTGATTGTTAAGATGCAAAAGGGGGGAATCCAAAAGGCCTCGACCATGAGGCCAATTGATGAAGGTATCATCAACAAACCTTTTCCACAACTTAGGGTGAAGCAGAGAAGAATCTAATGCTTTAGATTCAAAATCTTCCATCAACAAGTTATCAAAAACTAGGGAGAGTGGAGAACCCATGGCCACTCTACAAGGTTTTTCATAGAACTCACCATTGAAGCTGAAGAACATGGAGGTCAATAAAAGACCTACCGACTGAGCAGTATCATGATCGGTGATGTGGTTAATAACTTCCATTGCATGATTAATAGGGATATTAGTGAAGAGAGAGACAACGTCAAAGCTAACGAGAATATCTCACAAATCAAGCTTAATACCCTTAAGTTCATTAACAAAAGAAGTCAAGTCCAGAATGACCAATAAAGGGCCTGACATTTTGCGCTAAAATCTTAGCAAAAAAATAAATAAGTCCACTTATTATGTTAATATTGGGCCTTAGAGAAAACCCCTCTTTATAAAATTTAGGAATCCCATAAATTCTTGGGGTAATAGGGTTGTTAACCATAACCTTCTTGATTTTCTTAATAGGATTCTTGCTTAACTTTTAGCTACCACTATTAAGAAAGTGATCTATCATATTATTCTCATAATCAACTTTATCAAGTATCATTGCAACCCACCTTTATAAATTTTTGCTTTATTTTTTTTAATTGGATATGTATATTGTTTACCTTCTCACACGCTTTGGATTAATTATTTTTTTTATTGATATAATGTTTTATTATTGATTTTTGTGATTTTTTAAGAAAATTTTTTATGAAGTTTTTATTTTTGAATGTTATATTTTTGTTTCTATCTTTACTGTTATATATACTTTTTGAAAATTCTATTCTTTTAAAATGGTGTTGTTTGTTTTATTATAAGTTTTATTTATTTATTTATAAATCATTCATTTCTTATCAGAACCATGTTTGTTTTATTATAACATTTATTTATTTATAAATCATTCATTTCTTATTAGAATTTATACGTGATTTATATTTAATTTTCATTTTGGAATTTATTTATTTATTTATATATATATTTTTTATTTTAGTTTTCAGTTAGTTTATTGGTTAGTTCGTTGAAATTGTTATTTATTTAATTTTTCTATTTTATAGTTTTTTTATTATACATTTTTGTGTTGATTCTTTTAATATGAATTAAGAATTTATTGTATTATTGATTTGATTGTTTTTAGTTTAATTTTTTAAGTAATGGGGTTTTTATTAATTTTATATTTATTTTTATTGAATTTTTTATTTTTTTATACTTTTTTAATATTAATTTTTTTCTTTTTTTTATTATTAATTTTTGGTAGTGGGTTTGAAAAGATGACACTAAATAATTGATCTATGATTATTTCAAAAAAAAAAAATCAATCTTAACTTTATTTTGTTATAAATAATTGTTTTATTTTTTATAATATATTTATTATTGAAAATGATGATTAATATCTATAAAAACCAATACAACTTATCAACAAAAATAAAAAATCAATTAATTTTTTTTTTATCACCCTTCAAATAAATATGTATTTATATTTTAAATAATGTTTAAAGAAACCATAGAACATTTACTACAGGACCACTATGGTTAGCCATATCCTAGCCAAGCTTTATGGGCTTATTTTGGAGAAGAAGCTTAGCCTTTGGCTTGAAATCTAGTGAAAAAGAGCTAAAGGGAAAGCTGGTTTTAACAGAAATCACTCGACTATTGACCATCTAGTCACTCTTAGAATCATTGCGGAGGAATGTCACAATAGTAAAGTCGATCTCTTCTGTTGCTTTGTGGACTTTAGAAAATATTTCGACATTGTTTCTCGAGATAAACTTTCAGAAAGAATTAAAGAGATCATGGTCCCTCTTGAGCTGAGGATTGTTGTTATCCATCTCTACGAGACTATCACTACTAAGCTTAAGACCAATGGGGGGTGGTCTAAAGACATTAAATTCAATGTTGGAGTTAAGCAACGGTGTCCCCTATCCCCTACCCTTTTTGGCATATACATCGATAAGTTAGAGAAGTGTCTGGAATTTGTGGGGTTCAAGGGCACTGAGCTTGTTGGTGTTCTCATTTCTCTTCTCCTCTATGCCGATGATATCATTCTTCTTGCAAAAATCCATGATGACCTTAAAAAAAAACTTCATATTCTTCATGACTACTGCTCCAATATGGGTATGACAGTTAATACCGAGAAGACTAAAGTCATGATCATTAAATCAAAAAATATCACCCATGGTAGTTTCGTGTATAATAACCAGTGCTTAGAGGATGTTTCTTCTTATAAGTATTTGTTCATTGAATTCCCTCATCATCTCAAATGGAATTATAACGTCGAGAAAATGATTATTGGGGGCTAGAAAGCTTATTATGAGTTTGAAAAAAATTGTAATTCAGTCGATATTTACATTTGGAGTAAAAAGAGGTTCCTCTTTGAGACCCTTGTCACCCCTGTTGTCTTATATGGATGTGAAATTTGGGGTTGCAGTATATCCAGAGAGTCATGGAGGAAGATTGAGATGATGCAAAAGCATTTCATAACCTACTACCTTAAGATGAAGGGAAATACTCCCTATCATATCCTCTTGATTAAATCTGGTTTCTCCCCCATTGAAAGTACGACTATGTTTAGATATCTGATGTATAAGAAGAAGATTGACAACTTGGAATAAAAAAGGCACCCTAAAATTGATTCTAACTGTAGTCAAAACCCTCACCTTCGCCTCAAGCACAGGTGGTACATGAATGCCCAGTCTTGGCTCAATCATTGGGGAATTAAGGAGGAGCTCAGTATGGGAAGCGAAGATAATATCAAAAAAACTATTACCTCCAAGTTTAAGGACAAGCTGTGGGAGGATCAAGAGTTGGAGGGTAAAAGGAAACTAAGATACTATAAGGAAGTGATCAAACCCACCCTTGATAATCAGAATTATCTCTCTGTGTTGTCCAACAATAAGAAAAAAATGAACATCGCTAAGATAAGAACTAATTACCATGAGCTTCAGAGTGAGACCAGGCGGTGGTCTATTCCCAAGACCCCTTGGAACAATAGAATCTTTTAGGTTTGTGATTCTAAGCAGGTGGAAGATGAAAAGCACTTCCTTTTAGACTGCCCAAATCTTACTCACATTTACTCTCAATTCCCTACCATCTGCCACAATTCCAATCTTCTTGACCTATTAAGCCAACCCACCTATAGCGATCTAGGAGCACTTATTTCCCTTCTCTTTGACCATATAAACAAGATTTTGAAGAATCAAACTTATATTTTTTCTCCTGTCTTAAGGTCAGATAGAACGCATTGGTCTTAATGGACGATAACCACCACCATCATCATCACTATTAAAATTTTAATTCATTGCAAACAATAGAAAATGTTTTACACTCCTCCACTCGTATTTTGTAAATCATACAAACCAAAGCATCTTATCATACAAACCGAACCATGTTACACTTTTCATTAATATTTAGTTTCGAGAATAATATTTAGTTGCAGAACTTGAGTTTCAAATTTTATATAGAAAAATTGGATTTCACTAAATTAGTCAAATGTCAACATATAATGCGTTTAACTAAGTCAAAATATTTACTTTTAATACCATTTTACTAATTATTTGGTCTATATTAATTACATTTACTAATATAATTATGCTAATAATTCATTACAATTAAAAAATAATATTTAAAAAAATAAATTAATAAGCATCCTATGCTCCACTGTGATATGGTAGTGTGAGAAATGATGACGCATAACATCATTTTTCATCATTTTTGAAAAAACATTGTGCTACTACTTCCCCTTTACCACTTTTTAAAATATGTATAGTGCCTAACCTTTATTGGTAATGCAAAACCAAGTAGTTGTCGTCTTAAAAACAAATTGTACAATAAGCATGGCTTTAGACACTCACTAATGGTAGTATTATAAGTATGCATTTCTCCATTAAAAAAAAATATATTCCCATTTAAAGATTCATGAAATTAGTTTTTGAAGAGCCAAGGATGACTACAGAAGTGAACTCCAATGATCAACAATTGGTATTTACAGTCAAAGGAACAACAACCCTTGATCCACATTATTTTTTACCTAGCTTGTTATCATACATACATAATGATTCTCTCTCCTCGCTCGATTGGATGCATATCATCTGTAGTGTAGTTCCTTTATGTAGTAAACAACTCTGTAACAACCCCAGAACTTGTGAATATTCTTTTCATTTACAACATTAGGTTTAGTAATTTATGAACTAACGAATTAAGTGTGCCTAAAAATGCTAAAAGATATTTTAAGTTTATATTGGTTTGTTAAATGTTTAAAAGAAAAATTAGCTTGGGAGGATTTCATGGGAAAGATCCTAGATGCAATTCCAACTACCAGATAGTTATAGGAAGTTGTCTCTTTCTCTCTCACCCTAGAGATAAAATATATCAGTGGGAAAAAACCCACGAAAGATAGACGTGGAGAAAACTTCAGGTAGATGAGAGAATAAGAAAGAGGTTGGTCACGATGTTGCCTTTGGGGTGTTCTTGGGCCGGGTTAAGAGTCAGTGGAAGCCCTATTCCTATCTAAGGCTATCAATTCTAGGTTGGACTAGGTCGTCTTTATGTCTCTAGACATTATTAGGAAAAAAAGTGAAAATATCTAAGTTATTGTTCTGATAGTGAAAATCTCAGGGCAGATTGAAGTAATTTCCAATCTTAAAGGTCAGGAGGTGTGGTCTCTCCCAGTGAAATTTCTAGAAAAACCAGAAATTTGATAAGTAAATTTGTAGGAATAGTTTATTTTTTCTATTTAAATGACAATATATATTTGTATTAAGGAAAAACCTCTTCTAAAATGATGTATTAGAATAAGAAGTTATATTCCTACTTAAAATGGGAAAGTATTATTTTCCTACAAGAATAAAGATAAGATAAGTTACTCTTATTTTTCTTTAAATGTACTGTTAATATTCCTGGAAAGATACTTGCATATTTGCATTACTGTATGAAGGTTGTGATGTGACAGTAGGGCATCTAAACCCTTGTGAAAGGCAGAAAATGGGGAGAAAATTTAAGAACCTTACCGAGATAAAAAAACATAACAATCTTAGAATAAGAGGTGTTAATGGTTGAAACTATTATGTGAAGGAGAGAGATTGCACGAGTACCAGTTTAGTTTCTCAGTTAGGATGGATTAACTAGAAACCCAGGGTCCTATTCAGAATTCCCTGCAATCTGTTCACAATGAAAGTGGGTAGAGTTATGGAACCCAAGAGTATAAACCTCTAACAAACACAGGTAAATTTATAGCAATATTTTGATATTCGTACATGTAAACTAGAGAGTAAACCATAATCACACGCAGATACATATATAAGCATGTGTGTTAATAGGGGCAAGAAGGCTGTTGGTGTCTGTATATGAACAAGATTCAATCCTTTTTCCACATAAATTGTCAACCCGAGGGCGTTAGTTATTTCAAGACTAATGGCAAAGTATATGCAGATACAAGCACATGGTATGCTTTGAATCACAAGTTTAATTTATAACACAAATACCATTGCAACAGCAATAAATAAACTGCAGAAATAAAAAGCATCCACAATAATAAACGTAACTGTAACAGCAATTAAAGAATCACACAAAACACAGTTCTGAAAGAAAAGAAAGAAGAATGCAACACTTGATCACAACAGTGGGGCCAACTCTTGGATCAAGGCTGCTAAAACTCATGGATTACAGGAGAAACATCAAGTTTTTGTGTATTCGATTAATAATATAAATATTAATTACAAGATCTGTATATGTGTAAGGGTCCCTCGATTCGGAACCCGTAGGCTTATTTATACCATAGTCCTGAGATCCCAAATTTCTCCCAACAACTCCATTGTTACAAAAATACATATTGTTACAATGGCAACTGGATTGCCCAGCAAGAAACCATAAGAAAGCCGAAGATAAAGTTGATACATCCATGGCTGTTAGTAGAAAATAAGGGAGGTGCTGGAAAATGATGGGCTGTGCCCTGTCTTGTGGCCGTGACGTGCTTGTTGTAGCCAAATCTAGAGAATTATAGGAGTTAATACGTAAAAAGGTAAAACCTCAATGAAAAGTACATCATTAATCAAATATCCCATAAAATATTGGAGAAAGGGTTTTACCTCATGCTTTTAAGATGAAAAATGGCACAAAGAGATAGAAAGGTAGGGTAAAAATGAGAGAAGAAAGTATACAAATCCAGTGCCCAACATTTCCCCCCAACTAATCTATCTGCATGTCCTCATGCAACTCATCATCTCCTCAGGTCCAGATTGGACTGACTGTGATTGGCATGAAGCTCTATGAGGTCATATTCTACAGCCATCTCTATTATTGGTGGCTTATATCCTTCTATCAAAACAATGTCTTTCCACCAGTCGGGTTCAACATTATAAGTAGGAGTATACTGTTCAGCTGGCAACCATAAAAGGGGAAATCGAAATCTCAATCCCATCCATCTAACCCCACAGGTATGAATACACGCCACATAACGCGGCATTATTTCCAAGGCACGTGCAAAGTTAGGTGTCCCAAATGGTTCTCTTCCCCTGACGGCTGAAGAAGACAACATCCATATTTTATGACAACTACCCAGGGCTTCCTGGTGAAATTTCATAATCTTGCCGACACATAGGTCAGCACACCACTTCTGAGTTGCCGTCATGTGTTCCTTTCGGCCCTTAATCTGTAGAAAGGTATAATGTTTATTGTAAATATTCGCGGACTGACCATGCTCTCTTCTTACCATTAATGGCTTTCCAGCTTGATTTTATTCAAATGTATCCCATGCCTTTCTCCATTTAATTTGATTGATGGTATAGGAGGTGAAAGCCCTTAAATGGATGTCCCCCATGAATGAAACGGGGTTAAAGGACTGATCATGCTTTAAATAATACCCATGCATGTAGAGCTCAAACATTAAATGTTGTCCTATAACATCATGAATTTTTAAAATACAGAGAAATTTAATGGGGTCCCCATTTTCATACCAAATCTCCTTAGATATACTTTCAAGACAAAAGTAAAGAAATTTCTCATGAAGGAATAAGGCATAGCTATGTGCAGGAGGTCTGCAGGCCATTACTTGCTGTGCTAAGGAGAACATCTTCTCCTTATCTGTCTTTAGCAACTGAACTTGTTCTTCCAACTCTTCTTTCCTAGCCTTCTGTTTGGCCTACTTCAGCTGAGCCTTGTATAATTGATCTATGTACCTTGTAATGACTCCAACAGCATGTTCTCAAACCCTAGCTGTTTTTTTCTTGTGGTCGCTCGCTGGAGACTACCATTTTTATATTTCGGTGGCCAATACGAATTCCCGACCTTCAAACAATTCTTCGATTGGGCCGGTTTGGGTAGCCGCAGTGGAGATTTCATCCTTCGGCTTTATGGACCTCCATTTTTAGACCTTTACCTTCCTTTTAAATGTGAAACTTGATTCTTCAAACTCTTAACTTCTCTTTTCAGTCTCATGGTTTCATTGAATTGCAGCTGGTACCTCTTTTTAAGAGGTAACCTTCTTTTCTCGCACTATTCGACCCATTCCTGTTTAATAGTGAATTCAAGTTCTGGGCCTACAACAAGCTCAGAAGGCGGAAAAATTCCATCGGCATCTTCTCTCGATTCTTTCGTCAAACCCTCTTGGCCGAGCCCTCAATCCACAGGTCCTTCTTCTTCTACATTTCTTTCGGAAACTTTTGTTTTTTGGCTAGAAATTTCATTGACCCCTCTGTGTTCTGATAATTCTACAAGAACTATTTCTTCCTAGTTGCCTCCAATTGTTCCGGTTTAGTAGTGTCTAAGCCACCCTTGGCCATGTAAAATTTTTTAATACCAGGGGAACAAAAAATTCTTCCACTAACTGTTTGGGTGAACGAAATCCCCTTGCCCTTCATCATGGTTTGGAACGGAGAACAAGGAAGAGACCCCTCATCATCATTCCTAGGTTGGACTGGGACTTCATGCATTACTACCTCAACCGGAGTCGATGCTAGTTCTTTTGGAGCAGCATTGATTCCATGGCTCAATTCCCTTCTTTCCTCCTGCCCTTTTCTTATCACTTCTTATTCATTGGTTGATATTGGTTCGTGTGGAATAGTATCGACCACTCGACTCATTACTTATTTAGCCTATTTTTCTTTGGGAATCACCTTTGTTTTCATAGTTGGTACCAATTATTGAGGTCCAACATCGATTCCGCGGGTCGAATCCTCCTGTTCTGGCCAAATTGGGGGTGGTTCTTGTGTAGCACCCCCAATTGTATCAACATCCATTTTTATCGGGGTAGGTGATGCTATTTCTTGCAAAACATCATCACTTGCCATTTCTCTATCCATAATTCCGTCACTTTTTTCTTCATTGGCAAAGGTTGCATACTGTATCACAATATCAATTTCCTGCATAATGTCCATAATCCCTTCCTCTGTGGGTTCCTTGAGCGAAGCTAGTTCTTGTGTGGCAGCTTCGTCTGTGATGCTAATCAGCTCTTCCATTCTTATTTCCTTTTCCATGGATTTTTCCAGTGAGGCTGGTTCTTGTGTGACAACCTCGTCTTCATTTTCGATTACTTCCTCCATACTCATTTCTTCAGGTTCCTCCTGATCAATCATCATCTCCTCTTCCTCAGGTTCTTCCTGATCAATATTTGTTTCCATTTCCTCGGGTTCCTCTTGATTGATTTCCTCTGAAGTTTCTTCTTCCACCTGACTAGCCAGAGAGGCTAGCTCTTCTTCTCTAGCAGCTACCATAGCTGCTACCTCTTCTTCTAAGGATCTGCAGAGTTCCACCCAAGAAACCCACAGCATGCCTATTGCATGCACGACCAATAATCGCACCAGTCCATGGTTAGAGACTACTACCATCATCCGATGGGAGCACCGAGTAGCCTGTGCCATATGCTGTAGTTGTTTTAATATAAAGAATGGCATGTTTAGGGCATGCTCCTGATTCTGTGGAAATCAGAGGTGCATTATAATTTTAAAGTGATAGTTGAATAGAGCTGAGGCCCGACCCTCGTAGGTAATGTATTTAATTACAAAACCTGCAACTTCGTTCCAAGGATATGGTACAGTTCTGTGCTCGTATCCCCTGCCCAATTGAACTACACTTTATTCTTCCTGCAAAACAATTTGGGAAACTCCGGGAGAGAGGCATTTCGAGTAAACCATTGCTGCCCCTGCTGTCTCAGCCCGCTAACCTCTCCAATTACTTCCTCTGTAACAGGAACTTCCAGTCCTCTAACCCATGAATGATCCTCCTCTAAATTGAGTGCGAATTCCATTGTGATACCTCCATCAAATCCCTGTAATCTGTCAAAGTAGATGTACCAACCTGCATCGACAAAAAATTTCCAAACCTCTCGATTGCTGCGAACTGATACTGTGTTTTCAGGCTCATGCTGCATAGCCAGCCCACCCATACCATGGAGACTTGTAGCAACACTTCCTGTAGTAGCAGACCATTGGGCAAGGTGGTGGGTACTGGATTTGGAGGAATAACATAGTGAAAATGGACAGGTGGTAACGGTAAATATGATTGGTAATTCTCAAAAACCTAGAAAAATCATAAAGAAATACGGTAAGTGTGGTAGAATAGGAATAATAATTACTCGTACAGGATAAATGAGACATTTTATGAATCCCAATAGGATTAAATTATGGTACCACATATTGATGTGATTCGTAAGGTGTACCATGAGCAGGATGTCATTCTTAACTTATGGGGTAATTATTACATCATCCTTGGCATGATGACATCCCCCCCCTCGACTTAAATTTTTTATATCTGTGGCATTAAAATCTTCACATGGGATATTTAATTAAATCAGTACGAGTCACATGGAGGCGTACCTAACGGCCTATCTGGATGATGAGATGGTGTAACAGCATTCGATGTAACATCATTGGAGTAACAACATCGGTGTAACATCATTGGTGTAACAACATCCGGTGTAACAGCATCGGAGTAACAACATCGGTGTAACAACATCGGTGTAACAGCATCCGGTGTAACAACATCAGAGTAACAACATTGGTGTAACAGCATTGGTGTAATAGCATTGGTGTAACAACATCAGAGTAACAACATTGGTGTAATAACAAGATGAGTAGCAGCAACTGAGTAACAACATCCAGTGTAGCAGCATCAGAGTAGTAGCAGCCAAGTAATAGAAATCATGAGTAGCAGCATCCAAGTAACAACATCAAGTGTAGCAGCAACCAAGTAACAACAACATGAGTAGCAGCAACTGAGTAACAGCATCCGGTGTAGCAGCATCAGAGTAGCAGCAACCAAGTAACAACAAGATGAGTAGCAGCAACCAAGTAACAGTAGCATGAGTATTCCTTGATTTTTACTCCTTAGTCGTAGCTCCTACAAAAAGAAAAGAAAATAGAAAAAAAATATTTATTATATATATATATATATATATATATATATATATTTATTTTATTTTTTTACAGCGAGGGTGTAGAGGAAAGATTCTCTACACTGATAACCTTCAAGCCAGATTTCTCAGATAGTTTTTTAATAAAAGCATCCTTAGAGGCCGACTGGTGGTATAGTCTCAAGTGATGTCCATTGACTATAAACGAAGTATGTGTATCGTCAATTGTGACTAGCCTGATTGTTCCATTATCAAATACAACATTTACCTCATAAGGTCCCAGCCACCGAGTGCAAAGCTTTCCCTTAAAATCCTTAAAACGAGAGTCATAAAGTAGTGCCCAATCTCCACTTTGAAACACCTTGTTTCTAATGAACTTACCGTGCCATTTCATTCTCTGCTGCTAAATAGAGGTAGTTCGCTGGAAATCCATTGAACATATTTCATCAAGTTGATTAAGCTAAGCCAGTCGGTGCTTCTGGGAATCTGATAGATCTAAACCAACTTCCATGGCTGTTCTGAGTGTGCTTATTTCAAATTAAATTGGAAACAATGGAGATTTCCCATAAACCAACTCGAATGGCGAAAACCTGGTTGTATTTCGCCATGTTGTTTTGTATGCCCATAAAGCCTCTAGAAGTTTCTAAGCCCAATCCCAACGATGGTATGCCACAGTTTGTCAAAATATTTCTAATGTCTTATTTGTGCTTTCAACTTGTCCATTTGTCTGGGGATGGTATGGAGATGTCACTCTGTGCTCAACCCCATATTTTTGCATGAGCTTTGATATCTTGTGTGATGTGAATTGTGCTCCTCCATCTGAAACAACCTCTCTTGGAGTACCATACCAAGAAAAAATTTCTTCAAATAGAAAATCTGAGACTACCTGCTCTGTTGCTTTCGTAACTGCTTTGGCTTCCACCCACTTAGTAACGTAATTAGTATAGACCAAGATGTGGGCTTTCTAATGGGAGGGTGGGTTAAAGGGTCCAACGGAGTCAATAGCCCATTTCTCAAAAGGTTTGAGAACTAGCTGTTCCTGTAAAGGCATTTCATCTGCTTTACTGGGCTGCCCCATACATTGGAAACTATCACACCTCCTGACATAATTCTGAGCATCACGAAAAATGGAAGGCCAGTAATATCCCATTTGTAGCACCTTATGGCCTATTCTTTTCTCCGCGAAATTCCCTCCACAAGGGCCATCATGGGAAACTTTCAATATTTCATAGCTATCATCTTCAGACACACAGTGCCGAATCTGCTTATCTGCTCCTATATGAAAAAGGTACCCTTCCATCCAAGAATATCGGGCACTATGATGAATAATATTTCGTTGTTCCCTATATGAAAAATGAGGAGGCACTTTCCCTCTAGCAAGATATTTAGAAATATCTGCATACCACGGAGGTTTAGTAGAGACTGCAAAAAGATGTCTATCAGGGAAAATGTCTTCTATTGGTGTGTATTCATCATTTTTATCCATTCTAGATAGGAAATTAGCTAGTACATTATCTTTTCCTGGCTTATCTACTATTGTAATATCAAATTCTTGAAGCAATAGTAACCATCTCGTAATACGGCCAAGAGTAATGGGTTTATTCATCAAATACCTAATTGCTGCGTGATGAGTATGGACAATAGTAGAATACCCAGTGGTGTAGTGTCAAAACTTATTGATAGCATAAATGACAGCTAGGAATTTTTTTCTGTCACCTTATAGTTTAATTCAGCAGGAATTAAATTCTTACTGATGTAATAAATGCACACGGTGCTTTGTCTACTTGCTGTCCTAAAACAGCCCCTACTGCTGTCTGAGAAGCATCACTATGTATGTGAAATGGTAATGCCCAATCAGGTCCTCGAAGGATTGGGGCCGTGCACACCAGCCCTTTAATTTTCGTGAAAGCTGTCTCGCAATCTTCGGTCCACAAAAATTCTGCATCTTTTGTTAGCAATTGAAATAATGGATGTGCTATTTTTGGAAAATTTTATATAAAGTGCCTATAATAACTAGCAAAACCAAGAAATCTACGTACCTGTGTGGGTGTTTTGGGTACCGGAAAATGTAATATTACCTCTACTTTAGTCGGATCAACTTGAATTCCAGCGACTGAGAGCAAATGTCCCAATACTACTCCTTCTTCCCTCATCATATGGAATTTGACTGTACTCAACGATACATGGGTCTGTTCACATATTTTGAGTACCTTCAAATTTTCCAATCCCTCCTCAAATGAATTCCCATATGAAGTCAAATCATCCATATAGATTTCAACACTATCATCGACCAAATCAGAAAAAATTCCCAAGATTGCCCTCTGGAAGGTAGCAGGAGCATTACACAAGCCAAATGGAAGGACCCTATATGCAAATGTTCCCCATGGGCATGTGAAAGTTGTCTTATCCTAGTCTTCCGGGGCTATCTGGATCTGGTTATATCTGCTGAATCCATCTAGGAAGAAGAATAACTTCTTTCCAGCCAAGGTGTCCAGGACTTGGTCAATGAATGGCAAAGGAAAATGGTATTTTTGAGTTGCCTTATTTAATTCCCTGTAATCTACACAGATCTGCCATTTACCATTCTTTTTTGGAACGATAACTAGCAGGGATACCCATTGGCTATTTGAGATGGGATAAATGAATCCTACATCCAACAATTTTTGTAATTATTCTTTAACAATATTTTTGAGAGCAGGATCCATCCTCCGTTGAGGCTGTCTTACAGGGCGGCAATCTTCCTTAATGTAAATATGATGAGTGCATAGGCTAGCAGGGATACCCTTCATGTTGGTATAATCCCAGGCAAAAGCTTCCTGATGTTCTTGAAGGACTTTCAAAAGCTATTTGGTTTGGGATTCAGACAGGTTCAGGTTGACATTAAGTGTTTTCTCTGGTTCAATCTCGATTGGAGTACTATCATGGAATGGGGTCATAGGAATGTCTTCTATGTCATCTTCTGGTTCAATTTTTTCTTGTGCCTCACAGCTCATAGCAGATTCTAGAGTATATTGAGTTCGATTGGGAACAGAACTGGAATCATTAATTAAGGCATTAATGGCATCATCTTCAGTCTCTGTTTTAAATCGAAGGGCCTCGCCAATAGTGAGAACTGGTCTAACATCTTCATTTTCAGGTTCAGGCTCTTTTGTAGGTAGAGGTTTCTAACTGGTTGATTATTTTTCAGATGGGCTTGGTTTCCCAGGAGAATAAAGCTTGAAGTCCTTCATAACTGTCCCATTTGATATGATCATATGTCCAGACCGACATCCTATATAGTCATCTGCAGTTGCCAACCAGGGTCTTCCTAGGATCAATGGGTGACCACCCACTGAAGATAGAGTCTGCAATATAAGGAGGTCCACAGGGTAATGCCACGAGTCTACTGAAATGATCACATCCTATAATTTCCCTACTGGTGTAATTATGGATCTGTCTGCAAGTTCCAGGATAGTAGGGGTTGATTTAATGTTTCCAAGTCGTAGTTTGTTTATTGTTTCAACAGTGATAATGTTAATGGTTGCTCCCAAATCCACCAGTACATTTGGGATTTCAATCTCATTAATTTGTACTGTTAGAATCGGGTTCCCAAGATCTCCTTATTTTACAGGCATGGTCTTTCCTAACATGATATCGGATAGTGTTCCCATTACATGCACAGTTAATGGATCCTTAGGTTTTCTACCTAGTTTCTTTGAGAAGTATTCTTTCAAAGTCTTTGCATAAATAGGTACGTCCCTCATAGCTTGTAAAAGAGGTATTTTAACAAAAAGATTCTATAGTTCTCCTAGAAAATAAAATTCTGCTTGAGGGTTTGGTTTTCTCAAGGTAAATCATTCAGGATATGGGGGAAATGTTAAATGACCTTGATTAGGAACAACTTGGGGAGGTGTCGGGTTTATTATGTTTTTATCTACATTCTCCCTCACTGTTCTTTGTTCTAGTTTTGTGTTTTCACCGTCAAGTTGTTTTGTGATAATGGGGGAAGTAGGTGCATCTACTACCTGGCCAGACCGTAGATTTATCTCATTGACCCCTGCAGTAGAAATGCTGTAGGATGGAAGGTTCAGCGTATCTATTTGTTGAACCCCTTTGTTATTTGGATGTGGGTTGGGCTGGAGAGGAAGCTGAGGTCTAATGGCTGGGTTTCCTAGGGGTATATTGGAAGGCAACAGAAGTTGTTGCTGAGGCAAAGGCCGAGGAAACTGTCTAGTGGGAGGGGATCCACGCCAGGTCTGATTCCATGAAGGATTCAGACTGGCTTGAGGAACCCATTGCTGCCAAGGGGGATACTGGTATTGAGGCCACGTGGCTGAAAATGGTGTAGATTGGGGACCCATACTAAAATTATGAAAATACTGGGATGGGTCCTGAAACATACCTGGATTCATCGTCGGTGGTTGAGGTTGCCATGGTTTCTTCTGCCCCATGAAATATAACTGGTCCACTAGGCTTTCCTCGCTTGCTCCTTGGAAAATCGCTTTCATCTCGGGCAAGGAAGGACATGCACTAGTCGCATGAGTCTGTTCGCAGATTGTGCAGGCTTCCACCGTGTTGAGCGGGCATTACTTCAAAGGGTGTTTCTTCCTACACTGAGGGAAGAATATGGCCATGGTTTTCTCCAGCTACATCTGCTTTTTTTTTTGCCTATAGAGTGTCCATTTGGGCTGATAGCGTACTTAGGATATCGGTCCTCAGATTATCTAGTAGATTCCAAATCTCTACATTTATGACCCCTCCACCTAAGGTCTTTAATGTTCGAATACCCTGTCCACTTCTTGCAGCCCCCCTTGAACATTTTATACAATAATCACAGATATTTTCAAAGTTTTCTTTTGAAATATCTCCTTTTCCCACTATATTCAGGAGTTGCAGAGAGTCCTCTCTGAGTGCTCTGAGAAGGATGATATTTAGAATTTCCTTATCCAATTCACTATGTCCAGACCTCTATAGTATGTATTTAAATCATTCTACACAGTCCTCCATATTTTCATCTTCCTTCTGTGAAAATTTAATTATTTCCTCCTTGATGTCACGAGACTTACAATAATCTTGGTATTTTTCCAAGAAGGCTTTCTTCATTTTGTCCCATGAAGTAATAGTGCTTCCCCCTAAACCCATAAACCATCTCAGGGATGTCCCCTTTAGGGTAGCAGGGAATATTTTCAATTTTTGAGCATCAGTCATATAGTCGTATCCTCGAAAAACAATATCAAATTCAAAAAGGAACATGTCAGGGTCCTATGAAGAGAGCCCATGAAAAGTAGGCAAGGTTGTCAAAGGTATGGGTCTCATTGGTGCATCACCTATAACATTTCCTATAGGAAAATCAATGGATGAACTTACAGGTGCCATAAAGATCTTCCAATACTCACTTGGAATTTTGGTTGGTTTCATAGCCGGTATCTGGAGTGATTCAACTGAAGGTGGTCGCACCACACTACCCTGGTCCCTTGGTGACTCATAGTCATTTAAAAATTACTTTACCAGATCAAAGTCTCTTAACTCAACAACATGAATTTTCACAGCGTTGCCTTGGTCTCTTGGGGATGAAAACCCTTTTTGAGGTTCTTCTTCCCAGTTAGAGTTTCTCAATTCTTTTGATCCCTTACTTGCCCCTTCTTCCCCTTCTGCTGTTGATAAGGATTTCTCTTCCACTGGTAACCTGTTTATTAAATATTTTTCTATATATAGAACATATTTTGGTACCGTGGATGGCGTTGGTTTCTCCACAAACTTCCCTTCAGACTTCGTCTAAACCCTAACCCTAGCAGAAGCACGGGATGATGCATTAGATATAGATTTTTCAATAATTTCCTGAATATACGTCTTCCTCCCCAAATCATTCCCTTTCTTTGGGGGTCTTCCTCTACCCGTCTTGTTCAGATCTTTGTTCATAGAAATTGTGGAAATGGTTCATTAAAGAAAATCAATCAATAGCTCAGGACCCGAAGTAGGATAGATAACTTCCTCCCCAGGACGAGAGAAAATATTCACAGGGAATAAAACAAAATAAAAAAAGAAAAGAAATCAGAGTTCAGGACCTGGAGCAGAGTAACAACATACCCTCCCCAGGACAAGAAATTGGCCCCTAAAAAGAAAAAAAAGAAAATTAAAAACAACAGGAAAGAAAAATTGAACTACGCCTAGGACTTAGGGCAAGGTTTTATAAAACACCTTCTGCAAGACGAGGGTTTAAATTTTTTTATAGAAAAAAAAATGATACAAGAAACAGGAAAGAAAGAAAGAAAAAAGAAAATAAAAAGCACTTACGCTCAGGACTTGAAGCTGGGCAATAGATTCCCACCTCAAGACGAGAGATCAACTTTGAGATCTACTACAGATCCTGTTCTTGCACCTGTTAGCCTTCCCCAGCAACGACGCCAAAATGTTGGTGTCCAGATATGAAAAATATTCAATCCTTTTTCCACATAAATTATCAACCTGAGGGCATTACTTATTTCAAGAATAACGGCAAAGTATATGCAGATACAAGCACATGGTCTGCTGTGAATCACAAGTTTAATATATAACACAAATACCATTGAAATAGCAATAAATACACTGTAGAAATAAAAATAATGCACAACAATAAACGTAACTATAACATCAATTAAAGAATCACACAAAACACAGTTCTGAAAGAAAAGAAAGAAGAACGTAACACCTGATCACAAGAGTGGGCCCAAATCTTGGATTAGGGCTGCGGAAACTAAAGGATTACAGGAGAAACAACGAGTTGTTGTGTATTCGATTAATAATAGAAATATTAATTACAAGATCTATATATGTGTAAGGGTCCCTCGATTCGCAGCCTGTAGGCTTCTTTATACCATAGTCCTGAGATACCCAATTTCTCCCAACAACTCCATTGTTACAAAAATACATATTGTTACAACGACAACCAGATTTCCCAGCAAGAAACTGTAAGAAAGCCAAAGATAACATTGATACATCCATGGTTGTTATGCTGTAGCAGGAAATAAGGGAGGTGCTGGAAAATGATGGGTTGTGCCCTGTCTTGCGGCCATGATGCGCCTATTGTAACCAAATATGGAGAATTATAGGAGTTAATACGTAAAAAGGTAAAACCTCCATGACAAGTACATCATTAATCAAATATCCCATAAAATATAGGAGAAAGGGTTTTACCTCATGCTTTTAAGATGAAAAATGGCACAAAGAGATAGAAAGGTAGGGTAAAAATGAGAGAAGAAAGTATACAAATCCGGTGCCCAAAAAAGGCCTCAAGCATAACAACAAGAACATAATGTATGTAACATAAATTAAATAGAAAAATGAATATATAAACATGAATGTATATCAATTACACCAAAATATTTATCACCGAAAAATGTTTGTGCCTCTGAAAAGAACACAAAAATACATATATTACAGCTAAAAATTTATCCAGGTTGGCCAATGTTTACTGACCGATCAATAAAGTAATACTCGATTAATTGAACTCACCCTATGATGAGTATATGGCTCAAAAACCTAATAATGAACCTAAAGGAACCAACATCTGAGGAACCCTCATGGTATGCATAAGACCTGCATGTGGAACGAAACTAAAACTATTCATAACTATAAAAGAGTGAACCTAAAGATGAACTGTAATGATATAAGGTTATTTAAGGAACCTGGTAATAGGAGAGCAGGCACAATGGTCAATGTGAGACCAAACTAAAACTATTCATAACTATAAAAGAGTGAATCTATAGATGAACTGTAATGATATAAGGTTAAAGGAACCTGGTAATAGGAGAGCAGGCAGAATGGTCAACGTGAGGTCGTTATTTCTTTTCAAGCATTGTAGACTTCAGTAGAACATAAGAAGTTGGAGTAGGGTTGAGAATCAACTTGTAAAATAAAACAAGTAACCCTGTGAGATAGGTAGTGGTATGCTAATGGTGCCAAATATGTAAGAAATTTGAGGAAAATTCACTACAAAATTTTACTACACTTGTGGGAAAACTGGGGGTTCATCATGGAGAGAAACTCGTGCCAAAAGGAGTAGAAAAACCCTTATCAGTCAGAAGAATCTTCAACCCCCAGAATAATTAAGCATTATAACTTTTTGTAGAGTCCATATGAGATAGAACTACCTAATTTTTGTCCAGAGGAGGTTATGCATAGAGTTGTCTCGAAGAAACCCTTGTTGCAGTGAAATCGTCCCATCTGAAACCCCAAAGGAATAAAACCTCATTAATGGTAGGGAAACGAATTCCACGACCGTAGAAGTAAATGGAGAGAGTTTGTGGGGTCACAACTACCTCTAAGGAAGGGAAATAAATATTTTCATTGCAGTGAGGTTGAACAACAATTTCCTTTCCAAATCCTGCAAGAATGCGAATGACTGAAAACCTAAGAGGGTTGGGTCGGTAGTTACCTCAACTGCATCGAAAAAAAAAATGACCATCAGATTACCGCCTTCACAGATCAACAATGTAGAGGTTAGTGTTTGGAAAGATTCAAAGTTATAACTTGGCGTGCAAGAATAATTGCCAATTGTCCATTGTATAGTTTTAACTCAAATACCATGACTAGGGAGGTGAGAAACTCGTTGTTAATGTTAAATTTGTATTCATATGAGTAATAGTGATCACCAAGGTCATACATCTAAAAAAAAAATTACAAACTACATGATTTGACATATATCCCATACCTAGAATACCTTACCATCCCTTATATTGTTTTACATATTGATTAAACCATAAATAATATTGTGTGGCATTTGTTATGTTTGTGTTAAATTAATTAATTGGTATAGTAAGAGGAACGTTGTTTTTGTTTTCATGAGTGAACATGTTACAAGTGGTTACGCTATGGTTTTCTTGAAGCTTCTGCTTTTTTAGCTTCATTTTTTGGTCTAATATTTTGTTGATTCCTCCCATAATACCTCCTTTATAGTGTTGGGGTTGTGGGAAACCCCATTATTATAAAAACTGCCCTCATCGAGTGAGAACAAAACATGTTGCCAATGTCGAGTAGGATTTTTCTAGTGGGGGAGGTAGCGAGAATTATACCGATAATTAATGTTGCTTTAGAAGATCACTAGATAGATTATCATCCTACAATGATAGAATTGGAATGTAAGATAACAAACCATGTTGTCTCAATTTTGATAGATCTAGGGGCTATTCTAAGCTATATTAGCCCAAAATTAGTGGAATTATGTCGGTTACCAGTCAAAAAATATAGAGACCCTTGGATGGTGCAATTATCCACTGGGGCTAAGAGAAGAGTAACTACCAAAGTTGAAATTTATCCTATTGACATAATTGAACATTAGAGTAAAGTGAATTTAAACATGCTACATATAGGATCGTATGATGTCTTAATTGGTATGGATTGGTGAGAGGGACATTTTTCCCTAGTATACTTCAAAGAATATATTATCAAATTCCTTGATGAAGAGGGCATAAGCCATAACCTTCAAGGGATTAGGAGGCCAATTCAATTACGACCCATTACAGCCACACAGTTAGGAAAATGTCTTAGGTAGGGCTTCCATATCTACGTTGTATAGGTTGGGTATTCCAACACTAAAGGGAAAGAATTTATAGTGGAAAATATACCAGTTATCCAATAATTTAATGACATATTTCCTCAGGAAATTCTGGGACTACCCCCTAAGAAAAGCATTGAATTCACTATAGAATTGGTTTGAGGCTCAACTCTTGTGTCAAAATCTCCTTATCCGATAAGCATTCTTTCACTAATTGAACTCAAGATGCAACTGTAGGAGTTACTTGATAAAGGATATATTCACCCAAGTGTGTCACCTTGGGGGGACCCTATACTATTTTTTAGAAAACAGGATGACACTTTATTATTATGTATTGATTACAGACAACTTAATAAGATAAACATTATAAATAAATATCTGTTGCCAAGAATTGATGATCTGTTTGATCAAGTTAAAGGTGCCATCATTTTCTCTAAAATATATTTACAATCAAGTTATCATCAGATCATACTCAAGGAGGAGGATATTCATAAGAAAAACTTTATAACCCGATATGGTCATTATGAGTTTTTAGTCTTATAATTTGGGCTTAGCAACTCCTCTGTCGCGTTCATGAGCTTAATGAAATGATTTTTTCATCCTTATTTGAATAAATTTGTTGTCATCTTCATTCATGATATTCTTATTTATTCCATAAATTTAGAGGAGCATAAGAAACATATGTGATTGGTATTTCAAACCTTACATGACCATAATATATATGTAAAATTTAGTAAATGCGATTTTTACAAGGAACAGATCCAATACCTTGAGCATACAATTTCTTCTGAAGGAATAGTTGTGGAACCCAAGAATATTAGGACCATATTGGAATGGCCCATCACTAAAAATATTGTAGACATTCGATCCTTCATGGGCTTAGCTGGTTATTACTGTTGATTTGTAGAAGTATTTTCTAAAATTTACTATCCTCACCTCCTTACAAAAAGTGGAAAGGCCATTCAAATGGACGATCGAATTTCAGCACAACTTTAAACACCTGAAGCATTTTTTAACCAAAACCTTGGTGATGAAAGTTGTATACCCTCAAAAAGAGTTTGTAGTTTGCACGGATGCATGCCAAGAAGCATTTGGGGGGTATTCATGCAAGAGGGAAAATTAATATCCTATGAATCATGCAAGATGAAGGAACATGAATAACGATACTCTGCATAAGATTTGGATTTATTAGCGGTGATACACTATGAAGGTTTGGCGACACTATCTCCTAAGTAAGAAGTTTATTTTAGTGACTGACCATAGTAGTCTAACAAGTTTTTTTAAGAAGCCTAATATTAATGTGATATTAATGTGCGTCAAGCCCGATGGACCGCGTTATTGAGTGAGTTCGAATTCTACATTAAGCACTTAAAAGGGAAGGAGAATTGGGTAGTGGATGCATTAAGTAGGAGGTTTCATTCTGTATATTAGCTTTCTTATAGTTAGATTGAAATTATTTTTTCCAATCAGATAGAGGAAGTCACCTCAAGGGACTGTTGAGCCCCAAGATTGTTCTTTCTTTCATCTTACTTCACTCCATTTTCCTTTTTCCATTGTTATCCCAGGCCTAAATTATCAATGAAATTAGTTAAAATTACTTTTAGAATGAATAACATGGCTAACTTGCTAAGTTTTGTGATTTTGTCATTGTAATGCATTTTGAACTGAAAGTAGCTACAAAATGCAGACATTCCGTACCTACCACCAATTCTGCAGCTGTCTTCACATTCAAGCATGTTCCAGGTGTCCTCTCAGGAAAAGCCACACATGGGCATATTCCACATCATGTCCTCATCGTTCGTTGCTCACCATGAAGAATGAACCTAATTCTAGATGTGGTTTTGGTACGTGGGAACTCATTCAAGGAGGCAGACTCCTAATAGGACTAGGACAGTCCAGATGTCCTTTTTCCCTCTACGCTGCCATCTTTAGAGTTCTAGTACAATTTTGATATGAAAAGACAATGATCCCCGTATTGTTGCAAGTTCTGTTATGAAGATTTTATATAAATGCACTCGGGAAACCGAGAGGCTAGCTCTAGATTTTGCTTAGATTTCAGGGATTGACTGCTATATTTCTGAAGACCGAGAATACTCTGTTTCAAGTTATTTTCCTTTAATGAAGAAGACAACATTTCTTTGAACACGTTGAGTTGATTTTGAGTTAGATTCCGTCTGGTGGTAGAGGGCCCCTGCCTCCTGCATGGCTTTACTTTCGTAATTTAGATAAGTATCTTAGTTTTTTTTCACGTTTTTGAAGTTTGAGTTCATAGTTAATGTCATTAGTCACTATAGCTATACTTTTTCTAAGAAAATCTTCCAAAAGATCATGATAATGAATGAGAAATGGCTATAGTGTTATAGATTTTAATTGCAATTTCTTTTGTTCATTATCACAGTTGAACTTATTCTAAGCAAACTCTTCCAAAAAATCCTTATGATGTCTAAGGCATGACTGTGATACTGAAAGTTTCAGTTGTTTGTTTACACTAAGTAGCATAGCTGATCTTACTCTTAAAACGCTCTTCCAAAATATCATAACAATGGGTAGGAAATAGCTGTGATGTCTTAGTTTTTAATTTTAATTTCTTTCAGTCTTTATGTTTGCATTTGCATTGAATTGTACAGCCAGGATTGTTCTAACAAGCTCTTCCAAAATACCATTCATGATGGACAAAATAGGCTGTAGAATCCCATAGATTAATTGCATGATAACTTAGTTAGGGTACTCCGGAGTCAAATTGCATTCAATTCATGCTCTGTTATTTCGTTTTAAGTTTGATAATGGCTTGTTAGTTCAGCACTGTTTATTGTAGACTAGTGACATATTAGTTCAGTTCTAGCTTAGCTCATTTTATTTACATTCCACATTTAGTTGTCATCCATTGCATATTAAATTACATTAGTTGTTAAACTTAAACACCACGGCCTTCATTATTTACAAAACCTCTTTTGTTCCAAATCTATAATTGACTCATAACCATCTGGACAGAAGACAATATCATCCCAAGGCCTGAAGTACTTTTGCAACCTCTTTACCATTTCATAAACAAAGCCTTTCTTCAAAAGACTACTTTAAAAAGAAATCTATAACTTTTGAGTAAGGTTTAGTGATGTTAAACTAAGTTGCAGAATAGAATTAGGAGCCAGTATTAGAGTAGAGATCTTATGATGTTACCAATGTTCTTCTCCAAATATGCTTCAACAAACCTTTAATCATGGATGAGATGTTGTATCATTATAAGCTGATTGTTTAATTGTTTAGTTAGGAGAATTTTTATACTTAGCTGCCCATTTCTCAAGCTCTTCCAAAATACCTTTAATGAAAGAATTGGACAAGTTAAGTTTATGTTCTGATTCATTTTCTTGAAGTCATTATCAAGCTTTGTATTCTGCTTAGTCATAGTTTAGGTTTGATTCTGTTTCAGTATTTGCATTTGCATTTGTCATTTGTCATCAATAAATTAGGCTTCACTCTGTTTTTAACCAGCAACTTCTTTCCACTAGCATTTAGTTCTTTTCCTTGTGAACATAAATCCATCAAAAGATCAAAAACATCATAAAACACTAAACACAACGCATTAAGAAACAAACACCTAGGCACATACAGTGCACTTCACTTCAGCAGTTTACCAACCCTGGTTGACAATTAAATGAACTCAATTTAGGAGACTAGTTTGAGATCAAACATTTTGGTGCCGTTGCCGGGGAAGTGAAAACTAGGTAACCTTTGTTTCTTAACTCCCAAAAAAAATTATATGCGTAGAGAGAGAGACTCAAGGGGTAGATTCATAAGCAACAAAAACATGAGACCAAGAATTTTCCTTCCCTTCCTAGTCTCAAAGCTGTCTTTCAAGAGGAAACTCCTACAAATTCCACAGAATCTCTCAATTTTGTCTCTAAAAGGCCTTGGCAAGGACCTAAAACACAAGGATTCCATGATCAAATGTATAACCAACCTCCACCTTGGAATTCTTGGCAGCAACCTTGTCCTCAATTTCAAAATCAATCTCAATATTGGGCACAAGGAGCACAAAATCCCCATGGAAGATACTCTTAGTACTATCAGTATCCACCATCCTATCCACCATACCCACATTTTTATCCTCAAAATCCTCAACAAAATTTTCAACAAAATCCTCAACAACATCATCAGAACCTACCACATCAAAATCAACCACTTCCATTACCATTCCCTCAAAAATCAAATCAATTGCCTGCTTAACCCATACCAAACCCCAATAATAAAAGTCCTCAGAACACATACATGATAGAAGGCCAACAGTTTCAACTTATTTAATTACTCCTTTAGACCTTAGTGATGTTCAACTTAGGTCTGGAAGAATACTTGAAAATAGGAAACCTTCTGTGATCATACAAGAACAAGATAACTCTGAGGAAGACTCTCTACGGGTGAATAAAAGTCTTGAGGAAGACACATCTTTTCAAGACCCAAACACTGAAAAATTAAAGCAAAAAGATCCAATAATTTCAACTCCTGTATTAGAGAAACCATCCACATCTACTTCTATACCTCCCTTTCCAGAAAGATTACAAATTGATAGAGGTGTAGAAAAGAAAATTATGGTGCCTAATTATGATTTCCTAGATGAGCTGAGAAATGTTTGCATTAAAATTCCATTATTACAAGCCATCAAGGAAATTCCAATTTTAGCCAAAACAATAAAGGAGTTGAGCATGAAGAAAACAAGAAAAATAATAAGAGAAACAAAGAAAATTCAACTGGCAGGAAAAATAGAAGATATTATGATGGGAAAGATTGCTATTCCAAAGTATCTTGACCCCGGAAATCTAGTTGTTAAAATTCACATCAATGGAATTGAAATCCAAAACACACTCATTGATTTAGGAGCAGCAATCAATATCATGAGTAGACAAATCATGGATAAACTGAAACTTCCTAATCTTCTCTTTACACCCACATTATTACAATTAGCAGACAGATCTGTGATTAAACCTGATGGGGTAATAGAAGACATTCCAGTGTCCCTAGATTCTTGGGAGTACCCCGTGGATTTCATGATCCTAACTCCTAAGAATAATCTAGGAGGACACCCTATTATATTAGGAAGACCTTGGTTAGCTACAGCTGATGCTTTCATTAGTTGTAGATCCGGTGATATGTACATCTCTAATGGTAGTTCAACTAAGAAATTCACTTTGTATCCTCCAGCAAGGACAATTACAGATTTAGATGATACTCAATGGATAGAGGATGAAGAAGATTTACAACCTCTCTTCACAATTTCAGAAATTAGTGAAGATAATCAAATTCTGAATACTCTAGAAAACTTTGAATCCTCTTCAGAATACAAACATGAATCACTTCAAGAGGGATCCAACATTGAGTTTTTGTCATCAAGGCAGATGTCTCTTCATTCTATGGATAAATTTGGCTGCTCTACAAGTGAGATATTTCCGGGCAAAACTTTGAACATAAACAAGAACCTAGAAAAATCTCAACAAGAAGAGTTAGTCAAAGTATTACAGAGACATTCTTCTGCATATGCATGGGAATACACTGACATGAAAGGGATAAGCCTCAAGACTTGCACTCATCACATCTATATAGAGGAAAATTGCAAACCAATCAGACAACCTCAAAGACGGATGAATCCAAATCTTAGGGAGATTGTTAAAGAAGAATTGCAAAAATTGTTAAATGTCAACTTCATCTATCCTATTTCAGATAGTCAGTGGGTTTCTCCTTTGGTAATTGTGCCAAACAAAAATGGTAAATGGAGGGTATGTGTTGACTAACGGGAACTAAACAAAGCTACTCTTAAAGACCATTTTCCCTTACCTTTCATAGATCAAGTGTTAGATACATTAGCTGGCAAAAAGTACTTCTCATTCCTAGATGGGTTTAGTGGTTACAACCAAATCCAAGTAGCACCTGAAGATCAAGACAAAACCACATTTACCTGTCCTTGGGGTACCTATGCTTACCGAGTATTTCCATTTGGATTATGCAATGCACCTGCAACATTCAAAAGGGAAGTATTAGGAATTTTTACATATCTAATACATGATTGTGTAGAGGTATATATGGACGATTTCACAGTTTATGGAAACACATTTGAAGAAGCCTTAGAAAACTTGGAAAAAGTTTTAAAGAGATGTCAAGAAGCAAATCTTTCACTTAGTCATGAGAAATGTTTCATGATGTTTACTGAAGGTATTGTTTTAGGGCATCATATTTTAGGGGATGGGATTAGAGTTGATGAGTCAAAAGTTGAAGTCATCTCTAACTTATCTATTCGAAGTTGTCAAAAAGATGTTAGGAGTTTTCTAGGATTTACAGGATATTATCGGAGGTTTATAGAAAACTTCACCAAGATAGCATCTCCACTCTTCAAATTACTTACCAAAGATTGTGAATTTAAATGGAATTATGATTGCCAGTTAGCCTTTGAAACCCTGAAAACAAAAATTTCTGAAGCACCTATTTTAAGGGGACCTAACTGGAAGTTACCTTTTCATATCTCAATAGATGCTTCTGATACAGCTCTAGGAGCAGTATTGGGACAAAAATACCTGATTCCTTATGCCATCTACTATACCAGTAAAAATTTGACTCCTGCAGAGTTAAACTATATTGTAACTGAAAAAGAGTTTTTAGCTGTTGTTCATGCCATAAACAAATTCAGACACTATATAACAGGCTATGAAACTTTTGTTCACACAGATCATTCTGCAATTAGATACTTAATGAACAAATCAATTACTAATGGCATAGTCATAAGATGGTTATTGCTTTTACAAGAATTCAACATTACCATTCTAGATAGGCCTGGAAAACAAAACACAGTAGCTGATTTCCTATCTAGACTCCAAAACATCCAAGACAATACCCCAGTTGAAGATCAATTCCCCGATGAATATCTTTTTGCAATTTCTACTCAAACTCCTTGGTTTGCTGACATTGCTAATTATTTAGTTTCAGGAAAATTTCCTTCAATAATGAATGCAAGAGATAAAATAAAAATCATTTATTGATAGTGCAAAATATTCATGGGTTGCTAATGAGTTGTACAAGACAGGTCCAGATTTGATCATTAGGAGATGTGTTCGGGAAGATGAGATGCCTGAGATTCTCAAAGCATGTCATGATGAACCTTGTGGCGGACACTTTGCTGATAAGAGGACAACCTATAAGATTCTTCATTTAGGATATTATTGGCCATCCTTGTTTAAAGATGCTAAAGAGTATGTCAAAAGGTGTGACAGTTGCCAAAGGGTAGGGAAACCTTCTCCTTTAGGTGAGATGCCATTACAACCTCAGGTACATATTGAACCTTTTGAAAAATGGGCTTTGGATTTTGTAGGACCTATTAGTCCTCCATCAAGACAAAAGAGATATATATTATTTTGCACTGATTATGTTACTAAATGGGTAGAAGCCAAGCCATTACTTGTTGCTAATGAAGCATCTGTAGTTACTTTTCTTTTGAGGATATTTTTACTCGTTTTGGTGTCCCAAGGGAAATTGTTACAGATCAAGGAGCTCAATTTACATCAAGGCTAGTGGAGCAAATGATGGAGAAGTACAAAATCAGACATAGAAAATCTACTCCTTATCATCCACAAGCAAATGGTCAAGTAGAATCTACTAATAAGGTCATTGAAGGAATCCTAACAAAGACTGTTCATTTACATAGAAGAGATTGGGTAGATAGGCTTCCTGAAGCCTTGTGGGCCTATAGAACTACATGGAGAAACACAATAGGCCATACTCCTTATGAACTTGTTTATGGAAAGCAATTTTTGTTTCCCATAGAGTTCCAGATTCAAACTTTCAAAATGGCAGTTCAGCTAGGACTTGATTTGACGGAGGCACAGAAGCATAGATTGGAGCAAATTAATGAATTGGATGAGATCAGACAAGATGCAGTTCATAAAACAAGTCTAGTCCAACAGCAAAGGACTAGATGGCATGACAAGTACATCAAAGAGAAGAAATTCAAAGAAGGTGACTGGGCTCTCTTGTTTGATTCAAAATTCAAGGATTTTCAAGGTAAATTTCAAACACATTGGCTTGGGCCATATGAAATTGTTGAAATTTTTGACAATGGAGCAGTAAAAATCAGGACAATAAATGAAGAAGAGGTCACTTTTCTTGTGAATGGTCATAGATTGAAGCTGTATCACAAACCACTCTCAAGAGAAGAATTTGTCAAGAAGTTCCAGGAAAACAGTGATGTGAAGTTAATGAAGAAGAATCTTTCTTCTTCATCAACTTGATTGAATTTTCTGAAGCATTTCTTTAAAAAATAAATAAATAAATAAAGTATAAACATGAAAACCAATCATTGATTGGCATGTTTATACAGAAAAGATAGGGTGAAAATCAGAGTCTTTCTGACACTCTAACTTTTCCATTTTGTTTTTGCAAGCAGCTGTTACAAAATCATAAGTTCAGATCCATTGCACTTATGATCCATCTCATTTCATTTCATTCCATTTACTTATCCATCCATACTTCATTTCATTCATTCATTTATATTTCACTTCATTCCATATTTCATTCATCTCATTCCATACTTCATCCACCTCATTTCCATATCAAAATTTAAAGTTTGATGTTTTTCTGCAAATGAATAACACATGTCATGGATTGCAAACCATTTCCTATATTCTTCCACTCCATTTCATAAATTATAATCCATCCCACTCCATCATTCACTTCATACATATCCCATTATACCATGTTTCATCATCTATCTTCACCCATTCCATATAATATTTCATGTATATTCCAAACCACTCCATTCCATGATTAAAATTCTCTACAGGTACATTCTGCAGCTAAACAGACATTTTGCAGCTAATCATACTTTCCGCAGCTAGGCAGTCATTCCGCAGCTACAGATCCTGAAGGCACTAATCAGAAGACATTTGAATTGCAACAAAATGATCCAGTATATCCATGAACAAGCAAAATTAAGAGGGATTATGAGGACTCACAAAATAATGGTTTCCAGAGGAGAACAAAGTATATGGAGACCACAAAAAGCAGATGAAAAGCAAAGGTAACAAGTTTTGATTATAATGGCATATCATAAACTTTAGTATAGTTTTAGTTATGAATCATTCAAAAAGTTGTTTTGATTATTTTTATTGATCATGCCAAATATACCCTCCGCAAAACTTTGGATAAAAATCCTTCATTTCAAATTCTATACCCGATCATCATTTAAGCGGTTAAAAGGCTGAAGTGTTTGATTTCCTTACGTCACCCAGCCAAATCATTTAATGATGATTTTTGAATCCGTTGTAAAAAAAATCTCCGCAGTCTTTTCACTCATTGATTTGTTTTCTTCACCTCACTTCATTAACTCGTTCCGTAACCACTTCCTATTACTCCATTCCGTAGCCAGCCCTTCATCATTTCATTCCGCAAAACAGAGGTATCTTTATCACCGTGAGCAGAGGTATATCAGTTTGAAATATTGAACCACTATCACCATGAGCAGAGGTATATCAGTTTGAAATATCAAACCACTATCACCGTGAGCAGAGATTGAAGCATTATCACCGTGAAGCAGAGGTATATCAGTTTGGAATTTGAAGCCATTGTCACCGTGAAGCAGAGATATATCAGTTTGAAGATTGAAGCACTATCACCGTGAACCAGAGGTATATCAGTTTGAAGGTTGAATTCATTGTTTCTGTGAGCAGAAAGAGTACTAATCTGAAGATTGAAGAAGAAATTATGGGCCTCATTGTAAGGACTGAACCAGTGGGCACAAAATACCTGGAAGGATACCCTCAAAGCAGAGAAATGTTGCAACAGGCAGGATGGCTACAATTTCTTGAGAAATTTAATGGCTTCCACAAAGAAGTTACTAAAACATTTGCAAGGTCATTCAAAGGAGCCGAGGTTGAAGTTGGAGATGTTAAATTCACTATCACAGAGGGTTTTATTGCAGAAGCAACATGATTGCTTAGACATGGAGAAAGATGGTTTAAAAATAGAGAATTTCATAATGAATCATGGAAGAAAATCCTAAAATCACCAGGTATGGATGTCACTGTGTTTAAAAAGGGAATTCCAAGCTCTGCATTAAAAAATAAATGGAGAAACATATTTCTTATTCTACAAAAATTTATCACTTGTGAAGGTAGATATGGTACATTTTATGTTTACCATATTAGGTTGATAATGCATTTTCTGGAGGAAGAGCTAAATTTGCCCTATTTCTTGCTTCAAAGTTTAAAAAAGATGGCTTTTAGTGTTCAAAGGAGAGTCCAATTCCTAGAGACAACTCTATACCATCATGGCTTGGTTAAGATTTTAATTGAACACCATTTAGCTAAAACAAAAGATACTTGGGATAATTTCTTGGTAAGAAATCACTTTGAGGAACCAAAAGAGCCTTCACCTGAACATCAGCCTACAAAGAGAAGCAGAAAATGGAGAGCCTCTAAAATTGAAATTGACAAAACAGCACAAGAAAGTAGTGAAGAAATAATCTCTGAGAAGTTGACTCAGATTAAGAGACAACTTAAGGAAGAGAGGGTAATCAGAAAATCTGCCACAGAAAAAGGTGAGGGATCATACCAGCCAAGAAGAAGCCATAGAATTAGGGGGAAACTAAGGAAAACACAGATCAAACAAACCGGGGTGATAAACATAGAAGATGAGGAAACCTCTATTGAAGAAGATGTTGAAGAAGATTTTGATGAAGAAATCCCTGAAATTGACCCTGCACAGCAAGAAGTTTATGACTATCTTGAAACATTGGAAAGGAAAGCTTCAGAGAGTAGAGATAGAACCCCTAGTCCTCCACTGTCCGAAATAGATGTGTTAAGAAGAGATAGGTACGAGCTGGAAGTACTTAATAGACATATCAGAACTGAGAATGATATTCTGAAGGAACAAGTCAAACTCAAAACCAGTATGAACTCAACCTTGTCTCTACAAATGGACAAAGTAGAAAAGGCTAATGAAAAGTTGAAAAAGAGGAACAAGAAGCTAATCAGGGCACTTACCAATTTAAGGTTCAAACTAGTCATCAGGAAGCCCAGAAGACCTTTAACTTCCAGGCAAAGAAGAAGAAGAGGGTTGGATGTTCTTGCAGAAGTCTCTGAGTTTATGGAATAAGTTGCATGAGGACATGCAAGAAGTCAGCAGTGGGGGTATGTTGAGCCCCAAGATTTTTCTTTCTTTCATCTTACTTCACTCCATTTTCCTTTGTCCATTGTTATCCCAGGCCCAAATGATCAATGAAATTAGTTAAAATTACTTTAAGAATGAAATTCATGGCTAACTTGCTAAGTTTTGTGATTTTGTCATTGTAATGCATTTTGAACCGAAACTAGCTACAAAATGTAGACATTCCGTAGCTAACCGCCAATTCTGCAGTTGTCTTCACGTTCAAGAATGTTTCAGGTGTCCTCTCAGGAAAAACCACACATGGGTATATTCCACATCATGTCCTCATCGTTCGTTGCTCACCATGAAGAATGAACCGAATTCTGGACGTGGTTTTGGTACGTGGGAACTCATTCAAGGAGGCAGACTCCTAATAGGACTAGGACAGTCCAGATGTCCTTTGTCCCTCTACGCTTCCATCTTTAGAGTTCTAGTACGATTTTGATATGAAAAGACAATGATCCCCGTATTGTTGCAAGTTCTGTTATGAAGATTTGATATAAATGCACTCGGGAAACCGAGAGGCTAGCTCTAGATTTTGCTTAGATTTCAGGGATTGACTGCTATATTTCTGAAGACCGAGAATACTATGTTTTAAGTTATTTTCCTTTAATGAAGAAGACAACATTGCTTTGAACGCGTTGAGTTGATTTTGAGTTAGATTCCGTCTGGTGGTAGAGGGCCCCTGCCTCCTGCACGGCTTTACCTTCGTAATTTAGATAAGTATCTTATTTTGTTTTCACATTTTTGAAGTTTGAGTTCATAGTTAATTTCATTAGTCACTATAGCTATACTTGTTCTAAGAAACTCTTCCAAAAGATCATGATAATGAATGAGAAATGGCTGTAGTGTGATAGATTTTAATTGCAATTTCTTTTGTTCATTATCACAGTTGAACTTATTCTAGTAAACTCTTCCAAAAAATCATTATGATGACTAAGGCATGACTGTGATACTGAAGGTTTTAGTTGTTTGTTTATACTAAGTAGCATAGCTGATCTTACTCTTAAAACGCTCTTCCAAAATATCATAACAATGGGTAGGAAATAACTGTGATGTCTTAGTTTTTAATTGTAATTGCTTTCATTCTTTATGTTTGCATTTGCATTGAATTGTACAGCCAGGATTGTTCTAACAATCTCTTCCAAAATACCATTCATGATGGACAAAATAGGCTATAGAATCCCATAGATTAATTGCATGATAACTTAGTTAGGGTACTCCGGAGTCAAATTGCATTCAATTCATGCTCTGTTATTTCGTTTTAAGTTTGATAATGGCTTGTTAGTTCAGCACTGATTATTGTAGACTAGTGACATCTTAGTTCAGTTCTAGCTTAGCTCATTGTATTTACATTCCACATTTAGTTGTCATCCATTGCATATTAAATTACATTAGTTGTTAAACTTAAACACCACGACCTTCATTATTTACAAAACCTCTTTTGTTCCAAATCTATAATTGACTCATAACCATCTGGACAGAAGACAGTATCATCCCAAGGCCTGAAGTACTTTTGCAACCTCTTTACCATTTCATAAACAAAGCCTTTCCTCAAAAGACTACTTTAAAAAGAAATCTATAACTTTTGAGTAAGGTTTAGTGATGTTAAATTAAGTTGCAGAAGAGAATTAGGAGCTGGTCTTAGAGTAGAGATCTTATGATGTTACCAATATTCTTCTCCAAATATTCTTCAAAAAACCTTTAATCATGGATAAGATGTTGTATCATTATAAGCTGATTGTTTAATTGTTTAGTTAGGAGAATTTGTATACTTAGCTGCCCATTTCTCAAGCTCTTCCAAAATACCTTTAATGAAAGAATTGGACAAGTTAAGTTTATGTTTTGATTCATTTTCTTGAAGTCATTATCAAGCTTTGTATTCTTCTTAGTCATAGTTTAGGTTTGATTCTGTTTCAGTATTTGCATTTTCATTTGTCATTTGTCATCAACCAATTAGGCTTCACTCTGTTTTTAACCAGTAGCTTCTTTCCACTAGCTTTTTAGTCATTTTCCTTGTGAACATAAAAACCACCAAAAGACCAAAAACATCATAAATCATCACAAAAGACCAAAAACATCATAAAACACTAAACACAATGCATTAAGAGACAAACACCTAGGCACATACGGTGCACTTCACTTCAGCAGTTTACCAACCCTGGTTGACAATTAAATGAACTCAATTTAGAAGACTAGATTGAGACCAAACATTTGCTTTATGCACTTTACCAGAGTGAGGATGCAACACATACCCTATTACCTTTGCCGAAGCAGGGATAAAATTTCATACATAATGCAAAAGAGAGACTACCCTCAGCAGATGCAAAGCCTCTTTCATCACTCTCTTATCAAAATGGTTGTTATGCATCAACTACAGTAGAAAGACATTCCATGGGAGACCTTCATTGCCAATGAGGTGTTCACTTCTCTACAAACCCATCATCAGCAAGATGTCCCCTCATCATCCCATCCTCTAGAATCCACTCCTCCATCACCTCTTAGTGATCATATATCTCCATCCACTCACATTCCTTCACCCCATGATGATCCTCCTTCATCATCTTCCCATAGCCCTTCACCCTTATCTCATGATATAACATCAAACAGTGCAGAGAGTAATGAGGTAGGTGGCAGTGAGACAAATGGCAATGAGGAAGATGGAAGTGAGGCAGATGGTAGTGATGAGGACAATGAGACAGATGACACTAATATGGTTGACATAGAGCCTTTTCCTTTGACCTATCAAAGAGGTCATAGGTAGGTGTTCGCTCCACAGATTATGGAAGGGGCCCTGCCTTCATCATCAACAAAACAACTTGAAAAAGGTAAGCAAAAGGTTGTAGAGAAAGACATTGATGAGAAAGAGGATGAACATGAGACTAAACAAGAGTTTTAGCTAATTCACCTTGACAGTGAGAATGAGGATGAGGAGAGGATCATAAAAATGTTGCTCAAAAGAAAGTATGCCTAGATTAGGGATCTAGAAGCTAATCTTGGTAGGGATAAGAATGTAATGAACTTCCTTGAGGTAGAAAACCAGTAGTTAGAAATAGAGAAAGCCATCTGTGAGATCAGAGCTATCAGAGGTTGGAAAGAGGCTGGAAAAGCCAAGGCTAAACTAGATGAGACCTTGGGCACTCCTGATGAAATTGAGGATGAGGAAGAACAACTTCCTAGGAAGAGTCCAAGGACAATTGGTTTGAAAAAGGCCTTAGACCGAGAAAGACAAAGAGAGATAGAATTTGCAGAGCAGCTCACTCCAAGTGAGCTGCTTGCCATGGAGATCAGATATGAAAGAGAATCTTGGCTAGAGAGAGCCAATTTTCACCTAGAGGATTAGCTTGAGAAGGCACAAAGGAACATTAACATACAAAAGAAGATGGCAAAGCATTATGCCATGAGGAACAAAATTGCAGGGGCAAAGCTCAAAAGAGCCCTTGCAAAGATTCAAGCCCTAAAAGAGGTGAAGGAGAAATAAAATCTTGAAATTATTTTTTATGGATCCCTCCAAGCATCCCAAACATGATCAGCAAGATAAATCCCAATTTTGGCACATTTTTGCAAATTTTGAGTTTCTGATAGTTAGCTAGCAGAAAAGGGGCCGAACGCGCAGTGCCACTGCCGCTGCACTCTTTTTTGGGGCACTCAATTGAGGAAAAATTTACATTTTCATGATCCTTAGGCCAAGGACATCACCCTCAAAAATTTTCAAGTCATTTGGAGCAGAACTGGTCCCTAAAAAGGGCCAAAAACAAGCAAAAAATACCTTTCTGCCCTCTTTTCAGCATTGGTGCTGCGCCCCTAGAAGTCTTTGAAAAAGTTTTTTTTTAATACGAAAATGGGCACCAATCTTGAAACAAAATACATATTTGGAAACTATACAGGACATGCTTTCCAATGAGCTATTATGGAGTTAATTTGGACACCGAGAAGGCCTCCAAAACTCAGCTACAACTCAAGCTATTTTTCCAGTTTTGGCGCTACACCCTTTCCAGAAAGTCAACAAAGGACACTTTGAGATATTTTCAAAGTTATTCTAATGCCTTAAAGGTCAAATTATTCCCAAATTATATCATAGGTTAGCTTAGAAGTTATTTTTGCATTTATGAGTTTGGGATATTTGTGCCTTGGGCCTTGCATGGTCTCAAAAGACAAAAATTACTTAAATGTGTAATTAATGACATTTTGGAACCCTAGATAGGGTTTTAATACTCATTTTCATGTTAAATATTGCATGGAGGCTTCATTTTTGTTGTTGGTTGTTTATTGAAATGAATACATAGACTTGGAGTTGTGAAGAAATTGGCTTTGGAGTTGTGAGATTGTTTTTGGACTAAGCATCAATGGAGCAAGCACCTTCATAGGATTCATGAACCTGGTTAATGGTGATGTTACTCTAATATATTTATTGTTTCCTTATGTTCTCATATTGTTCCATCTTTTCTCTTGCATTAGAACATAAATTTTAGGCTAAGATATGTTGTTAGAGGCACCTTAGGTCTGTTTGCTTCTATTGCTCAAATGTTTTCCTCTGCTAGGTCTAATTGAAGAATTCCTCATTGCTCTTTAATTCCACTTAGCTTTTTTTTCTTCAAAATGATTAAATATAGTCTAGCCAAAGAATTTTATGGTATTCCCTGTCCTTTGGTGTAGCTTGAATCATTGTTTTCTAGGCTTTTCTTTGAAGTTTACTTATTAGGGTTTAGGCTAAAGAAGTTTATGGTATGCACTGTCCTTTAGTCTATCTTGAAATGGTTACTTTGAAGGTCTTTACAGTTTGATTATCAAATTTAGGATTTCTCTTCTCTTTAATCATTACTTATGTGCTATCTTGAATGTTTTCTTTATCTGAAGGTAGATAGCTAGCGAAGTTAGGAGTTCCTTGCTCTCTAGGGTTTGCTGGATAGTTGTTTTAATGTTTACTTGATAGAGCTAGGTCAAAGAAGTTTATGGTGCACCTTGTCCTTTGATTCTTTCTTGATGCATAGTACTCTTATAGACCCTTCTTGTTATATTTTATGTTAAAGGATTATTAACTGCCCTTTAAACCTACTACATTCACAACTTAATGTTCAATTCACACTCACTAAACCTATTTAGATCCATTTGGCTTTGTTAACTTTCGCTATGAAACACCCTTGACCTATTGTTGTAATTTTCAAAACCTTTTGCGAACTCCATAGCCCAATGGTTTAAGTTTCTCTTAGTCTATCTGTTCTTCTTGACAACCAACCCAACCAAACAAAACAAAACAAACAAACCCTGTCAATCTAACTAGCCTAAAATCAGCATCCTAAAACAAACAAGTTACATATTTTACACAAATATAGAGAGAGCCCTCTCTGAGTCCAAGAAGGCTAGGTCCTAGGACTCCAAAGTTGGTTTGATGTTACCCTTGTACATTTGTTCTTTCCAATCTGACAAAGTACAGGGACCTAACAAAATTTTCAAACTCTACTACTAACAATCACACCAAGAAATGCTGAAGTGAAGAAACCTATTTCATTACAATCTAAATTAATGTTAACAATATCTATTTTATTTTCAAAACTCAAATCATTGTTCCATTCTTAATTATGCACAGTTAAAAACCATTTAGAAATAAGATGAACAACAAACACTAACTATGTTTTCAAACCAATTTAACTTTAACTCTATTCAAGATGCAAAACTATTCGCCAGGGTACTATGAATCAAAAGTAAACTCAATAATAAATCAAATCAAACTTAATCCAAAACAAACTCAATATATAAAACTCAGAACTTACAATTTCTAATTTAGAACCAATCTGAATCAACACACACAACTTCAATTTATCTAATGATGAACATGCACAAATCTAATTAAATATTAATATGAAATCAAGTAATAATGAGTTATCTATTCAAATGACTATTGCACTATAATGCAAAAAAAACTTCACACAATAAATCGAATAACTACACTACAAATGACATGTAATTCTCTGAGTGTTAACACACAATCTATACTAAAAAATCACTAGGTTTCTAATCGATTATGATATTCCAACTAAGCATAAGCTATAGGACTCTCATGCCATTGATATATATATTCATAAGCAATGAAACATTTCCATTAAAGACAAGAAATTCAGTTTAAAACATGAAATTTTACTTCTTCAGAAACTCATTTTAAATCGAAACTTTATTTTCCAGCATTGACGAATTTGGAAGAGTAATAACAGATTTACCATATACAGATTATTCTCATAAAAATATTCCACGGGCTTGCGAAGACTCAATGACATTACACTCGTTATCCTTAACTCATATCTATGAAAACGTTAAAGGAAATTTAAGTACAAAATTAAGTGCATAAATTTTGAAAGCCACTAACGAAAGAAAATGATAAATTAAGTACAGTTCTACCTATTGAATCAAAACACACTTCCTACACACTAAAATGGTTACAGGACTCGAGAAAGGTTCATGGTGGACCCTTTCCACAACATCGAGAATACCTAATATAATTCAATATTTTCAGATTAAAGAGACATAAACACTCAGATAAGAGTAAAATTTGAGACAATAATTATATTAAAAAATTCAATAAAACATCAGTTTAAAAGTTCAGAACAGAGTCAAATAATGTTGTGCCACAGTCACCAGCTCAGCCTAATCATGTATCTCTCCGTGAATACATGTGTGTAACTTTACATACAAAACATTGGGCCTTCTAAAGAGATTAGGTCGATCAAATAGTTACAACAGATTAACTAAGAAGAGTAAAAATATATGGCATCTAAACTAAATTAAGCCAAGTGAAATCTTCAATATTATTTCACCTAGATTGTAATGGAACTATCTAATCATGGAACTATGCTTGAACCAAAGAAACTAATTCCATGTTTGAGAACAAGAAGGACTATTTTGGGATGTCGATGGTTGACTTGTTTTCTGAAGCTAAGTAGAGTATTGATTTAAGTGAAAAATTGAGTATTGATTTAAGTGCAAAACCGAGTATAGAATGGTTACTCCAAAAATAACTTCTTGATCCATTAGTCTATTGGGTGTTCAACCTTTGATGACCTTTCCACGCACTTCAAATTTCTGCCTATATTCAAGAGTCCTTCTATAGATTAGTCAAATTGAATATAGAGTTAGGAATTCATTTATCATCTACCTAAACCAAATAAAGGCATATGAAATCAGTAGTTATTTATAAATCTTACCTCCACTATAAGTAATGTAGTGTAGCTGATGTGGAGTGGTTTTAGAGTGACAAAAAGTATTGGTACAAAAGTGGGACCCAACAGGTGTTTTCAATTACCTTAAAGAGGTCGAGTTCATTCAAGGTGAGAAGATCATACATTGAGATGTTAGCTTTCAACTTATTAAGATCACCAATTAAACTATATCTAGAAGTCATGATGCCTGAAGGGATACTAGTTTGGTCAATCGAAAGGGAGGATCCAAGGACAAGGGCCCTTAAAATCAAGGGTGATGTAGCTTATTCATCAGGATTAAATTTTCACTTTGAGTGTTATATAGTATTACCTCCTTAGTCCCATGACTCAAGGATGGGTGAAATTCCACAATCTATTTATGGATGAAGGGTGTTTCCCTAATTGTTATTCATATTGTTCTTCACCGCTAAGTCATTTTCTTTAGGATTTCTTGCCTCAAGATCAAACTGGCCTCCAACAATATCAAGGTGTCAAATATGTGTTGGAATTGAGATAAATCTAGTGGGGATGCGATTTTATTACTTTGTGAATTGTATTTCTTGAAAGAGGGCTTATTGTTAAATCGAGATTGTCCCTCAGTAGTTTCCCTTTCATAATCAATGAATTTGCTTGTTAAATTTTTTAATAACCTATTCATATCAAAATGAATATTCATATCAAAATGATTAAGGAATGAGTATTCCTTCAAGATGAAATTACCAAAATGGTCTCATCATTTTGTAGCAGAGTTCAAAGGTTTATCATTTCCAACCACTATTTTCTTGTGAACACTCACAAGAAATCTCTCCACCTTAATAGTTTTATAGAAATTTTCCTACAAAGTGCCATTTTAAGCTCTTTTGAAAAACATGGCCATGGATGATGGAAAGTTAGAACTGTAAATTTGTTGGCCACTTCATCCGTAGGTTGGGATGATTGAGGAATATTATTTCAGAGGAGTTTAAACCTATGATAAAATCTATTACTTTCTCCTTCAGGCATGTTTTCATCTAAGATAAGGAGAGTAGCTAGATTCTTATATTGTCCAAAATTTCCAAGGAAGAGAGACTTGAAATTCTACCAACTCAAAAATTTTCCAGGAAAAAAAGTATATGGGAGTAAGTATAAAATAATATCTTGATATTCTACATTCATGAGCTACACAACCAGCATAAATATCTTAATATGGTCATCAAGAGCATCACCTTTTCCATGATCAAACTTTAGGAGGAATTTATTTGAATGCTTAGGTAGCAAGTGATCAAGTCCAGGGAATGCAATGATGTCCTGAGCCATCCAAGGTCTATTTCCCTAATTGGGCTTATAAAATTTTGTCGAAGATGCAACGGAGAATTAGGTTTATATTTCTCAAATAAAGAATTATGTTCAAGAAAATAAACAGATAGTGAGTGTAGAGACCAGGGTGGTGAGGATGCTTGTCTGGAACTTCCAACCAATAAGTTCTTAATTGTTCTTTTAGAAATACTTTGACACTCAATGGGATGAGAGAGGAGAAATAATTAGAATTATTTATCTCCAGAGATTTGGATCCAATAGATAACTTTGGCACTTCTAGTTTAGCTTTCTAGATGTATTCAATAGGCTCTATCATTTTTTCACATGTTATAATGTGGGTGACGCATTGAATAGTTCAAATTAATTCAACAAGATAAGTATTTATAAGTTCAGGAGTACAACTAAGGGGATTTTCTAATGATATTTGAGTCATAGTTATAATTTATAGGCCATTAATCTCTTGCACTCTACACTTCTAAATGATTGTGGGATCAACCATGCTAAGAGAATAGGAATGTTGTCAACGATGAGAGGAAACATGATCGTGAGTTCAAATTAGACTCATTATCTTTTGGTGTAGTAACCTCTGACTGATATGTGGGCCTAATTGCTACTTAGAATATACATTATTTTTTTCTTATGTTTATGAGCTATATTATCTACCTACTATTCATGTTATTTTTTTTTTCAATTGTATTCTTACAATGATTCATGGAGGATTTGGGGCATTTATTATTAGTCTGAATATAATAGAAAAAAATTAATTAAATTATTTTCTTAAATATAAGAGGAGAGTAAGACGAGAAAGTAATACAATTGTTGTAATATTCCTACTTAGCCTAAGCTAAGATGAATATACATTTTTGTTTCATTTTCTGTTGCATGAATAAATGAATAAAGGAGGAAATGTAAAACTCCTAAAAAGAACTAATAAATAAATGCACATATGAACAAGGATAAATCTAGGCCATGTAAAAAACTCACTTGTAGGTGTGAAAGGGGTTTGAGCTATGATACTAGGTCAACCTTGACCAAATCTACAACGTTGTCTACATACAATGTACCTCATAAAGGGACAACACAGTTCTAGATGGATGCCCCTCATGTGAAAGGAGCTAAATCATCAAGGTGGTTTAGGGTTTTCCATGGCTTTCATCTTATAAAAGGAAGGGGAAGGTAGCAAGAGAAGGTTGTTTATTATGCTTATTTTCTGAGTATCTTGTCTGTTTATAAAAATACCATCCTCTGTTTTTTAGCTGAGGATAGTGCTGCTTAGCACTTGTGGATTCCTATGCAAGGATTCTATCTCTTCCCTTGAGGATTTCTTGGAGGAGACTTTCTGGTTTTTTCCACTATCAGGCGTTTGGCCAAACTCTACTTCCAACTGCAATGCAAATCCAGTGAGGGTTTGGTTGCTTTTGCAAGTTGCAACAAGTGGAAACACTAGATCTACCCAGATCTAGACTTTACTAGTGCCTCTTCTCAGTGAGTGTGTATTTTAACCTCCTGGAAGAGTGCATTAGATGTGGAGCTTTATATTTGTATCTTGGCATCAGGCCAACTCAGTTATTCAAGCTACAACATATTTTCCCTTCGGGGACTACGTTATTTTCACTGGAGGTTTTGAAGGGTGTTTTGATCCCATTTTTTATGAGAGATCTTTGGTGTTGGGCTTTGCCTCTCACTTTAGTGATCCATGGATGAGCTTGCTGATCCATGTTATGTATAGATCTGATATGTTTCTAATGTAAAATCATCTTCATAAATTTCTAAATAATATTGCAGATCTGCTACTTAAAACTCATATCTACTCTTTGTATTGCATGATTTGGTCAAAACCCCAAGGGGATCTTGTAATAGAGCCTTTCTAGTGTACAAATCTGAAATGGATCTGATATTTTGTACACAGATATGCTCTAGAACTGAAGTGTAATATTCAGCTGCTATAGCTCCTTGAAATAATGATGTTAAGCCATTTTTCAGTATATATATGTGTCGCAACCTTCTTTTCTGAAGATTTCCTTCTCTCTTGTCTTCTCTATTCTATTGTATAATGTAAGAGAATCGATATAAATCTGATTTTATACTGTATATTCAAAATTTTATCTTATTTTAGCGCACGTGTCCATGGTCTCCTATGACTTCCTAGGCTGATCGGGTCGCGGCGCCTTCCTCCTTTGAGCGTCCCTCTCTGCTATGGATCCCGGAGGCGGCCCTGAGGCCTCTCCTCCTCGTCCCCCCGAGCTTGAAGCTTTCAGATCCCTCATTGCAGCCGCAGGAAATTTTCCTTCATCTGGCTCTCAGCAGAAGTTCGTTAAAAAATTGGCAAACATCCCCACAGTGTCTCTGCCGGTGGAAGAAACTTGCAAATCCGCTTTGAACCTGGCCGAAAGAGGCCTCATCGGCCAGTTCACAAGGCTATGGCCTTCCCCGAAGGCAGTCGAAGAATGGGTAAAAAGGAACTGGATACCCCTGGTCAAGGAAAGCATCAAGAGTCATTTCATGGGTAAAGGATTCTTTGTCTTTGTCTTTGATAATGTGGAAGATAGAAGCTTGATCTTTAGAAACGGGCCATATTTTATGGGTCCTCAAGGTCTTTATCTGAACAAATGGTCGCTAGAATTCGACCCAGCTCAGGACGTGCCCACGGCTGTGCCTGTCTGGGTGCGCCTCCCCCACCTTCTCCTTCATTGTTGGAATCAGAGATCACTGCAGTCCATTGGTAATGCCCTAGGCAGATACATAGATCAAGCGCCGAGGAAGGACCAATTCTCCTGTGCTCGCATATGTGTTGAAGTCGACTTAGAAATTGGGCTGCCTGAAGCCATCAAACTCTCGGTAGCGGATTGGTCTCATATCCAGGAGCTAGATTACGAGTAGCTCCCCTTCAAATGTTGACACTGCCACGAATATGGGCACTTTGCAAGATACTGCAAGAAGAAAAATGAAGAGATAACACAAAAAGAAAAAGGAGAACAATGGAACCAAGTAAAGAAATCCGCAAACAACAGACAAAACAATAAAAACAAAGGCAAAGGGACGGAGAACAAATCAGGGCAAGAAAGTGTAAGCATCCAAATCACAGGAAGCAAGGAGACCATCAGCACCGATATGGATAAAAATCCCTTCGAATCTCTCAAATCTCATTCAGATCCTCTAGAGGCAGAGCCGGACGGTCCTACTCCGTTGAAAAATATCGTCACTCCAGATCCAGGTAATACCTCAATCCCTTCCCTAGGAAATACCTCTTCCCCTACTTATGCAGATATTATCAAATCAAAGAAGAAGAACACAGAAATCATGGGCTCTTCGGATGATGAGACCTTCGAGAGGCCATCAAAGAGAGCTGGGAGGAAATCAAATAAGGAAACTAGGGAAGAAGAATTAGAAAGACAAAAAAACCTAGGTAGTCAAGCCACCATAGAGATGACCCTCGAAAGGAATACTAGACTAAGGACTCCCAAGGGAGGTGGACCTACCCCTTCTAGTTATAAATGATGCAGATGGTCTCTTGGAACTGTAGGGGTTTGGGGAATCCCACTAAGGCAGAGGCTATTAAAGATCTTTTGAAAATGGAATCCGCGGACATTCTTATGCTCCAAGAGACAAAAATAGAAGGGGAGTCTCTTCTAAACACAAGCAACACAAAATGGAAATTTGATTCAGGCAAGGTAATCAGTGCTAGAGGCACGACAGGGGGAATAGGTACATTCTGGTCTCAAAACCTCTTTTCACTAGAAAGATTCTACGAAACCCAACATTGGATTTTTACCGAACTGCGCCATAAAGCTAGCAATCTAGTCTTGGCTCTGTTTAATTTGTATGTCCCTGTACATTATGACGAAAAGAAAGAGTGTTGGAAGTCACTCTCAGATTACTTAGAGCTGCTCAATCCCCAGAATCTAATCTTAGGTGGTGATCTGAACATCGTTCTGGATCCTAAAGAGAAGAGAGGTGGGAACTCTTCGAGGGATCCCCTTCTCTCCACAGTGGAAGACCTTATTCTCCAGTGGGATCTAGTAGACTTTAAGCCTGTGAAAGGAGAATATACATGGACCAACAACAGAACAGGGGGAGACCATATCTTAGCTAGGTTGGACAGATTCCTCATCAGCAGCTCCATCATGTTAGACAATAGAAATGTTTTCACCAAGATCCTCCCAAAACTCACTTCAGATCACAAACCAATCCTCCTATGTCTGAAGGAAGAAGAAGATTTAGGCCCACTGCCTTTTTTATTTAATCCTCTCTGGGCTGAAAGAGAAGGGTTCTTTGAAACAGTCCATACTGCTTGGAGAATAGAGGTTTTAGGCTCCCCAAGCTTTGTGTGGGAGCAAAAAATAAAAAATACTAAAAAGGCCTTAAAAGAATGGATAAAGAAGGCTCTAAAAACTCCCACCAGTCAGAGGAAGGACGTGGTCCATCAGCTGGAAGATCTCCAATTTGAATTGGAAAAGAAAGACATCTCCTCTATGGATTTAATTGAGGAAAACGCTGCACAAAGGAGAACATTTAATTCCTTCATAAGTGAAGAAGAGCACTGGCGACTTAAGTCTCGGAGCTTGTGGCTCAAAGCTAGAGATAGGAATACAACATACTTCCACAGACAGTACAGGGCCCGACTATGAAGGAACCACATCGCAGAAATCACCTCAGCCAGCGGTCAGGTGTGCAAAGGTTTTGATCAAGTCAAGGTTGCTGCTGAGGAACATTTTCATAAACTCCTCACTGCTGAAAGGGATGGGAGCGAGGAGGATACAACAGACTTTCTAACAAACATTCCGTAGCTAGTTAGTTCTGAAGACAATTCTTCCCTCTTGAGTCTGGTCACGAAAGAAGAAGTCTTCAAAATTATGTGGTCCATGGAGCCGGACAAAGCTCCTGGTCCAGACGGATTTTCAATCCATTTTTATAGAATTTGTTGGGCGCTAATCAAAACTGACCTCCTCAAAATGATACATGGTTTCATGAGAAAGGCAAAGGTGGGTGGCGGCATAAATTCCACATTCCTAGCATTAATCCCCAAGGAAGAAAATCCCGGTTCTTTTGACAGATACATGCCAAATTCACTATGCAACGCTTCCTACAAGATAATGGCCAAACTCCTGGCGAACAGACTAAAACCTCTCCTGCAAAAGCTGATTTCTCCAGCCCAAGGAGGATTCGTAAAAGGAAGACACATTTTGGACAATGTCATCCAAGTACAGGAAGCTCTGCACTCTAGCCATTCTCGCAAAGAACAAGGTATGCTTATTAAATTGGACATGTGTAATGCTTTTGATAGAGTTAACCAATCCTTTCTGTACAGGGTTCTCTCCTCCTTCGGTTTCATCCAGGACTTCATTAATCTTATTAAAGCCTGTTTAGAAAAGACATGGATAGCCCCAATGGTCAATGGAATACCGACGAATTTCTTTCTAGCCACCAGAGGATTGAGGCAGGGCTGCCCTCTTTCCCCTTTTCTCTACATTTTGATGGTTGAATCCTTGAGCAGAAAGCTGACCAAGGAAAAACATAATGGCAGCATACCCGGTATTAGAATTACGAATGGCATTGACCCTGTGAACCATGCGTTCTTCGCCGATGACTCGCTTTTGCTCGAGGGAGCCTCAACAAGAATCGCAAATTCCTTCAGAAATATCCTTCAGAAGTTCTGCAGTGTCTCGGGAGCACTCATAAGCGAGAGGAAAAGCGCAGTCTACGGTTGGAACACAGAGCACCACACTATTGAGAAAATTGCCAATGATTTGGGTTTCACAGGCTTTGCAGATTGGGACAAAATGAAATACTTGGGCCTTCCAATTATGCTGGGATCCAACAGGAATCATCTCTGGGAGGATGTTATTTCAAAATTCAAGAAGAAGTTCGTTGCGTGGGGAGGTTTCTGGCTCACCACTGAAGGCAAACTCACGCTCATCAAAGCAGTTCTCTCAGCTTTGCCCACTTATTAGGTTGCTTTGATGCTGGCCCCAAAAGTAATCACAGATCAGATCTCCAGATTAAAGCGCAACTTCTTGTGGAATGGCGGCCGCGGAAATCATAGCAGATTCCATTTAATTAGCTAGGACACAGTGAAATGTCCTCTTGCGGAAGGTGGATTGCAAATTTGTGACCCTCTGCACGCCAATTTGGCGCTGGGTTGCAAACTCCTATGGCAGCTCATCGCTGAGCCCCATCATCCTGTCAGTCAGATCTTTAAGATCAAATACCTCAAGAATCGGTCCTTAATTTCCTTTTCAGCGGAGAAAAGTCCTAAAGGTACGCAGGCCTGGAAGCTGTGCAGCAGAAGCATCGATTTTTTTAGATCCTATCTGTATGTAATTCCAAGGAACGGAAAAAACATCAGGCTTTAGAGAGACAGTATAATGGGTCATCCTCCCCTCGCTGAAGCTAACGAAATTTCTAAGTTAAGAGATTGGTTCTATGAGAAAGGAATTAGGAAAATTGAAGATATTTCGGAATGGGACATCAATGGAAACTGGCTGCACTGGAATTTTCCCAGGACCCCAGCGCATTTAAATTCTCAGTTAGATGCACTCAAAGACGCCATCTCTGACTTTTCCCTGGTGCACAAAGACAAAGAAGACTATTGGGGCTGGGGAAAAACCGGGGTTTACACTGCAAATCAAGGATACCTTCAGATGCAAAGCAAAAAAGGCTCGCCCTATCCAGAGTTTGTCTGGAAACAGATTTGGGACAGCTTCAGTATCCCCAAAATTAATTTCTTCTTTTGGACCTTGTTCCATAACAAAATCCTAACAGGAGAAACTTGTGAAAAAGGAACATTGCTGGTCCTCATCGTTGTGTCCTTTGCAAAGGAGCGCTGGAAACTTCAGCCCACTTGTTTATTGACTGCGAATTCGCGAAGGAGGTCTGGTCTTTTTTCCTGACTGGATTGAACGTGCATCCTCCTTCCCATTGCTTGATAGACTCCATGTTCCTCTTATGGAAATCTATCTACCCTCACAACATCGTCAACAAATCTCTATGGCACAAGGTGTGGATAGCCGCTCCTAAATATGTTTGTTGGAAGCTTTGGTTAGCCCGGAACGAAATCATCTTCAACAGTAAAGAATTGACAGCAGCAAAAGTGGCGGAATAGGCCAAAACTCTCCTCTTAGAAACCTTGATACACTCTCAAATCAAAGAGGATAATACTCTTCGAACTGAAGAAAGAACGTGGCTGGTCGCTTTCATTGGCAAGACCAGCCCCCCAGCAAACATACGTCCAATCTACAAGGAAAGATGGCAGATTCGTGATCCTGAGGACAGATTTCATCAGTGGTGGAAATCTCAGGGCAAGTACATTGTTTTCTTTGATGGTGCCTCAAAAGGAAACTTGGGGAGGTCTGGCGCTGGTGGGGTGATCTTCTATCCGAACGGGAACAAAGAAGATTTCAGTTGGGGTCTTGTTCTGAAAACCAATAACCAAGCAGAAATCCTCAGTCTTTTGAAAGCCTGCCAAATTGCCAGAAAAGAAAATCCAAGCGAAATTGTAGTTTTTGGAGATTCAGAAGTGTTGATAAAAGCAATTGTCAACAAGAATGGGCTCAAGGATCCGGTGCTCAACAAACAATTAGCAAGAGTCAACAGAATTTTGGAAAATTTTCCTTTAGTTAATGTCTTCCACATACTCAGAGATCTAAACAAGGAAGCAGATAGATTAGCAAACATAGGCTGCACGCTACAAAACGGAATGATTAACATAAATGCAGAAGCACCATTCAAGGCTATTATCCCCTAATTGGTTAATGGTGATTTTGTTTGTATTGGTTGTTTAGGCTCTGCCCAACCAACGTTTTTTCAATAAAATAACTGTTTTAGTTATAAAAAAAAAAATTATCTTATTTTATGGCCTCCTGCTCATGCTTCCCAAGACTGTGTTATTTCTGAAGCAGTTTGTAGTACATAGCTGTAGCCGCTCTCTTTGGGGGTTTTCCATCTAGACTAGGTGGTGGGAGATCTGTTTACCACACTTAGTTTGATTTTTTTTTGCTCTCCTTGTGGATCTAGACCCCAGATCCTGCGGTCCCCAAGGGATCCCGAGAGCTGCAAAACTAATTTCCATGCATTCCCAAAAGAGTGCATTATTTCAGCAGGCTTGCTGTGCAAACCCAATTTTGGGATATTACAGTGGTATCAGAGCTCCTTTCTTGGCACATCCTGCGCTTTCATTGGAGAATCACAACCATGTTGCATTCAGAAGAAGATGAGCCTCTTATTGAGAGGGAGAATAGGTATCAAAATAAAAGCCACAAGAATTTTTATTACACCATTGAGGATCAAGACAAGGGTAAAGCCCCTGAAACTGGAAGTGATAAATAAGGAGAAGAGTTTGCAATAACTCTTTTGGTGGCCATGAAAGATCTTGCTAGAGAGATCAAAGAGATGATAATGGACAGGATGAGGGAATCTCCTGGGATATTTCATCACAGAAGCTTTCGCATGTCTCTGCTTTGGAATATGGTAAACGGTAGACAACACACAACTCCACCAAAGCTCCAGAACGCTCTACTATGCCTACCTTCTTGGCTATGGATAATGGAGGGCCACAAGAGTAAGAATCCCTTGAATACTACTTTGAGGAATATGAATCTCAGAAGCATAGGTTCAGGGACCACTTGAGTTTTCAAGAGTTTTGTCACCTCAAGGACAAAAGAAGACCAAGGCACCAATATAGAGATGGTGGATTCTTTCAGAATCATGATAGACATCACTCTATGGGAAAATTATTTTTGCCCAAGTTTGATGGTTCATCCACCAGTTCTGCCAAGGCATGGGTAGAAAATCTGGATATCTACTTTCAGTTGAATAAAGTCTCGGAGATTGAAGCCATTAAGATTGCAGCACTGCACTTTGAAGGTGAAGCACACAATTGGTGGTTCCATGGGTTGTATACATTGGGCCATGCCAATGTGACTGCCTATTCTGAATTCACTAGAATAATGGTGGAGAGGTTCGACAGAAAGGATCCAGAAGCACCTTTCTAAGCCTTGAAAAGTCAAAGAAGTCCGGAAATGCAAAAACTTATATCTCTGAGTTTCTAAGATTATTTGCTATGGTTCTTGATCTGTCTACAGGAAGGAGGGTGTACATATTCATCGATGGCTTGGATGAGCCTTTGCATGGGTTGATTAAATCTACCAAGCCCACCACTTTGCATGATTCCATTGAGAGGGCTAGAGACCTCCAAGATGCCTTGCCAAAAGCAAAGGCAACTTTTCAGAACAAGGCCCCTTACCTTTCTAAAGGGAAGGAAGAGAAATTTGCTCCTTCCAAGGAGAGCTCATTCAAGAAGCCTCTTGATATTGAAGTCAGGAGGGAGCTGAGAAAGAAGAAACTATGTTTCACTTGACAAGAATCATGGTCACCTGGACATAGATGTGCTGCTGGGAAAGCGCACTATATAGAAGTCTTCTTAGATTTTGAGGAGGAAGAATAAGATGATGAACCAGGAAGAGGTCACAGCGCTGACAATGTTGAGGGAGATCCCACACCATCTGGATATGGGAATGGAGCCTTTGCTCCAATAGGAGGAACTCTTGCATCTTTGAGAGGAGTACCTAAGTACTTGACCTTAAGAGTACAAGGTTCAATCATGAATCATAGGGTTTCTGTACTAATTGACAGTGGGGTAACCCACAACTTTATTGATGCTCATCTTGTACAGAGGAGGGAAATACCCACTGATACTTTTAAGGGATTCTCTGTTTTGGTCCCAAGAGATAGGACAATGCAATGCATGCACTATGTCCCATCACTCTCAGTCACTATGGGGTCCTACACCTTGGTGGATCACTTTTTTGTGGTTGACATACCAAACACCAATATCATTTTGGGTGTCCAATGGTTGATTACCTTGGGGAAGCTCACCACTGATTGGAAGGATTTGCAAATGGAGTAGGTGGACATGAAGAGTGGTAAACCGCAAATGATCCAAGGCATGCATACTTACCCTTCACCTAGCACTTGCACACAAACAACAGAGATGGATTTGCGCAGTGGAAGCAAGGATCTCATAGTCCCTTCTCTTATGTTCATGAGAATCCTGCATGGGACATTCCTATCTAGTGGCAAACCACCTAGGAGACCACCAGACTCAGACCTTGTGGGGGAGGCTTCACAAAGTACTGCTCCAAATTTAGATCCATGAGGGATTGGAGCAATGGGAAACCAAGCTACAGTGCTGGGGGGCTTGGGACAACTCAAGAATGAGGGGGATCTTCTCCCTGCATCACTTTCACCCTCTCTCTTTTCTAGATCTGCAATATGGGAGGTGAATAATGGGAGGATCAACATTCCAACACACATATTTGGCATGAGAGATGTCAAAGAAGAGATCAGCAACATGACAAGCACTTCCATGGATGTATCATCAGCGCTGTCATTGTTGAACAGTGTGGATTTGTATTGGAAATCTCAACTGCTTGTAGAGTATTCCAAATATCTCCACACATGCATGATACTATATGACATACAGCAAGAAGAGGGCTACTTAGTCCAAGGGGGAGTCATCTATCATCATGGTAGGGTCTTCTTGGCTAGAGCTTCCAAGCTCAAGCATAATATACTCCAAGGGGCACACAAGGAATTCTTTCTCAGCCATATGCATTCAATGAAGATCTACACCCTGATCATGAGGAGCTTTGATTGGGAAGGCTTGAGAGAGGAACTACATCAGCACTTTCAAGATTGCATGAGCTATGTGAGGTTGGGATAGCCAATGACTCTATGCAAGAGTCATTTCAACCATGGCTTCCTTCTTTTGAGAGAAGCGGAATTCCCATGCACAACTCCATGTGTATGAGAAACTTTGATGGTAAAGGATCTGATCATGTAGAGCAAGATTTATTTTCTGATTTGTCACATTATTTTACCATGTTTTTGCAGGATATGACTCCTAAAGGGAGTGAGAGATCATGTGGATCTCACGGCTTTTGGTGGGCCAATAGAAATTTTGAACTTGGCCACTCCCTTGTTGTGCAAAGGGAGATTCCTTTTCATGATGGGTGCTTTCCAAAGGCACCAAACATATCTGACATCTTCAGCCATGTTAAGATGACTGATGCAACAAATGTGTGGTGGGAATTTAGCTTGCCACACCTTGATCTAATGCAGGTAGGAGATGCCATGCGCTGGCATCACATGTGGGATTTTGACCCACCTCCTCAAGCTCAAACTTCTGTTTCCATATATGTAGTTTTGCTTCCATACTTGGATGATATAGTTGTACTATTTATGGGATTGTATGGAGGGATGATGGGTAGTTTGTATGTACCACATGGAATGGAACTTCTCCCTGTACCTCATGCTACATGTTTTAGAGGAAGCATTGCTCCAGCCATGCTTATTTCTGTTGAATATTTCACAACTTGTGGGATGGAATATGTACATCTTATGATGACCCTAGAGGAACAATTCATGATGTATTGGCTTGATGAACACTTGGCTTATGATGAGGACTTGATACTTGATGGTGTCATCAATGGAGGAGGGGAAGTACTACAGCTCTCACCCTATCATTTTCTTGAGGACAAGCAACATTTTGGAGGGGAGGACTGTAATATTCCTACTTAGCCTAAGATAAGAGGAATATACATTTTTGTCTCATTTTCTGTTGCAGGAATAAATGAATAAAGGAGGACATGTAAAACTCCTAAAAAGAATGAATAAATCAATGCCCATATGAACAAGGATAAAACTAGGCCATGTAAACAAATAATTGCAGGCGTGAAAGGGGTTTGAGCTATGAGACTGGGTCAACCTTGACCAAATATACAGTGTTGTCTAGATACAATGCACCTCATGAAGGGACATTGCAGTTCTAGATGGAGGCCCCTCATGTGAATGGAGCTAATTCATCAAGGTGGTTTAGGGTTTGCCAAGGCTTTCATCTTATAAAATGGAGGGGGAGGCAGCAAGAGAAGGTTGTTGATTATGCATATTTTTGGAGTATCTTGTATGTTTAGACAAATACCATTCTCTGTTGTTTAGCTGAGAATAGTGCTGCTTAGCACTTGGAGATTCTTATGCAAGGATTCTATCTCTTCCCTTGAGGATTTATTGGAGGAGCTTGCTGATTTAATCCACTATCAGGCATTTGGCCAAGCTCTACTTCCAACTGCAATGCAGATCCAGTGAGGGTTTGGTTGCTTTTGTAAGCTGCAACAAGTGGAAACACTAGATTTGCTCAGATCTAGATTGTACTAGTGCGTCTTCTCAGTGAGTGTGTCTTTTAACCTCCTGGAAGAGTGCATTAGCTGTGGAGCTTCAGATTTGTATCTTAGCATCAGGCCAACTCAGTTATTCAAGCTACATCACAGTTTCCCTTCAGGGACTGTGTTATTTTTAGTGGAGGTTTTGCAGGGTGTTTTGATCCCATTTTTTATGAGAGATCTCTGGTGCTGGGCTTTTCCTTTCACTTTGGTGATCCATGGATTAGCTTTCTGATCCATGTTCTGTATAGATCTGATATATTCTAATGTAAAATAATCTTCAGAAATTTCTGAATAATATTGCATATCTGCTACCTAAAACTCAAATCTACTCTTTGTATTGCATAGTTTGGTCAAAACCCCAAGGGGATCTTGTAATAGAGCCTTTGTAGTGTATAGATCTACAATGGATCTGATATTTTGTACATAGATCTGCTCTAGATCTGAAGTGTAACATTCAGCTACTTCAACTCCATTAAATAACGTTGTTAAGCCATTTTGCAGTAAACATACATGTGTTGCAGCCTTCTTTTATGAAGATTTCCTCCTCTCTTATTTTCTGTATTCTGTTGTATAATGTAAGAGCATCAATATAAATTTGATTTGTTGTTGTATATTCAAAATTTAATCTTATTTGATGGCCTCCTACTCATGCTTTCCAAGACTGTGTTATTTCTGAAGTAGTTTGTAGTACATAGCTGCAACCCCTTTCTTTGGGGGTTTTCTAGCTAGACTAGGTGGTGGGAGATCTATTTACCACACCTAGTTTGATTTTTTTTTTCTCTCCTTTTGGATCTAGACCCCAGATCTACTGATCTAAGGGATCCAGGAGCTGCCAAAATAATTTTTGTGCACGGCTTTCCCGGAAGTGTGTTATTTCGGCGAGGCAACTGCTTTGTGCGTTTCTACATTTTGGGATATTACAATTGCATACTTTTCAAAATATTTACGTAATCTATAGCCATAGGAAAATGAGTTATTGATCAATACATTTATAAGAGGCTCGACATTAACAAACTATATTCTAATATGAAAGAATCAATAAATTCAATACAAACATTTTAACAAATGGGGTATATATATATATATATATATATACAGGATAAGCATGAATTTGTATTTAGAGGTGGACTTCATTTACAAAAAAAATGTTGCAAAATGGGGCCTTCAATAGAGGAATACGGGCTTATAATATTCTTCCTGTTCCTTCCTCTCTTTTTTTTTCTCTCATTTTTTTTTTGAGACCTTTATATGTGTGTGTTTGTGTGTGTAGTAAATCCTTAAGCACCATGGAGGCATTAAGACTTATCTAATGAAGGTTGTTATTAGTGCATCTTCCAGGATGCATGCATGTCTAGGATTTTGGAGATCCTAGGGTATTCTATATTTCAGAACTACCACCTTGCCTTCAATGCTTTATCTTCCAAACTCTATACACTAGTCTTCATCCCAGCGATTTAGCAACGAATTTGTTTCACCTCCCTAATGGGCATGATGATGAATTTTTAAATTAATCATTTATTCACAACTTGGATTTTTTAGAAGGGAATATTGTGGCTTAGAATTTAGATATTTCCTTCAGTATTAGTTCGGTGGAGGTGTATTAGGATAGGACTTCCAAAGTTCTAAATTTCCATTCTTCTAGCATCTCTGTGACCACAACCCACTTTCATTTAGCCAATCTAATGGCTCTTAACACCATTTATTTAATTTTCTCATATTTTGATTTCCAAACATTAAATAGTGACTGGTCCTTCCTTTTATATTCCTTGCTCAACATTGGAAAATAATAAGGATCATCTATGTACTTTTTTTGTCACTCTAGAATTCGATCGAGAGAAATACTAACCCTCTCATAGGCCTGAGATTTAGCATCCATATTGTGGGTTAACTATTCAATTTGTATCATGCAATTCTAAACCTATTACAATTTATCCATGAAGGAAATTTCTTCCCTTTGAATGTTATTATTAATTCTTATTGTGTGGGATTCCAGTACTTGAAGTCCATTTGTATTTTTTCACACTTGTTAGATCCTTGCTTTGATTTCCTATGTGTGAATTTAATCCATTTTCTCTAGCTCATTAAGATGAGCCTCCCTGAGTTCCAATTTTTCTTATTTGGATTGAACCTTGAAGGATTATGATAATGATATCCTAGTAGATCCTGTTATTGCCTAAATCTAACTCAGGCTGAAAAAGGCAGAGTTCAGGGTAACATCAAACCACGCTCAGTCTGGTAGCTAGCCCTACCAGATCAGGAGAGGGCTCTCTCCGGGTCAATCTCAGCAAAAATAATCGATGGGGCTTGAGATGACTTGAAATAAAAGCTAATTTTTGGCTAGGTATATAAGTAAAGGAGTTTGATTTTGATTTTGGGGTTTTTGTTGGAATCAAAGGGAAAGGCAGTTTTGGGTTCGGGGATGAGGCCTAGTTTTTGCAGAGTTCTGAATGGGGCAAGGAAGGCAATTGTTTTGATGCTTTGGATTGAATGAATGGATAGTTCAGACCGGTGAGGAGCTGAAGAGGGCAAGAGGCTTTCAATAATCCTCTTCAAACAGATGAAAACATGGAAAATTAAACAAAACTGAAGGCAGAGCAAAGCAATCTAATGAATTCCACCTTTATAACTCATTTGTTTAATTTAAGAAGAAAGGAGAAGGGAAATGATACACATAAACATCAATGAAATTACAATCACATAGAGAAACACACCATCAAAACACAGAGCCACATGGATCCCAAAGAGTGCTGCAAACCCTGGTCTATTCCTTTGCCAAAATTGCAGAGATGAAATGTACAATGAAGTGCCAAGCAATCCCAAGTGTCCAACCCTGAAAATGACTAAAGAAATACATGATATAGACAAGCCTAACTCATTCCCATGCCTCTAGGGGTCGATCTCATCATTCTAGGAGCTGTTTCAACCATATCTAAACTAAGAACTGGAAAATAGGCAATGAAACAACTTGCCTCTATATGATAGGAAACTGATTCATTCACTCACATTTCACGTTTTGGTGAATGAATCTACTTGGATGAGTAAAAATGTGCCAAAATTAAATCAAATTCATGAAATTAAATCAAGTTACATCAAGAGTTACATGAAAAATTCAAACAAGCCAAAACTAGGCGAAAATCTGAGCTACTGAGTGAAAAATAGGCCAAATTTCCCAATGCGCCGCGTCTGAAATCTCTATGCATAGCACAACTTTGAGGCTGATTTTGAGGGCCTTCCTGAAGTCCAAATTGAGTGTAGGATAGCTCGTTGGAAATACCTACATGTCTACTTTCCAACCCAAGTGGAATTTATGAATTTGGTTGCCATTTTCCCTTCCAAAAATCCAATCTCCCAACACTGCTTCCTGTGTGTCCAAAAAGTGGCAGAAAGGCGATTTTTGAGGTGTTTTTGATCCTTTAGGCAACCCAGAAATTGTCAAAATTATTAGGTAATGTGTAGGCATGCATAAATTTTCATGAAAAATCTATAAATTCAAAGTTTTCCTCCAAAGGAGCTTCCAATTATAAGCGCGCGCCAAGTGGCGCTATGCGTCGGGCGGAAAAATCTGTGTTTAGGCCAAAAAATTCAAAATTGACAAAAAGTTTCCCAAATTTCTTGAAATTTGGGCTGAATGTCCACCATCAAGCACTATGCTAGGCCAAAGAAGCTTTAGCCAAAATTTGGATTCTATCATGCCTTTTGCGACGCTTTAGTGCCCTTCTTAGCCTTGCTTTTAGGATCTTGATCCTCGCTTTGCAAACATGATTTCGTGCCCAATAGTGGTTATTCATGTGCCTGAGCATGTTCTTTTCTTTGTTTTCCTTCTCCAACAGCTTCTCAAGATGAATATTGACCCTCTCAAGCCAAGTCTCTCTATCAGCCTCAATCTCCCGCTCAATGGGTGTCATCTCGGTTTGGCTTCTTTGAGCAGCTTGCCGGTTCTCACGAATGTTTTGCAACTCCATGATTGTTTGCTAGTATTCTAACTGTTTGTTTCGCTGCTCCAGGTAATTTATGATCCATTGGTCTCTCTGCAATTTGATGGTCAATGTGTCGATCTCCGCCTTCTGCTCCTGAATGGTCTCCCTCAACTTTGAGCTTGGAGAGAACAAATCCTCATCAATCAATATGAAATCAGTATCCTGGCCTCCTGAAGGGCCCTTATCCTGCATAGGCCTCTTACCTTTGTCCTGTACCTGTACCTGTGCTGCTAATGACGGCAACGAAACCCCTTCCACCCCAGGTGGAGATAGTACTCGTCGGGCTGATGCAAATAATACTCTGGTGCCTCTCTGATAGGTAATAAACATTGGCATACTGATAGGCTCTGTCTCGTGCCCTTCAGGCTGATGTGAAGGTTCACCTAGCTCATGAACAACCTCTGGAGGAACCTGAGGTGCTGTGAAGAAATCACGGGAAATGAAATCCTCCCATGAAATGCCCTGCAATCCAAGCTGATGTACAACCACGATCTTGATGAGTGCATAGTGATAAATATTGTTGTACTGCTGCTCGAGAGTTTTCTTCTGCACAAGCATGGGAATTATTTCGATATTCCGGCACATGAAATAATGTATGTTCATCATCCTCACTCTAGTGAAATGCATCAATAACCTGATGTGGTAGGCATAGAGGCGTGAGAACCGGCCCTCACAACTGAAGTATCTGATAATAAGTTTCATCAAAGGCGCATAGGATTCCTTTAGGAACCGGAATGGGAACACCCTGCTGAGCTATCTCACATAGCTAGGCCTGATGTATGGTTCATAATGCACTCTTTCCACTTGATGTATGGTTCATAATGCACTCTTTCCACCTGCTGTATTTTGCTCCACTGTTCACCCACATTCGGTATTCCAGTTGCTTGAGAGATGGTTTCCGATGTCAAAGTGAAATTTACACTAGCAAGAGTTACCTGACCATCATGCAAATGCAATACAAACAAACGAGCCAACTCCTGATGATGATGAATCCTAGCAATCATCTCACAATACTGATAGCATGACTGCTCTCGAAAACATGCCATGGCAAGTGGGCATGCCTGCAATTGAGTCAATGAGGTGGGCTCTTCTCTCACATGTTTGCCACCTTTACGAGGCCTTCTAGGTGCATGTAGCTCAGTGGTAGAATCACTATCTCTGTCATATGATGTATCAGTGTCTGTCTCCATGATGTCCATGCAAGGTATATGTTGGCTTGTATGAGATGAAAATGAGAATTTGGTGTTTTATTTCAATTGCCAAATATATGTCAAAGGGGAGGGACTGTAGGAGAAATAGGACAGTGGGAACAATGGCGTTTAATCAAGTGGAATTTACCTTTTGGAATTTTGACAAATGTAGGGACAATGGATAGCCACTTGACTGTTTGGGAAACTTGGGGTTTGGGAATTTTTATAAGTGAGATGGGAAAGGGAGAGTGATAGGAAATAAAATGATTTAGGATGGGGAAATGGGGATTAGGAGTAAGTGACTTCTAGAGATGTAGGGAGATGTGAAATGGACTGCAATTGATAGTATAACAATGAGAGGGAGGAATAAGCAGTGAGGAATGAACAAGTTTGGCACTAAAACAAATTTTAAAACTTCAACTTCAAAACCCTAAGGAGGCACTTCAACAAGAGGATAGGGTTTATAGTTTTGGCATTCAAATTCTCCAAAATGCATTTTCAAATACTTGTAAATGACAACTACAGTCTCACATGAACTTACTTGGACAAATTAGACCGAGTGATTTGGAATTTTTTGGAGGAAATGACAAAAATTTGGGTGTCGGCCCTATGCGTCTCGACAATGGCCCAGTGCACCGCAACCGTTGTATGCGTTGCGCCAGTTCAAAAATGCACAGTGGTGAGCGGCCCTATGCGCCGCGCTCAACCAGTGCGCCGCGCCCAACGCCCAGTGTGTCGCGACAGTAAACTTCACCCACAGTCTGCCCTTCAAACACTATTTCTCCCTCCACGATTTGTCTTTGGCTCTTTGATGAATTTGGCGTGCAAATGAAGTTTTTCATTTGGAAAGATCTTATATATACAAATGATTTTGATTTTTTATTTGGAAAACCCACTTTGTAAAGTCTGAAAACTTTGGCACTTTTCACATAAACTCTGTTTTTGTTTCCTTTGTGATTTTTGAGTTGAATGATGAATCTCTTGTCTGTCTTTGCAGGGATAGTTGGCATGGGGTTTTGGAAAAGGTGACCAGGGCTGCGCCTGAAGAACTTTACAACTGAAAAAACTTTGAAAATTACATTGCATTTATTACAAACGGATAAAGTAGACAATTTTTCTTCAAAACAGAGTTTTGAGGAAAAATCATTATCAAGCATTATGACGATGAAATTTTTGCACTGATACCTTATTTGAGGCTTCCTCATGTGCCTGCTGACATTATTAGACATTCTGAAGACTAAATTAACGAAACCCTAGACCTAATGAGACTAAAAAAACCCTAAAATGACTCTTTGGTGACCAAGAGACCAAACATGACTGTAAATGACTATAAATGATTTCAATGAAATTTGATGAACAAACCTAGGCCAGCAGGTACATGACATGAGGGATATGAGTGACAAGACCCTTCCATCAGATGATCCATACTCCTAATGGAATGCAGTTGACTGACCTGAATGAGACACCTAAAATGAGATGCAACAAGAGAAATTTGATCTATGACGGAGGGATGAAGATACCAACTCTAACATTGGCTCCAATGGGGATGGTAGCTCCTTAGAGGTGCCAAGAACTACAGATTTCTGGGAGAGTAGGCAATGCCTTCATCCATTGGGCTATGGAGTCCACAACTTCGACAAATCAACACAAGATTCTTGACTCATTTATTGACTGAAAATTTGACTCAAACTGACTCAATTTTGAAACCAAAATGACTGAAAGACCTGACTCGACAAACTCAAACCAAAGCTGAAATCAATCTTCGGAATTATAGCCTTCACTTCGGGCCCCAAACTGAAGACAAGATCACAGCACACACTTGCAATGAAACTGAAATAAATGGTATATACAGTGACAATGTAAACAGCCGAAAACACCTCAAAAATTATACCGTTTGAGCAGCGGACCATTGACCGGCCCTCCTAGACAATCTTCCCCGTTCATCTCTTTCAGAAGAAAAGCATTCTGACCTCGATATGCAGCAATTTTAAAGGGTCCTTTCCAGAGATTTTCGAACTTACCGTGCTTACCCTTTTCCTCATTTCTTGCATCCCATTTGAGTACCACTTCTTCCAATTGAAATTTGTCCGCCTTTGCTTTTCTGTCATAGATTTTCTTAATTCTCTCCTGCAGCTTGAATGTGTTTTGGAAAACTTCTTCTCTCGTCTGCTGCAAATGGATCATTTGATTTATTCTTCTTTGCATATGATCATCTTCACTGCCAGCTTCCTGTAGAAGTTTGACCACTGGAACTGCGAGAGAGGTAGGAAAAACTGTGTCAACTCCATATACTAACTCAAAGGGGGACATACCAATGGATTTCTTCTGACTCACTCGATCTGCCCAAAGTGCATTGACCAACTTCTTATGCCAAATTTTCTTGTTTATTTCCAGCAACTTTTTAATGATGTTGACCAAAGATTTGTTGGAAGACTCCGCCAATCCATTGCCTTGTGGATGATAAGCGGTTGAGTGTTCCAAAGTGATTTTATACTTGTCACAAAACTCAATCATCCTCTTATATTTGAAAGCTGCTGCATTATCAGTGATTAACTTATTTAGGCAACCAAAACGAGACAAAATATTATTCTCAAGGAAAGAAATTATTACCGAATCTGTAGCTTGCCTGGTGGGAATTGCTTCAATCCATTTCATGAAATAATTTGTTGTTGTTAGGATCCACCTATGATGAGCTGAAGAAGCAGGATGGATCTCGCCAATGAAATCCAAACCCCACTGCTGAAAAGGAGCACTTACCTCAATGGGCTTAAGCGGCAAAGGTTGCAATTTCTGTCTTCCTTCAAAAATCTGACATTCATGACAGCTTTTGACAGTCTTATATACATCAACAAAAAGTGTCGGCCAATAATATCCCGCTCTCAAAATTTTATTGGCCGTTGTTTTCCAAAAAAGGTGACCCCCGCAATCTCCCTTATGAAAATCCTCCATAACCTGCTTTGCTTCTTCTTCCACCAAACAGTTTAACAAAACACCACCAGGATCTTTCCAATAGAGTGAATTATTCAAAACACAAAACTTAGCGGCCTTCAATTTCAGAGTTCTGCTTTTGTTTCTAGCCATGTCGGGCGGTGGTGACAATTTTGGAGCACATATACAATATCTGAATACCAAGGAGAAAGCACAAATATTTCTGATACCTGAACTAGCAAACTTTCTTCGTTTTCCTCGGACATAACAACAATAAGATTAATGTCCAAGGCATGCAAATTCAACTCATCCATTAGCTTAGCCAGCCCTTGTCCTTTGATAAGCTTTGTAGGCTTTATCTCCACATCATACTCCAACAAGGCAGCAATCCATTTGCCTCGTATCCCTTCCGGATCTGTTTGCACTAAAACATCCTTAACAGTAGCATTAGGAACATAACCAAGAATATGAGAATGCAGAATATATACTCAAAAATATTTCAACGCTTTCACTAAAGAAAGAACTTGCTTTTCAATGATGTTATATTTTAAGAGTGCATCTCTTACGGTTCGGCTGAAAAAAGCAATTGGTTTTTCATGCTGATCTCTTTTCTGCATCAATACTGCTGCCATAGTATGCTCCGAAGCAAATGAAAACAAAATAAAATCCTGAGTATAATCCGGGCTGATCAAAACCGGTACTGAAGAAAGAGCCAATTTTACTAAATTGAAAGGCTTTATAGCCTCCTCAGTCCACTTTACTACGCTATCTTTCTTAAGCATGTTTGTAATCTCCCTTAGATGTTCTGCAAGATTAGGCACAAAGTGGCGTAAGAAATTCATATTACCATTGAATGATTGGATCTCCTTTTTGTTCCGGGGAAGATCAATTTTCTGAATAGCTTCTACTCGAGTTGGATCAATGCAGATTCCATCCTTTGATATTATGTGACCAAGAAGTTTTCCCTCATCCATGGCAAACAAACTCTTCTTCGGATTGAGTGACACACCATACTTTATACATCGCTGAAAAACAATCTTCAAATGGTAAAGGTGCTCTTCATCAGAATTGGAAAAGACTGTCAGATCATCAAGATACACAACTAGAAAAACATCTTTCTCATTTGCAAATGCCATATCCATTGCGCGCTGAAATGTTGCACCAGCATTCTTCAAACCGAAAGGCATTTTAGCATAATGGAAAGTTCCCCACGGAGTGGTGAACGCTGTTTTGTCTCTATCATCCTCATGGACCAGAATTTGGTTATACCCGGAATAACCATCGAGTAGCGACATACGAGATGCTCCAACTACTCGCTGAAGTATGTGATCCATTTTGGGCAATGGATAATTATCTTTCAAAGAAACCTTATTCAGATTCCTAAAATCAATGCACAAACGAATCTCACATGTCTTCTTGCGTACAGGCACTAAATTGGAAATAGAATCTGAAAATCTTATGGGAATGATGATACCAGCCTTTTACAATCAATTCACTTCCTTCTCAATTGAGGGCAACAACTTTGGATTTATTCTTCTCAACTTCTGCCTGAAAGGCTTTTGATTTGGCTTGATCGGAATGGTGTGCTGAATTATATTGGTATCATATGTCTTCAAATATGAATAGTCCCAAGCAAATACATCGGCAAAAGAAGACAATAAACTAACATATTTTGATTTTACCTCTGGTGGAAATGCTTTGGACAATTTCACCATCTTTGGATTTTCAGCTGATCCAATGTTCACATCTTCAACTCCCTTTTCGGTTGGCCGCAAGGTTGGTTTTTTAGCTACGTCATCCTGATCGAAGAGCTCCTCTAAAGGTATCAAGCCTTTAGGAATGACATTATCCTTCAACTGCAAAACTTCCATCTGATTTACTTGCACATCAGTCTCACCATCATCATGCTCCATATCAATTGAAGTGTCTTTGAATTTGCCTTCATTTTGCATAAATTCATCGATCTCATCATCATTTTGGAATACTTTCCAATACCTTTGATTTTTTGGGATAGTCGGACGATGTTTCACATGAATTTCAAATTATTTACTTGAGTTCATAGAAATCTTCAAATTAATTGCTTCCTTTGCAAGCGCATCTGCAATACCATTCTGAATACGAGGAACACAAGTCAAAGTATAGTCTGAAAACAATTTCAAGATATCAAGAACAGCATTTCGGTAAGCCTGCATTCGAGGATGCTTAGCTTGGTATTCACCCTTCACTTGCTTAATTACCAGCTCGGAGTCGCCATAGACTGCAATCCTCTTAGCATTCAACTTTCTAAGAATTTTCAGACCAGCAATCAAAGCTTCGTATTCTACCTCATTATTCGAACAATCAAAATCTAATTTATAAGAACAGACCCTTACATTACTCGGTACCTTGTTTAGGGCGTAAAAAGGGTTGCGTACCCAAATGCCAATTCCAGCACCATCACTACCTACTGCACCATCGAAATCCATGGTCCACAAACCATCTTCATCTTCTTCCAAGTGCTGAAATTATGTTTGCTCTGTTTTTTCTACTTGCTGTCCATCAATTTTTTGTCAAGTTGTTTAAGGTCGATACTTACCAACTTTCAAGCTTTTTGTCTCTTCTTTATGACTCCTTCAAATTCTCAAGTGATTTTCTAATGTCTTCTACTTCCAATTACTCGACTATTTACATCATTGAAACTATCTGAATACAAAACAAATGACTCTAAATCTGTATGTACATAATTGATTGGAGGATTTACTGGTTTCTCCTTGCTATTAATCATATACTTCATCTTTTTCTCCCGATATAATTTTCTCATATGAGCAAACACAGGAATGGAAAGTGTTAGCTGCACCATAAATTTCCCGTCATATCGTGGTGGATAAATAAATACTGGATAGCTCTTCAAGAAACAATTTTATTACTAAAATTGCTTCGATGCTTAAATTCTTTGATAATATCCTATCCTTTCGATAATCGCTTACTGCGTGTTTCCTTCGTAACTCAAATCTCAAGTATTTAAGCGTAATACCGCCAGCACTATTTCCTTTGCCCCTTCTTCCAAAACTAACCTTCATTTGCTTCCCTATTTCTCCATAAAAAATCCTCTATTTTTCGTTTGTTCTCTTCTTCCATTCATGAAAATCCACTTTTATATATTGAACCCACTTTTGGGTTTCCTCTATCTAACCTCAAATTCCCTTGAAAACCATTGGAAAACCATAAAAACCCACATTTTGTACATATATGGGTCTTAGCCCCTTCCCGCATAAATACCTGGTCATATGACCCTCGGCCCCGCAATCGGGCACCGATCCATTTTAAATATTAAACGCACCCGCCCAAAGTTTTAAAACCTTTGGCTTTGCTAAAATTTCGATTTTTATTATATTACAAAGTTTTCGCCAGTCCAAATTTCAAATTAATCCCCACCGTCGATCTGATCTGCAGATCGACGGTGCAGAGCCCGTCTCCCATGGTCCCCACATTCCACTCACCCCGTCCAAAAACCGCGTGGTATTTATCGCACCGCCTTTGGGCGAAGGCGGTTTTTCCCAAACACTAGCGATTCCATACGCCGTTTGACGTGTGTCCTGGGCACTGTTCATAAAACCACCGTCCATCGCGCGTTATTGTTCGGACGTGGATTCCCAGCGATATCGTTGTGCACCATCCGATCTGGGGTGGGTCATCCAACGGCTATCGCTCGCCGAAGATGCCCGATGATTAATGTGGTCCCAACGCGCCATCCATTTAATCTCCGTCGTCAATCTGATCTGCAGATCGATGGTCCATATTCCATTGCCCTGATTTTGTTGCCCAGTCAATGATTCTCTGTTTTGACTTTCCCCCTCGCTCTCGACCATCGATCTTTGCGTGATCGACAACTCTAATTTAATTTTTCTTCTGCCTTCTCCGATCAATCCTGACCGTTGGATGATGCCATCCAATGGCCACGCTTCCTCCACATGCCTTCGCAGCAATAAACCTATAAATGCATGGATTTTATAATAAGTTGTTTATATTTTGCAGGGTTTCGAGGTTTTATCGCCTTTTTCAAGGAAAATTCGAAGGCAGAGGATGACGATCTTCCTGCCTTCGTTTCACCTAAGGAAATCCTTCATGGGGTGTAAATTCATGTTTCTTCAGTGTTTTCCTCAGGCATTGATGCCACATAACCCTGCGCAGTCCTGTTTATCAGAAAAAACCATGGATCGGGCACAGTCAGAGAGTATCAGTGATGAAGACCAGAATTTACCAGAACAGAGGATTAAAGGACAAATTTGTGGGGATTACGTCTGAGATGCTTATCAAAAGCCTAATTCCCAAGTAAAACACAGTTTAAAGACAAACTCAAGGGTTTCTTCAATAGAAAAGCCCCCACCGCCACATCTGAGGCAAATTGATTCCTCCCAGCTGCTAAAATGCCACCTGTGCCTCAAAGTATTCAATCAGATGCCGAATTTATTGATCAGTATAAGATATTTGTCTCAAAACACGGCCGAAGAGTTACTTCTGCAAGGAATTTCAATACAAAAAAATATACGCAGAGTTACTTCGATGCCACACAGAGCCTCAAAGGTCAACCAAAGCTCCCACCGAGCTTAAATCTTTATGTAGAAACATTTAATACAGAGTAAACCCATGTAAGTTTCTTCATTGAGCCCCCCAAAGGCCAAGAAGCCATTAAGTCTATATTAATTGTAATTAGAGATCTTTTATCAGATCTCACCTCCTCATTCTTCTATATATACCTCTGTAGAAGATGAGTGAGGGGTTGGTTGTTGTTTGATCACAAGTTGTAATACTGAAACTCTTTGAAATAAATACATAGTCCATTGAAGTTGAAGGAGAAATTGAAGTCTTGGAAACCTTGTTGATGTTGTTGCATGCTTGTTCCTGAGAAGGCTCTATCATTGGATCCATGAGCTTGGCTGTTGGTGAAGTATTCTGAAATGTTTTATGTTTTCCCCTATTTTCATTATGTTCCATAATTTCTTACTACAGTAGGTTGAAAGTATTAGGCTAAGAAATGACTCCTGGAAGCACCTTAGACCTATTCATCCTTCATTGTTTCATGTTTTCTTCTGCTGAAGTATTCTAGAGTCTTTAATCTCTCTCTTTAATCTTCATGCTTGTTTATTTCCTTAATAGTTCGAACAGTTGGTTTCAGCATGATTTATGGTTCTCCCTGCTTGTTTGCTGCCACTTAAAAACTATTATTGAAGTCTCCCTTTGAATTTCTTTACTTATAGTGAATCAAAGAGGTCTGTTTTGATCTTGCCCTTTGTCCTCACTTAAACAGTTGGCTTAAAGGTCGTTATAATTATGATCATAGATGTTTTTAGGTGTTCCCTCTTCTATGATTGTAATTATCAGTAAATCTTTTATGTTTTCTAAGTCCTTTAGAATAAAATCTTTGAGGAAATAGGGTGTTCCCCGAATCTTAGATTTCATTTTAAAAGTTGTTTTGAAATCATTATTTGCTTAAAGTTGTGATTTGTAGAATTTATGGTTAGCCCTGTCTATCAAAGAACTCTTTATTGTTCAAATTATGCTTTCGAATTCCCTTTGTTGAGAATTAAACCTCTCTTTCCAAATCATTAATGTTCATCTCATTCCAAAAACAAAAGGATCCTGTGGCCAAGTTAGATTTTCCCTTTGATATCCCATATCCATTGATGAGTATGTTATGACCTCTTTTTGACTCCATTTCCCAATGAACCAGATATTTCTCTGTCCTATATATCTTTCCTAGGCCTTTCATGTTCTGCTGTATCATTCCAGCCCAACCAAACAAACAAATAAACACCTGCACTTAATAACTAGTCTAAAACCAATACTCAAAGCACACAAGATAAACCTTTGCAAACAAACTTTTGAGAGATCCCTCTCCGAGAACAGGAGGACTAGATCCTGTAACTCTAAAGATTGGTTCTGAGATAGTGTTGCCTATCTTCCTGACGCCCAAACTTATCAGCACATCTGGACACCAATGTGTAGCATAAGAGAAATCAAGTCAGTAATTTTCCTTCACTACCCCCAAGACTAGATAAAGAAGCATGCCAAAGAGAGATAACATCCACAAAACTATGGCTAAAACATTTTAATAAATCTGATTCTAAGCTTGAACTAGACTGTAATCTTTGATTAGCCCAATGTGATGACATCAAGTAGAACTCAAAGGAATTAAATGATCATGATGATTCTGCAATGTCCAATCCCAATTTCTCCATGATTGCTCTCGGCATGAGATTATGAGATGCTCCGAAATCAAACATGGCATTATGTAACACAAAATCATGCAATCTAAGGCTGATATAAAAAGGAGGCACATCACTATCTGGAGACTCACCATCCAATGCTGGTCCAAATATCAACTCAGGTTGATCATCTTCCACATTCACCATATCAGACATTGGATCGAAATTTAAAATTTTAGACACCTGACCCTTATCACTGCTATTCTTCATCAATTCAGTCAAAGGAATGGAAACTTTTAACTTAGAAATTTCATTCTCTAAGCTAAAAACTGAAAATTTCTCTACCTCCTTGATTGGAAGATCCTTCTTTTCATCTTTCTCCCACGATACAATTGGCTGATTGGATCTTTCATTTTCTGATGGGGATTTGCTAGTAGTGGGATCAACTATCTCTTTTCCCTTGTTTTGTGCAACGGGTGCATCATTCTTTGGTGCTAAAACTTCCTTTCTCTTTTGGATTGGGTTAATAGGCACATCTTTGTTTCTAATTGAATATTGTCGCTGCTGGGCGGTCAAAGCATTCATATAACCTCTCTGATACTCATCTGACTCTTCTTCAAGAGCTGTCTCATTTGCCAAAATGAAATCCTCGTCTTTTTGTACAGCTGAGTTTTCTGCATACTCCTCATCTTCAGTGATAAAAGTTGGAAAATCATCAGGTGTAAAGAAGTGATTCTCTTCCCCTATTACATTATCTTCATCATCTGATTCCGGACCAACAAAATTCTGCTGTAAAGGTGTCTTTACCCGCTGTTGTACTACTGGTTCTTGTGCTCGCTGCTCTCGTTGTTTGATCCTGAGCTGGCCACGAAAGTGATCTGCGGTTCAGGCTTATCAAGTGTCAATTTTTCAATCATATTTTCCACCTTGCGGAGTACTTGATCTGAAGTGGAAGCCTCTTCCTTTATTACTACTTTATTTTCAGCTTTCAATCTAGCTCTCTTGTCATTCAAATTAGCTTCAAAAATCACTGCAATTTTCTGCATGTCCTCCAAAGTGGCCGGATCTCTTTCTCTTAATTGATAGGCCATGTCCGGATCAAAACCATCTGGAAACTTAAGCAAAGCTGACCTCCTAGATGACCTTAAATCATCAGGAATTGCATTGTAAACCGCATTAAATATAATACCATAATCTTGGACAGACTCACCAATGTTCCGCTTGATCTTGGTGTATTCAGAAGTGATCTGAAGAGGATATTTCTTTACTTCCCATCGATCCAAGAATTGTCTCTGAAGCTCAGCCAATGTAGCAATACTCCTAGGCTGCAAAGCTCTAAACCATTTTCTCACTTCACCTCCAAAGGTTTTCACAAATAATCTCATGGTCACATTTTCTGCATCAATTTCGTGAAGGTCAAAGAAATCTACCATTCTATCCACATGTTGTTGAGCAGGAACACTTTGAGGAGTGCCATCAAATAATGGAATTTTTTTTGATAATCAGCGGGCATGTCATCCAAGTTTTGAGGCAACACAAAAGGTGCAAATCGGGCAGCCATTTCTCTTGGTGGATTTACAATCGGATTTGGAAATATGGGTGGAGTCAAAGCAACTGATGTATGAGGTGTGGATGGAGGTGAAACTACTGCAGATTGTTGATCAGAAATAGATGGTTGCACGAGAATGGTAGGAATGAAAGGAGGCTCGGTAGGAATTTGTGAACCGGAAGTAAGTGCTGATGGCCCAAGAGTTTCAGATGCAGACTCTATAAACTCAGGAATATTCGTTGCCACAATAGAATTCTGAATATTCAAAATATAACTGTCAATGGATCTATTAGCTTGTTCAATTTCAAGATACTTGATAAAATCTAGATTTATGACCGTAGAACCAATAGCACTTTCAGACTTCGTCTCAAACAACGACAACTCAAATTGTTCATCAAATTCAAGATCTTCAAGGTATTCAAACACAGCAGGACATAAATGAGATTTGAATAGAGGAATCACATGACTTTATTGACGAAGGATTCTTGAAATAATATTGGGATTTTCATACATTGGAGGTGGATCAAGATCCGAATTTGCTCTAGTATGTATTCTGGAAGCCAGTGTGTTGAATTATTTTCAAAAATCAAAGGGACAAAACCAACTTGTTCAGCCTAACAAATTCTAAACTCATCATCCAAAGTCTAGAATGATCTGATGTACTGGGGGAAATTTACAAGTCAAGTGTCACGTTTACAAACTAGACCAGAGATTGAATGAAGCAATGTTTATCTACTTTCGCTAATGCAAAGCAAGAGTGTTTCGAAGGCTACCTAGCATAACTACAGGCTCCGTCTGTAGCTTATAAAACAAATAACACTAACAAGTAAACCATTTTAGTCCCCAGTATGGTCGCCACTATGTTATTGCCTAAATCTACCTCAGGCTGAAATAAGGAAGAGTTCAAGGTAACATCAAACCACGCTTAATCTGGTAGCTAGCCCTACTAGATCAAGAGAGGGCTCTCTCCGGGTCAATCTCAGCAAAGATAATCAATAGGGCTTGATATGACTTGAAATAAAAGCTGATTTTAGGCTAGGTATATAAGTAAAGGAGTTTGATTTTGATTTTGGGGGTTTTTTTGGAATCAAAGGAAAGGCAGTTTTGGGTCCGGGGATGAGGCCTAGTTTTTGCAGAGTTCTGAATGGGGCAAGGAAGGAAATTTTTTTGATGATTTGGATTGAATGGATGGATATCTCATACCAGTGAGGAGCTTAAGAGGGAAAGAAGCTTCAAGAATCCTCTTCAAACAGATGAAAACATGGAAAATTAAACAAAACTCAAGGCAGAGCAAAGCAATCTAATGAATTCCACCTTTATAACTCATTTGTTTAATTTAAGAAGAAAGGAGAAGGGAAATGATACACATAAACATCAATGAACTTACAATCACATAGAGAAACACACCATCAAAACACAGAGCCACATGGATCCCAAAAAGAGTGCTGCAAACCCACGGTCTATTCCTTTGCCAAAATTGCGGAGATGAAATGTACAATGAAGTGCCAAGAAATCCCTGTGTCCAACCTCGAAAATGACTCGAAGAACTACAAGATATAGACAATCCTAACTCATCCCCCATGCCTCTAGGGGTCGATATCACCATTATAGGAGCTGTTTCAACCATATCTAAACCAAGGATCTGGAAAATAGGCAATGAAACAACTTGCCTCTATATGATAGGAGCGATTCATTCACTTACATTTTACTTTTTGGTGAATGAATCTACTTGGATGAGTAAAAAATGTGCCAAAATTACATCATAGTCATGAAATTACATCAAGTTACATCAATATTTACATGAAAAAAGTCAAACTAGCCAAAACTAGGCGAAAAACTGAGGCCGTTGAGTGAAAAAAAATAGGCCAAATTTCCCAATGCGCTCGCGCTTTGAAATCTCTATGCATAGCGCCACTTTGAGACTGATTTTGAGGGCCTTCCCGAAGTCCAAATTGAGTTTAGGATAGCTCTTTGGAAAGATCTTCATGTCTGCTTTCCAAACCAAGTGGAATTTCTGAATTTGGTTGCCATGTTCCCCTCCAAAAATCCAATCTCTCAACACTCAGCTTCGTGTGTGTCCAAAAAAGTGGCAGAAAAGGTCATTTTTTGAGGTGTTTTTGACCATTTAGGAAACCAAAAAATTGTAAAAATCCTTAGGTAATTGGTAGGAATGCATATTTTTTTGATGAAAAATCCATAAATGCAAAGTTTTCCTCAAAAAGGAGTCTGCCAATTATAAGCGCGCTGCCAAGTGGCGCTACTGCGTCGAGCGGAAAAAATACGTATTAAGGCCAAAAAAATTCAAAATTGACAAAAAGTTTCCAAAATTTATTGAAATTTGGGCTGAATGTCCACCATCAAGAACTATTACTGGGCCAAAGAATCTTCGGCCAAACTTTGGAGTCTATCATGCCTTTTGCGACACTTTAGTGCCTTCTTTAGTCTTGCTTTCGGGATCTTGATCCTCGCTTTGCAAACATGATTTCGCACCCAATAATGGTTCTTCATGTGCATGAGCATGTTATTTTCCTTGTTTTTCCTTCTCCAATAGCTTCTCAAGATGAATATTGACCCTCTCAAGCCAAGTCTCTCGATCAGCCCTCAATCTCCCGCTCAATGGATGTCATCTCGGTTTGGCTTCTTTGGGCGGATTTCCGATTCTCACGGATGTTTTGCAACTCCATGATTGTTTGCTGATCTTCCAACTGTTTTTTCGTTGTTCCGGGTAATTTATGATCCATTGGGCTCTTTGCAATTTTAGGATCAATGTGTCAATCTTCGCCTTCTACTCCCGAATAGTCTCTCTCAACTTTGAGCTTGGAGAGCTCAAATCCTCATCAATGAGTACAAAATTAGTATCCTGGCCTCCCTGAAGGGCCCTCATCCCTGCATAGGCCTCTTACCTCTGTCCCGTACCTTTACCTATGCTATTGATGATGGCAATGAGACCCCTTCCACCCCGGTGGAGATAGTACTCGTCGAGTACGTTGCAAATAATCTTCTAGTGCCTCTACGATACGTGACATATGTCATCACACTAGTAGTCTCGCGCTCCTCACCTCCATGCGATGTGAAGGTTCACCTACATCATGGACAACCTCCCGAGAGGAACTCGAGGAGCCGTGAAGAAATCACAGGGAAATGAAATCCTCCCATGAAATACCTGCAATCCAAGCTGATGTACAACCACGATCTTGATGAGTGCATAGTGATAAATGTTAGTATGAATCCTTTTTCGAAGTGTATGAAAAAAAAGACCACTTTAGCTATGCATAAATAATAGCCCTAACAACAAAATTGGTCAGTCGATATCTTCGTATCTGAGTTAGTTGATCAAGAAAAAGAGCTTTGCAAAAAAACCGGATCTATGCATAGAAAGACATTAAGCGATAAAAATAAGGGTTTGCTCCATATACCAATAGACAAGACAAGAACAATTTTTGAAAGAATTTTTTTGTATTAAGGGCACTTGGGAGGAAAAAAAGAAGGCGTATCCAATTCTCCTCAATGGGATGGGTTCTTGGAAGTCCTCAGGCACTTCAGATCTAAAATCTCTCTCTCTTGTTGGTGTAGAAAACCCGGACAAAGATAGAACTCAAAGGGAGCTCACACTGACCAAATAATGTAGAAAAAATGTGACCAAGTGTATAGATCCGGAGTGATCTAATAGGCAACAAAAGGTGAAGAATGGTAGGAAAAACCCTCCTATTTATAACAAAATATTGGGTCATTCTAGATCTTGGTGCATGATTAAAATAATGTTAACCAAATCTAGATCCACCTTTTATGGAATATTTTATTATATTTGTTGGAGGGAAAAAAGTATTTGACTTGGGTCAAATCCCTTTATTTGTTAATAATAAATAAATAAATGATTTATTTATCTTTTTAAGGAAGTGGTTGAAGGATAATTAAATAAATAATGATTTATTTAATTATTTGTGGTTGATTTGGTCATATTTAACAAGGAATATTATCTAAATAAGATTTAAATAATTATTCCTAGAAAATAATAAGATAAATAAAGGTTTATCTAATTAATTTCTTTGTTTTTGGGTTAAACATGACTAGGAATAATAATTAAATTATGGTTTAATCAATTATTCCATGAGGAAAATTAAGCAAAATAGGTTTGTTTAATATTTCCTTTTGGGGTTTTCCTGTTTAGACCATAAACAACCTAATAAATGTGGTTTATTAAGTTATTTTACATAGTGAAAGCAATTTTACTTAGGGTAAAATTGGTCTTACATGGTGTACTTGGGTCCATCTAATGATAATAGGTTAGATGACCAAAAAATGGTGTAACAATAAATCACTGTTGTACCGTCTTGCTCGGGAGTTTTATTTTGCACAAGAGTGGTCATTCTCTCAATATTCGGCACATGAAATAAGGAATATTCATCATCCTCACCACAGGTTAAATGCATCAATAACCTGATGTGGTAGGCATAGAGGCGTGAAAACCGGCCCTCACAAGCTGAAATATCTCGATAATGAGTTTCATCGGAGGCGCATAGGATTCCTTTAGGAACCGGGAATGGGAACACTACTGCTAAGTTGCCTCACAAAGCTAGGTCGATGTATGGTTCATAATGCACTTTGTCCACTCGCTATCTTTTGTTCCAATGTTCACCCACATTCGGTATTCCAGGCTTGCTTGAGAAATGGTTTCCGGTGTCAAAGTGAAATTTACACCAGAGCAAGAGTTACCCGACCATCATGTAAATGCAATACAAACAAACGAGCCAACTCCCCGATGATGATGGATCCTAGAAATCATTTCACAATATTGATAGCACTGACTATTCTCGAAAACATGCCATGGCAAGTGGGAAAGCCCGCAATTGAGTCAATGAGGTGGGCTCTTCTCTCACATGTTTGCCACCTTTACGAGGCCTTCTAGGTGCATGTAGCTCGGTAGTAGAATCACTATCTCGGTCATATGATGTGTCAAGATGTCTGTCTCCATGATTTCCATGCAAGGTGTATATTGGCTTATATGAGAGGAAAATGAGAATTTGGTGCTTTGTTTCAATTACCAAATATATGGTGGTAAGAGAGGGACTCGTGGAGAAATAGGGAGTAGGAACAATGGACCTCAATCAAGTGATAACTCAAGTGTAGGGACAACCAATTAACTTGTTTGGGAAAGTTGGGGTTTGGGAGTTTTTACAAGTGAGATGGGAAAGTGTAAATGATAGGAAATGAAATGACTTGGGATAGAAAAATAGGGCTTAGGAATGAGTGACTTTGGATATAAGGGAATAGGGGAGGGGACCGTAATGATAGTATTAACGGTGAGAGGGGGAATATCAAGAGGGGAATGAAGTATTTGGCACCAAAATCAATTTTAGAACTCCAATTTCAAAACCCTAAGGAGGAACTTCAAAAAATATTATAGGTTTTATAGTTTTGGCATTCAAATTCTCATATTCATTTTCAAACACTTGTAAATGGCAATCTGAGTTCACACGAACTTACTTGGACAAAAAAGAACCGAATCAATTTGGAATTTGTGGAGGCAATGGAAAAAAAATTGGTTATCCGCCCTATGCACCGTGACCACTACCCGAGTGCGTCGCGCTCCCTCCTATGCACTCGCATCTGGTTCAAAAATACACAAGGCAAGGTGGCCCTATGCGCTACGCTCGACGGTGCGCCGCGCCGCCGTTGCACTAGTGCGTCGTGCAGCCGCATTCAACACACGGTCCACCCTCAAACAAGCTGCCTCGCTCCTCCACGATTTTTCTTGTCTTCACTCTTGTCTTTAGCATGCAAATGAATATTTGAAACAATGAAAATATCTTTTATGGCAAAGATTTTAATTTTTGCTTCTTGAAAACCCACTTTTGTAATGTTTGAACTTTGACACTTTTAAATAAACTCTGTTTTGCTTCCTTTTGATTTTTTGGGTCGATGATGAGCTCTGTCTCTTTTGCGAGGGATAGCTAGCATGGAGATTTGGCAAAGGTGACCGAGGATGCGCATGGAGTACTTTACAAATGAAGAAACTTTGAAAATTACCTTGTATTTATTACAAAAGATGAAATAGACGATTTTTTCTTCAAAAACGTAGTTTTGAAGAAAAATCATTATCAAGCTATTATGATGATGAAATTTTTGCAATGAAAACCTATTTCGAACCTCCTCCTCATGTGTCTGCTCGACATTATTAGTCATTTTGAAGACTAAATTAACGAAACCCTAGACCTAATGAAACAAAAAACCCTAAAATGACTCTTTGCTAACAAGGAGACCAAATATGACTCGTAGATAATTTTTGATGAAACAGTACATGGACCAACGGGTGTACATGACATGAGGGATATGAGTGAGAAGACCCTACCATCAAATGATCCATGCTCCTAATGGAATGCGACTAATCGGACCGAATGAGACACCTAAAATGAAATGCAACAAGAGAAATTTGATCTCTAACTAAGGGATGAAGATACTGACTCTAACACAATATGCCTATAGTGTAGCAAGAAATCATTCATCCTAATCATCCCATTTAGCATAAAATAACTTAGTAAGTCCCTTTTCCAATATCTTATTGAAAAATTCAATAGTTTCATTTTTACGTGGATGATATGGGTTAATTTTATGATGCTAAACTATAGAGTCCCGCAACAAAGTGGCAATAATTTCATTAATGAAGTGCAACCCCCGATCACTTGTAAGACTTCTTGTAAATAAAAAATGGGTAGTAATTTTTTCAAATATGAACTTGGCCATGGTAATATTAGTATTTTATTTAATAGGAGTTTCTTTAGACCAACATGTTAAATAATCAATTACGGTAATAATGTGGAAATCATGTGTGTGTCGCACATGAGAGTTTATCGGTGCAACAAAATCGTAGCCCACTTCTGAAAAAAAGTGTATAGATCTAATTGGATGCAGTGGAAGTTCATAAAGTTGGGAATTCCTCCTAACTCGCTGGCATACATCACCATTCTTAGCATACTTGGTGTCTTTAAAGAGAGGTGACCGCCATAATCCACCTTGGAGCACTTTCCTTGCAATTTCTTTTTCCCATGACATGGCCTCCTTCAACACCACAATGAAATTACCATAAGATGACATCCATTTCATGGTAAATAATACATCTCGTGCAAGATATGGTCAAGTACCATCTTATACATTTGGCCTACAATTAACTAGTAATATACAACAAAGAACCACCAAATGCTTATTTTACATAGTAGTATAGTCATCCGGCCACTTTCTATTTTCTAAAAATAACACAATGTCATCAAGATAATCCGACATAGCTTCAATTCTAAATAAGTTAGCATTAATAAATTGATCATCAAGGGACCCTCATGCTTCTTTAGACTCCAAATGAGAAAAGTGATATGTGCCCGCATAGTACAACATGGTTTGACAACAACTTCAAATGAAGAGTTTTGAAACAATATCAACCATCTACATATTCTCCCTTCAAGAACAAGTTTGTTAACAAGATACTTTAATGGAGAGTGATCAATGATTAATTTTAAAGGGCCTCCAGTAAATATTGCCTAAAATTTTGAAGTAGATAGACCATAGCAAGAACCTCACGCTAAGTTGTTGTATAATTTATTTTAGAATTAGAAAGTTTCCTGCTAGAAAAATAAATGGGATGATCAAGATTACCTTCACCCAGAGTTCCTCGCAAAATAGCACTAAGGGAAATTCCGGATGCATCTATATGGCCATGAAATTATTTTTTCTAATATGGATAGACCAATATCGAGGCACTTGCAAGCTTCTCTTTTTAAGTATCAAAAGCAACATCATATTATTAAGCCCATACAAAATGTTTAGCCTTCTTCAAAAACCTCACGTAATGGCATAGTAATTAAAGCATAGTTTTGGATAAATATTCGATAATACCCTTTTTAGTCCAATGTGGACCATAATTGTTTAACACTTTTTGGTAGAAACATATTCAAAATCACCGCAACTTTACCAGAGGTCTACACACACACAGATTTGCAAACAATATGGCCAACAAAGTACCAAATGGCACAAAAAATACATTTCTTCAAATTCAAAGAGATATGCGATTGCCTAAATTGATCAAACATAACTCGCAAAAAACTAGAGTTATTCTTTAATAGCTATAAACTCGTCCAATCATCCATGTTGACTTCAAGAAGCTTGTGAATATATTCCACGAAAGCAACAATAACAATTCTAGAAAAAGAAATTTGGAGCATTCTTAACACTAGATGGCATAACATGATAAGCATATGCACTCCATTTGGTGGTGAAAGTGCTTTTCTTTTTATCCTCCTCAACAATATGGACCTAATGATCCATAAAAACCATCTCTAAAGGAGTAGGATTCCTGAACCACAACATTTTCTAACACTTCATCACCGAAAGGAGTGGGAAATGGATCATGAACACATTGATGATTAATTATTTGATTATCTACAGAGACTCGTATATCATCCGAGTCCTTTTTTTCCCCGAATAACAATAGGACTAATCCATTTAGATTCATCCACAAGAAATATGAGACCCACAACCAACATTTTATCAATTTCCTTCTTAACCTTTTCTTTAACTCGCGGTTCAGATGGTATGTCGCATGTTTAACCGGCCTCACACCATATTTCAAAATGATTATCATTTCCCCCAAATCTCCTTTTTATTCCTTTGAGCTCGAAAGCTGATGCAGGGGAAACAAATATTTATTTTATTTTAATAGATCAAAGATTTCTTTTTGTAGTTTTTTCATCCCAATAATCACCAATAGAGGATAATTTAGTATTTTCTTCAATTCCAATATTATTCTTACACAACTTCAAGGGTTTCAAATGGGAGTGTCTATTATAGGATCATATTTAATACTTCTCTCACCTTCGCATTATTTGAAGTATAAGTTCCTTAACTCCCCCAAATCATCTTCATCAAGTTCTTTATTAATTTTTTCCACAAGTGATAACTTCTTCAAATCCCCGATTCATAGATACTTCAGTAATCCTCATAGTTGTTACATTCGACAATAATATTTATATTAGGGAATAGTACCCTCTTAATTTCTTTCAAAGCTTTAGCTATATTCGTATCCTCATTTGAGAAGGAAAAAAACACTATAGAATTGAGTTATATGTGCCTCCCAATTGGTTGTCTATATTTTCATTTCTTCTTTTAAGTACCAGGATTGTGGGAATGTCCCAAATGTATGAATGAGTTAATGTACCCACATCTTAATAAGAAATCCAAATTTTGCCCAAACAACACTACAAATATAAACATGCTTTTGAGGACTAGTCATTAGGGGAATTTTGTGGTCTAAAATGGGTCTCCTAGGGAAAATTTACAATCAAAATTCACTTTATGGGAACCAATCACATCTTAGGGGATGAAAACATCCCTAATGGTTGAGGTGGCATTTCTTGAGTTAAAGGTCCTTACTTGTCAAATTCTCAAAGGTGGATAAAAACTCATGGTTAACCATGGTAGTGCTCTAAGTACTTTTAAAGTCAAAGTAAAGTACTCATAATAAATGTCATTTCACACTTTTTGAATAAAAATATATTATTGTCATCTCATATTTCTTGAAAGAAACAATGCATATCCATATACATTTATTATATTATATTATTTTTATATAGTATATTAATTACATGTTATTATACAATTTAAATAAAATAAATGTTAATTAATAGCATATAATATAATTAAGAATTTATAAATTTATATTTCTATTTTATTTTAAGTTATTTAAGTACAAATGACAAATGCATTAGTTGTTCAATAATAATGACTTTTCTTGAAAAGATCATTCTCATTTATAGTCACATCAATGCAATTTTTTTATTAATTTTATTTTTGGTACAACCTTTGAATTGAATTTAACTATGGTTACATGGATTGTGGTGCAAAAAGTGAATTGCAAATTCATAAATATTATTTTATTGGTTTAACTATTATTTTATTATTTCTTTAGGAGGCCAATTTTAAACCTCAAAATTACCCTCATATACCGGAGTATCATCCGAATTCTTCTCAAGAATATTGAACCGACACATGAACCAACACCTATATGTTGAACACTCTTCCACCTAAGAGAATCGGTTGTTGTAGGAATACTATAATCCCCCGCCTTCCCTCGTAGTTAACTAATACAATTGGTGCAAAATTTTGGGCTCTTATACATCATCAACAAGTTTTTTAAAACTTGGAACTTGATAAGGATCCAATGATTGTATGAATCTAACTCCATCTACCTCAAAGGTCATGGTATCTCATTTGAGATAAATAATGACATAATTTTCAAATATTTAGTCTAATACCAATAAGGCCGTATAAGCATATTTATTACCCATGATATAAATTACTTCCAAGTCCTGCATATGTCTTCACTCCAGTAATGTCAATTGCTAAATATTCAAGATGAAAAATGGGAAGAATAAAATACTAGTTGGCCATACATAAATGAATAGGAGAAAGCATCAAGTTGGGTCTTCCCAATGCCTCCCTAAGTTTTCCCCTGCAAGATACACATATGATCCAAGGTCTAACCTAGAATTTTTGGTATGGTACCCAATTATTTTGGCATCAATGTGAAACTCCATTCGTACTATTCTCTTGTTGCGACAAACATGTCCGGAATGATGCTTAGGAAAGAGTTAGTAGAAATAGGCTATTCTAGAAATTCTTCGCCCTTTTACAATAGTCTTAAGCTTCTTGCTATCGGATAGATAACTATTCATTGCTCATAATATGTAAAAATTAACTTAAACCACTCCATGACGGGATAAGTTTTCTCTTGCATAGATTGAAGACTCTTCATCTATATTTTTTCTTGTTGTTTTTTTTCAAGGAGTATAGGAAGAGATCAATTGCTTAAAGAGTTTATTATCATCCTTGTAGTACTCTTTTCTAATGAGTAGGATCATTCTCTGGTGCCTCCTTATCATCTCCAGCCTTCTTTCCTCCTCTAGTGATAATGTTAATGTTGGGTTTAGGAAATGATTCGGGATCTCTAGGCCCCGCATTGTGTATAATTTTAATGTATATTCAAAACTACTAATGAAATTTACTAAATCACAAAACTAAAATCCACTCTACCAATGCTAAGTAGATTCGCGATTAAAAATAAAATCATTAACATGCATCAAGATTCAACACACATACACGAGAGATATATATAGGGGGAAAAAAAACTCGATCAAAACCCCTTACTATCCGTATTGCATTAATAAAAGAATATGGATGAATAAAATATACTCTCGCTCAACATTTTGTTCAACATGAACAAGTATCTTCTATCCTCTACTTGACTAATCGCCTTTGGCCAACACTTAGGAAATTTTCAATCCCTCCAAGCTCTTATTCCATTGCACTATTCCTTGAGGAATTAGGCCCCTATTAATTAGGAAACTCATCATTGAGAATTGCGTAATTCCTTTAGTCCTTCCTATGACTGTATCGTATGGCGTGTACAACTTGGAATATTCTCGCAACTAATAGTACACTCCCCTTTAACTCCAATATCAAGTCGGGTAACTCGAATTTCATGCATGCTTGAGTTAATTTAGGCTAATTGATCATTTAACTAGTTAAAAATTGAATATGCACCCCACTCGCTAGACCTCCCATTAGTTCCTCCAACAATTTGTGTTTAGTCAATTTAATGTCTTAATTTGCTATCATAAATTATCAACCGAGGTTAGTAATCCGATGAAGTGTGGTGCACTATATATGCTTAGATTCCCCTTCTTTCTTACTTCGTTGTGTATTTTTATATATTGTTTTTGGGGGTTTGTATTTTATGCCTAATGTTTAAGAACTAAAATTGATATAAGGAATGAAATATAAGCTTTTACGTGAAATCTTTAAATGCTAAAAAACAACTAAATTTGAAAGAAACTTAAGGATGAAAACCTAATATTTAAGAAGGAAGAAAAGGAAATGTTATTTAACTAATCTATTTTGCATAAAAATAGATCAATCTTTGGATGGTTAAAATCGCAAAGCTATGTTAGAATATTCTATGTCAAGCAAAACATATATGGAAAACATCTAATTAAACTCGGTTCTACATTTAAACAAATAACCATTCTAAATACTATTGAATTATGTTGATCTATAAATTATGTTCTATCTATCAACATAATAAAAAATAAAACCATATCCTACTTTATCGATCGAAAATGTTAATTCTATGAAAATAGAGCATTTGATATAATTTGAAATCTATTTGAAATGATCAAAATTTAATTCTAATTTAACTTTGTCCTAGTTTTAAATCTATCTAAGAATGATAAAAATATAACTCTAACCTAAATCGTATTCTACATTCCATGGAACAAAAGCATAAAATCTATTTCTATGAAATTGAACCCGACTATGCTAATTGAATTCAAATTTAACTAAGGCAAGCAAAGAATGACAGAGTATCTATTGTGTAAATGAAATGTTTAATATAAATCCTATGGTTGCCTTGTAATCAAATGAAAGAATCTATTTCAATTGTAAGATGACAAAGTCATGTTCATGAAATAATTCAAGCGAGCATAAGATATAATCAATTGTGCGTAAATGTAAACAAATGATTCGGAAAACATTTAACAACTAATTGACATGAAATTAAACTATGAAACAACAAGGAATTAAACTATGAATTGACAAGAAATTAACTATGAAATGACGAGGCATTAACTACGAATCAACGATAAATTAACTACGAAATGATGAGGAATTAGCTGCAGAATCAACATGAAATTAAGCTATGAAAATTACAATAAATTAAACTACAAAATAACTATAAAAACCTCATTTTCGTGCGAGGGCCCTCACACGAACAAAGTGATAAAATCTATTTAGGCTATCTGCGCATCAATGATCTATAACCGGTCTCCTTCATTAGTAAAACAAAGTTTTAAAATGTATCATAGTATTATCACAAAATCAAACTTATTCCCGCCTTCAACAGACAGTATTTATACAAGCTCTTGAATTATCCGTCCGAGACAATTCCGCCTATGGAAAGAAAAATAAAGCTAACATCTGAAGTTTATTCGAAGAAAATTCTTCATGGCTCTTTCTCAATTTTCTACGGAAGAGAAAAATTAATAATCTTCGTCCGCTAATCTCATTCCTTCTTTTGGTCGATCTTTGACTGCGAATGTAGGCGTGATCCTTCTCAAAATTTAACGAGGTAAGTAGGATATGATCCATATATGGACCATTTCAAAGCTACCCATATTACTTGTTTCTTCATTTACTTCTGAAACCTCGTCAAACAATAATGGTGGTTGTAGAAACAAAAATCTAGCTACTGCACTGCATGAATTTCGTAGCTAATTATAGAAATTCATATAAATAATAAAAAAACATTATAATATAACATAGAGATCATAAAAATGCCTTTTTGAGATGTAAAATATGTTAATTATCACTCTGATTGAGTTTATGGATTTGTGAAAAGGGAAGAAAAATATGGTGGAAAAATATGTCAAAATAGAAAGCAGCTTTTGAGGTTCAACATACCCCTAACTACGAGACCATTGCATGTCCTCATGCAATTTCCAAAATTGTGAGCCTTCACCTTTTACTATATTTGTTTTGATACCTCTTCTAGTGCATCCAACTTCCTCCCTCTTTCCTTTCTTTGAAGTGATTGCCATTTTTGGTTTCTTCATGAGGAGTTTTTTACTTCAAACTAATGACTTTTCTATTCGGGTAGCCATTAATTTTCTTCAGTTTATTGTTATTTTTATACCATAGTGTTGAGGTATAAAAGGTATCTTTTTAACACCTATATATCCTACATTAATCATCAATCCAGGAATGACTTTTTGTTTCAAGAGTGTACTGTCTCCGAGGCTACAATTCAAGCTAAGAGTAATTCTTTGTAAGATGTAGCACGTTGTTCTAAATACAAGAGTAAATGGATGCTTGGAAAATAAATCTAATTAAAATAACATGAACTCAAAATGATCTTAAATCCAACTATTCACTCAACAAACATCAATCAAGGATACAATAGCATTAACTCATTCCTTTAGAAATTGATGCAATTGAAATCACACTGGAAAAAGACAAGACAATCAACTGGGAACGTGGAAGCAATAACCAATGTTCTCTATAGTTGACAAAGTTCTACTTTAAAGAAATTAAAGGGAAATAGAAATTGAACTAAAGATACTATTGAAAGTAAACTAGGAAAACTCTTTAAAATCAAACTCTTTGCAATCTATAAACTAATGAATTGGAAATGAACGAGTACATCTGGAATTGAAAAGAAATGTAAATGAGTAACAAACTATAACTTAGAAGAATCAGAAAAAAAATACTAACTAATGAATGCGAACAAGTAAATCTTAACTTAATGGAATCAAATAGAAAATTCTATTAAAAACCAAACCCTCGTCGACAACTAACGTTGTTAAGAAGCAATTCGAAATGAACGACAAAGCTCAGTAAGGTATAACAAAGACAAATAATACATGAATTAATGTCCTTGTCAAAATGGAACAAAGAATGCAATTCATTAACATAATGAAATCAATCAGCATCCAATTGCAAACCAATTAACTTGCAAATGTAATGAAAAAAAACCACAAACTATCACATGAAGATAATTGAAAGATAGAGATACAAATAGAAAATCGATCCATTAGAGTCTGGGCCCTTAGCCACCAGAGTGAAACACCGCTAGGCTACTCTGCGAGCTAAGAAATGGGACGGAAACATGTTCTTATAATAATCAAACATAAATAGTGTTTACGTTAGTCGCTCTCTCGATCACGAGAGTCAATAAGAAAATGCGGGGTTATAAGAGAAATTTTTAATCAATAAATTGACTCCTTTCGATCTCTAAAGGCATTCCCTTTTATAAAAAATTTCGACGGATAAGACAAGGAACAATATAAGACTAAAAGCGATCCCTCATGATCGAAAGATCCCGAGGGATTCACTCATTTTCTTTGTTTAGCTAGCGCTTGATTTTCTTCGGCTATAGTCGTGTTGTTCCCCGTCCTCTCTTAGCTATGCATTCCGATTTCCTTCTCTTTGACTGGATATGGTCTATTACTCGGAGGAACAATAGTTACTCCTCGCTTTAGCCTTGCCTCTCGAATAGTTTTTTACTCCGTTTCTTTCCTCGTTTTTACAATAAAAGGCAATTTTTTAGTTACTTTTCACAATAAACACAAGTCTTTGCAATTCTATCATAATTCTACAATAAATCACCTTTCTAGAATAAAAAGAGTTATGTTTAAAGGAAAAAAGATGAGAAAATGCATGGTGAATTCATACCTTTTCTAGTGCTCGAGTATACTCGCTTACCATTTTTCATGTCCTCATGAAAACCATAGTTTACATGTAAAGTGCTTTAAAAGAATAGGCTAGAGAAGGTTTTTTCATTAAAAGGCCTAAAACCATGATTTGTAGCTAAAGCTTCAAAGACATGCCCTATCTCTCCTTCAAATAATTCATAAATGGCTTTATAACTGCTATAGGATACCATACAATGGGACTTTGATACCCATAACCTAGCCGTAATGGGCCCTCCTCAAAATGAGGTTGCTATAGAGAACCAGACGGTCGGCGACTAATCCAAAATTTCTATAATTAAAGAGTTCTCTATCTTGAACATTCCAATTGGAAATATTCCATCGAACTTTAGTTGCTATATAGGCTCGTTATCCGATAGATAGAAAATATTCTACCCCATCCAATACAATTGCTTTATGGACAGTCCCCAATGCTTGGATAATACCCTCTCTTGTCATTAGGCTCTTCTCCCTAGCCCATAGTTGTAATGGGTGTTTTGGTTCACCCCTAACCCAAAGGTCTAACCCATTTTCTTGGCTCGAAAATTATTATAGGCCTTGAGCCATTTCAACCGATTGACAAAAAAACGAAATAAATGCTTGATATTGGATTTCACCCACAAAGGGTCGGGATTTATCTCAATATCATTTTCTAATATGAGATTGTGCAAATAGAACTCACATAGCAGATATGCCGGATTTTGACCCCATAGAGTTGCATCATTTTACAAAATCATCTACAGCTTTTAATTCTATAGACTTTCCCTCGCCTCTCTAATCGCTTTAATTTTTAACTATAAATATCTCTCTAATAAAAAACAAAGCATAATTCTTGGCGGGGCATCTACAAGCTAGAACAATTGTGTATAAGGAGCGAGAGAGTATCGATTTGATTCGGGCCATTTTTAATTTACTCCCTTACCTTTTCGACTTTCTCTTTTGCCTTTTCGATACTCATCATAGGCTTCTGACCTCTAATGCACCGATGTCCTTTAGTTGTTGTTGTAGGCTGTTGATATTTCTTTGTGGGGACAATCTCTTCCTCTAGCTTTTCTCTTGCTTGTCGAGCTTGTGCCGCCCTCCTTTTGGAGTTTGGCTATAGTAGGATCACTAAAAGTGTTTTGACCGTAGGCTTGTGCACTTTCATTGGAGGCCACCGTATCTAGAACAACTTCATTTGAAAAAGCTACCCGTTGTTCCATGTCTTCTTGATTGGGCTTAGCTTGGGTTTCCATAGTCTCTCGCAACTCCCGGGGCTTTGCTTTGGTGGCTAGTTTCCTCCTTTTCGGGGTTCGTTTGGTGACTATGTTCCTCTTTCTTAGGGTTCGTTTGGAAATTTTATTCATTTTGAGAACCCTAATAGTCTTTCTCGGTTGTTCCATTATCTTTTGGAGCTCGCCATTCCCCTGCGAGAGTTTCTCAAGTTCGAGCTATCTTTTATTTCTCCTCCCGGGAGGAACGGCCGTTCCTTTTTCCGAACCCAATTGTTCGGGCTTGGGGTTTTCATTTTAGTAGTCGTGCCTTCGCTCGTGCTTGCTTCTCCGTTTTTTCTTCTTGGAACACTTCTTCGTTGTTCATATGCTCCCGACTACATTCTTCGTGGGGTAGTAACCTTAATTGGTTCTCGATGTTCCCCGATAATTTTCATTTTGGAACACTTCTTCGGTGTTTACCTCTTCTTGTCCGCATTTCTCGTGGGAAGTAACCCTCGCTGGTATTTCTATTCCCCGAGGGTTTTCTTCTTTCTCATTTCATCGGGTATTCCCTCAACTCGTGTCTTTACCGTAGGTAGCCTTGTTCCCCGCAATTGGTTTATCTCAATATTGAAGTTCGATGGTCGTGGGGTTGTATGTATTCGCTCATGTTGGCCAACATTTGGGCCAATTGGTCCTCCTACAAAGGGCTTTGTGGTAGACTTGCAGCAGTGGTTTCGGGAGGTTCTACTCCTCTCTTTCATTCTCACTCGCTGTGATTATCTTCTTCCCCTTCATAGGTATGGTAACTTCGTTCTTCCCTCATCGTAGTAGAAAATCTCTTTCTTCTACACCGGGTATGAGGACCTCCTTCTTCTTCCTCATTTCCTTCTTCTCGCACTAGTGTGGTGGCTTTGTTCCTCACCATCGGTGTGGTGACTCTCTTCTTCATCAAGTGTGGTGACTCACATCCTCGTCATCCTCATCGGTTTGGTGACTCCCTTCTTCAAGTTGTGGGGGTTGCTCATCCTCCGAACTAGGCAATTCTAAGGGCTGGCTACTACTACCCCGAAGGCCTTCTATCATTCCCCCTACTTCTCCTTAACCTCGGAGGATTGTCTCGTGTTTTGATGGCTCCTGCCGTCGTGCTAGTCATTCTCTTATGTTTTGGGGCGGAGTAGGGCCAATCCTCCATCAATTTAAAATATCAGTTCTTTCCAACTCGGTCGCGCTATTGGGCAAGAGCTTTAACTCACTATCAATTTGATTAAGCAATGGTGTCTTACCACCATGTCCGTATGACTGAGATTTTCTTATACATTGGGTGGCATCATGCAATAAATAATTTTAAAATGAAGGCAGAGTTTATGGTACATTTCTATTTTAACATCTGCTAATAGATTAAGTGTGGTGAGGTCTTACCACATTTTTTTCTCCCATCGCATGTTATGTAGACCTGCATCAATTTTTCCAAATTTTTCCATGGTTCTCCCAACATTGTCAGCCTGAACTCCTTTCCCTTTGACAACCGTGATTCTGTCCTTCATCTTGGAAAAAGGTTCATGGCTTCTGGAGTTTCACCTTCTTATGGGTCCATATGGTTCCTTCCGCGGTAGACCCGGACACCTCGCGATTATTTCTTCGTTATTGTTATCCGTATACCTCTAACCATGGAGTAACCTTCCCGAAAATGTCCGTAAAAACTCAATAGCTATTGTTTCATGAGGTTGCTTGCTGTCCCTTGTGAGGTAGGTAATCCACCCTATTCTTTCCCGAATTTCCCCCGATGCAAGCAATTGAAACAGACTAGCACCTATGGCTCACTACGAATTGGTCGTCCTCCCATTTTGTCCGCACATTGTTAATTCCTTAAAAAATGTACGGTAATGCAATGAAACAACACAACACAGTATCTAGTGTATATCGAAACAATACGATTAAGCCTTTACTATTACCGAGAATATAGGGATTTGACTTGCATGGAGGCATTTAAAAGGCATCCGCACCCCCACCCGAAGAATGATAGGTCATCCTCGACCATCGAATAGAAGAGCAAGGTAATGCACATAGACAGATGTACAACATTGAACAACATACACACTTATGATACGATCACAAATTATTGCATCATCGAAATCGATGCATAATATTAAATTGCAAAGAGATATGGAAATGTTTATGCAATGATTCAAAGATAATGGAAAGGGACAACTTATGTAAACACAAGTACTCATGTGTTCATTACCCACATAAACTATTATGATCGAGTTATAAATAATTTTCATGTATAATAGGTTCAAAATAAGGGATTTAAGGATATACTCTCATTTGATCTTATATAAATATATAAGAAAAAGGGTCATCATTACCATTGATTTGAAAAGTGTGACTCCAATACCATCGCTAGAGCTCTATTTCCCACAAGTGTCCATAACCTTAAAAAAGTTTCTTTTTCACCCTTGGAACCATTATCCTTTATTTATGCCTAGGGAAGTGCTTTATAATGTCATGATGGAGGCCACTCGTGCTAGCTTGGGAACCAGCATGAACCACAATGCCATTCACCAAGAAGGAGTGAGAAAGTGGGCGAGTCGGCTCGTGATGAGACCTCACTTTGTTCTAAGGAATTTTTATTATTTTTTCTCGAGTTTCCCATTGGACCATATCCCCGGTGTGGTGGCCATAATGGGAATGACACTTCATCGCTTCCTTATGACCATGGTAGGTCCGTCTCTTGATGAGACCCCCTATCCTCCATCTCGCCATATCATATCATTGTTAGCAATCATATTGGTATTTTTCTTTTTGTCTTATTTTTTTATATATAGCACTTCTCTACTTATATATAGAGTATGGCTCAACACTCCTTAAGAGTAGGGATGGTGGAAGAAGTTTGAACATCTCAATAGAGAAAATATGCCTTTCTTCTTTATTCAATAAATAAAAATCAAAGAGATTTATGATATTTTAGGGAAGAACCAACATGATAAAGATACACGATCATATTAATTTCAAAGTGCGAATAAAGACAACAAAGTAAAATAAATGGTTCCGTCCTTTCCTTTTCCTTATCATTACAAAACAATTTCTTAAAAATGACAATTTCTCTTGATTTTCCGATTTCGAGTAATCTCTAATTTGTGTATCCTTGCATAAATTGAATGGTTGCCATCAAGAGAGTCATGAAGAATTCATAAAAATATTCAAAATGTTGTACAAAAACAAAAAACAAAATGTACTCAAAAAGCGTCGTTCCTTGGGAAAGGAACAGGCATAAACAATCTGCGAAAATGTTATTCCTTCGAAAGGAACAACAACAAAAATCGACGGAAAATGTTGTTCCTTTGGAAAGGATCGGCAAAAACAAATGGGGGAAAAAATTGTTGTTCCTTTTGAGAGGAACAAAGCAAAACACACAACAAAATTGTTGTTCCTTTGGAAAAGAACAACCAAAAAATGTTGTTCCTTTGGAAAGGAACATCAGAAATAACTCGATGTTCTGTTGGAAAGGAACATCAAAAATACACATCAAAAACTTTTGTTCCTTTTGAAAGGAACAACGAAAACACTCGCAACCAAAAACCGCTATTCTTTTTTGAAAGGAACAAGAAAATACTGTTGTTCCTTTAGAAAGGAACAACAAAAAAAAATGTAGAAAAAAGACTATTGTTCCTTTTTTAAAAGGAACGTAGAAAAATAAACACTCAAACACGCTCGTTTCTTGAGAGAAACTAACGTTGTTCCTTTGGAAAGGAACAACTTAAAAAAATGAACTCTTTACAAAAGAAACAAGCAAAGTATTTATGTACAAGTTTCAAAATAAAGAAATGATTTAGTAAATAGGTGCCGAGGAGGAGTTGTCTTCCTCAACAAGAATCTCCATGGTAGAATCTTCCCGTAATTGTTGGTAAAAGGATTCCCGATTAACTCGGTTTATGGTAAAGTCGTACTCGATGCACCGTTTACTTTGAAGTAATATCCAGCATTCATCAATGGTGGTTAATGTGATGGTGCCATTATCATGCACCTTTTATACTCTTGTAAGGTCCAAGCCATCGTGTCCGGAGTTTTTCATGGGAAATCCCGAAACCTCGGAGTCATATAGGAGTGCTCAATCTCCTTCGTGGAAGATTTTCTCTTTGATGAGGGCGTCATGCCATTTTTCTCTCTATTGTTGAATTAATGCAATGTGATGAAGAGTAGAGAGCCCTAATTTCATCCGGACCATTGGTTTGATGTAATCTTCTAACCTAGGCTTCATTTAAGTCTAAACCCACCTCTTGGGTTGTTCTTAATGTTTAAATTTCAAACTCTATCGGAAATATGGGCTCTTTTCCAAATACCAATTGATACGGTGAATACTCCCAGTGGTACCTCTCCATGTTGTTCGATACGCCCACAAGGCTTCGGAAATCAGTAAAGCCCAGTCACGTCCGTGTGAGGCAACTATTTTTGTCAATATAGATTCGATCACTTTATTCGTGCTCTCTACCTCAGTCGTTTTCACCGTGGGTGGTATGGAGTTGTGATTTTGTGCTTGAATGTGGTAATTTTATAATGTTTCAAAAGTGAGTTTGTTACCTACAAACTATGGTCCTCCATCTATAATTATGTCCCTTGGGAGACCGTATCGCACAAATATCTAGAAAAGGAATTGTATATGCGAGACTTATGTAGCTTTCGAAAGTGCCTCTACTTCAACCCATTTAGTAACATACTCGGTTGCGACTAGGATGTATGTTCTTTGATTCGATGGTGGGTTAATGGGACCAACAAAGTCGAGTGCCCAGTGTTCAAATGGTTCGATTACTAATTGTGGGTTCAAAGGCATTTCGTCTGGGACTCGTCTGTGGCGACTTGCCCTTTTGCTGAAAATCATAGGCCTATACAAACTTTTTTAGTGTCTTTAAAAATGGTAGGCCAATAGTAGCCTATCCGTTAAACCTTGTAGGGCGCTTCTACGATCTACAAAATGTCCGCCACACGGCCCATCATGGCATGCTTTCGAATATCAAATACTTCATCCTCTCTGATGCATCTCCCTAATTTGCATATCCGAAACCCCGTATGAAACAGTAGCCCCGATCCAAGAGAATCGAGTACTACGTTGTATTATTTGTTTTCGTTCATTAGGCGTTAGATGTTTAGGTAATTTACCTATTGCTAAGTAATTTTCTATATCAACATACCATGGGGTTCTAACAAAGAACTAACAAACAAATGCTCATCCGGGAAGTGATCTTCGACTCGCCGCGCATCCGTTGGATTTGGCATTCGTGATAGGAAATTAGCTACAGTGGTTCTCTTTTTCCGAGGTCGATATTTTATTCCGATATCGAATTCCTACAACAAAATCAACCATCTTGTTACTATACCATTTGTAACAGCTTTTATTTTCTAAAAAATTTATGGCAGAGTGATCTCAGTATATAAAACTATAGGATACCTAGTTATATAATGTTTAAACTTATTTACAAGTATGTATTACAACTAGAAATTCTTTCTCAATCACAAGTATAGTTTAATTCAACAAGAGATATATTTTTGCTAGTATAATAGATTTCATATGGTTTCTTATCCTCTTCCTACCCAAGCACCGCACCAATGGTCGTGATCCCAAGCATCATATGAAATTTCGAATGGAAAATCCCAATTTGGGCCCTCAAGCACTTGGCGCGTTGATACAAGTTTTTTTCGCATCCTTGAAAGCATGGTCACATTTATCTCGTCCAAATGAAATTAACATTTCTTGTTAGTGCATATAAAGGTGTAGCTATTCGAGAATAATGTTCTATGAATTTTCTATAATAACCTGGAAAATCCAAGAAAGCTATGTATGCCTATGTTTTTGTGGTAGGAGTAGGTATTAACAAAATTATCCGAATTTTAGCCGGATTCACCTTTATTCCCATTTCGCGAGATGTAATGACCTAAGATGAGTCCTCTCGGTCATCATCATGTGACACTTTTCATGGCTTAAGAAAATCTAGTGTCAATACATCATGCAACACCTTTTTCCAACATTTCTAATGCGAGCTCAAAATCATCTCCGTAAGGTGTGGAAGTCATCCATATACACTTCAAGCCCTTCATTTATTAAATCTAAAAAGATGCTCGTAAATGGCCCTCTCGAAATGTAGGAGGGGAAATTGCATAGGCCAAAGGGTAAAAAATCGATAGCAAATGTCACGAGGACGGTAAAAGTTGTTTTGTCTTGGTCTTTAGGGGCAATCCGAATTTGATTGTACCCATCTAAGCCATCCAAGAAAGAAAATAATTTCTTTCCTACCAATGTATCTAATACCCGGTCAATGAAGGGAAGGGGAAAGTGGTCTTTCCTGGTTTCTTTTGTTCTGCTTCATCTCACACATATTCTCCATTTTCCATTCTTCTTTGGCACCACTACTAATGGAGAGACCCACTTGACATCGTATATTGGGTAATTGAAATTGACATCCAACATCTTTTGTAATTCAGCTTTGCAATATCTTTAAGGTAAGGGTTTAATCTTCGTTGGGGTTGGCGAATGGGTCTAGCATATTTTTTTGTGTAGATGTGGTGTATACATAACTAGGGGTCAATACCCTTCATGTCCTGGATAATCCCATGCAAAATCTCCCTTATATTTTTGTAGTAATTGGACCAACTTCTCTTCTTGTTCGAAATGAGTCTAGTTTTTGTTAATGTTTAGAGTTTTTTCCTGCTCAATTTCCACAATTTTTCAATTGTAAATGTATAGTGGGTATTGATTGATCATGTATGTCTTCTAGAATATCTTCTTTCTTATTTATTATCAAATGCCGCCTTTCGATCATGTGACATTGCAAATGGGATCCGATTTTTGATTTGTTAATGAAGTTATTAATAATTTCATCCTCTGTTTTCGATCCTTAAAATCGAGGGCATCTTCTATGGTTAGTGATGATCTCATATTTTCCATGAGATATGATATAGGTTGCTTCCTTTTTTTGATTATTGATAGGCTTGGTTGGGGTCTGGGGATATAAAGATAAGTTCTTGACATAGTTTCCCCTTGTTATAGTCATGTTTCCTTGTCGATGTACCGATGTGAGCAAAGTGGATGTATTACCAACCAAGGTCTCCCTAGGATCAATGTAGTGCCATCTAGCCGCTGCTGATAATCGTAAGTCAATAGGGTACTCCCAAGAATCTATGTATATCATTACATCTTGTAGTGTACCTTCTAGTTTGACTATTGATCGGCTTTCGGCCCAATTGCAATAAGGTTGTTGTTGGATCTAATGATGTAATGCCAAGTTTTTGACAAGTGGTGGTTGTTAGGATATTAATTGCATCTCCCAAATCAACTAAGGTGTTAGTATGAATCCTTTGTCGAAGTGTACGAAAAAAGACCACTTTAGCTACGCATAACTAATAGCCCTAACATCAAAAGTGGCCGCCAATATCTTCGCATCTGCAGTTAGTTGATCAAGACAAGAGCACGAAAAAAACCAGCATCTATGCATAGAAAGACATTAAGCAAAGAAAAAGAAGGGTTTGCTCCATATATCCAATAGACAATACAAGAACAATTTTTGAAAGAATTTTTTGTATTAAGGGCACCCGGGAGGAAAACAAGAAGACGTATCCACTCCTCATCAATGGGATGGGTTCTTGGAAGTCCTCAAAGCACTTCGTATCTAGAATCTCTCTCTCTTGTTGGTGTAGAAAACCTGTAGACAAAGATAGAACTCAAAGGGAGCTCACACAACAAATAATGTAGAAAAATGTGACCAAGTGTATAGATCCGCAGTGATCTAATAGGCAACAAAAGGTGAAGAATGGTAGGAAAAACCCTCCTATTTATAACAAAATATTGGGTCATTCTAGATCTTGGTGCATGATTAAAATAATGTTAACCAAATCTAGATCCGCCTTTTATGGAATATTTTATTATATTTGTTGGAGGGAAAAAATTATTTGACTTGGGTCAAATCCCTTTATTTGTTAATAATAAATAAATAAATGATTTATTTATCTTTTTAAGGAAGTGGTTGAAGGATAATTAAATAAATAATGATTTATTTAATTATTTGTGGGTGATTTGGTCATATTTAACAAGGAATATTATCTAAATAAGATTTAAATAATTATTCCTAGAAAATAATAAGATAAATAAAGGTTTATCTAATTAATTTCTTTGTTTTGGGTTAAACATGACTAGGAATAATAATTAAATTATGGTTTAATTAATTATTCCATGAGGAAAATCAAACAAAATAGGTTTGTTTAATATTTTCTTTTGGTTTCTCGTTTAGACCATAAAAAAACCTAATAAATGTGGTTTATTAAGTTATTTTACATAGTGAAAGCAATTTTACTTAGGTAAAATTGGCCTTACATGGTGTACTTTAGGGTCCATCTAATGATAATAGGTTAGATGACCAAAAAATGGTGTATCGTATTGCCCCCGTCAAATGTGCGAGTGTTAGGAGCAAATCGTATGACCGAAGTACATTGTAAGAACTCAATCACTCGTACATCAAGAGGGAAGTCGCAGAGAGAAATGTAAGGTAGAATAGTATAGTCAAGAACTAGACCGAGGAGACGCAGACTCGCAGTGTGCAACAAGTCTCTTTTTATGAGAGGGTACCTATGCTAAAGGTGGCAGGGGGAGGCATACCTATGCCCGCCAAGACAAAGTACAAAAGAATAGTGTGTCCAAAGAACAAGGGACCGAACCATAAAATACAACCGGCATAGACATGAGCCGTATAAGAATACAATGAGGAATCCCACATACATGATGTGCTCCGGGATAACAAACCCGAGACTTATATAATAATATCTCGAGTACATGAGATACAAATACAACCCCAAATGCCCCCTATAAGCGGGGAAGGGCTCACAAAATTTGACCGATACATGCAAATCAAAGAGGCGCCGTGAGCGGCCGAGGCCGACATCATCAAATATATGGAGTCGCATCGAAGGGCCGAAAGGGAAGAGGTCATCGGGCATGTGGGGGCTACCTACGGTGGCCACCCCCCGTCGAGGACCGAGACATTCACACACACCCGGGAGTCACCAAGAGATGCCGCCGCATCACTCGAACCATCAAGTATACGAATCTCGATCATGCTGAAAGGAGTCGGAGTGGAGAAACAATCAAGTCAAAGGGAAATGAGAGATCCCTTTGCCCGATTTGAGGCGCCGAACAAGAATGGAAGTCTGGGAACCAAGGTACACTCGCCCTCTAGACCTCGTCTCTCCGGAATGAAGGAGTTGATGTCGACGAAGGAGGTCCGCCATAGGTGAGGCAATGAGAGATCCCTCAAATAAGGCATGAGAGAAAATAGTAGAACTGACAGTACGTGACTAATACCAATGATGATGGTGGAATGGAGGGGACCCGAGTAGCGAATGGACGACTTCCCTCGCTAGAGCATAAAGGGCATGAATGACATGGCAGTAGACCGACACAATATCATCAGTGGATAAAGAGGGTACAGGGACCGAAGGCCATAATGTGCGACACAAGATAGAAAACCAAGCAATGAGGGATGAAGGACTATGGCAGGGTACAAAGGGACTCAGATAGACTCCATGAATGCGATGATCACTCCACCTGGATGCTCTAAACAAAGGGAGACTCGAGTGAGTACCGCCACAGACGACAAGGGTCCAATGGGGGACCATGAAAACATGAGTACAAGATGGTAACTCACGACTCTAAAAATCAACACAAACAAAGACAAGTAAGGAGGCAAAGTGGTGCCCCAAGTACAAGTGTTGTAAGTGAAGAAATGCGATTTTAATGAGAGGGGAAGTGACCCATGTTGGACAAAATGTGTCCCCGGTGTAGTATCAAATCCCAAAAAATGAAAAAAGATGTTGGCTATCTAAAAGAAAATAAAACATGCATTTCGAAGGGAAATGCTCAAGGGTAGTATTTCTTAAGATAGAGTGCATTGCGAGGATTAGGAAGGGGATTGCCTTCGAAATCCTCTAAGATGTATGCCCCCTTTACCGAGATCCTCATCGATGATGTAAGGGCCTAGCCACATGAGTCGAACTTCCCATGACCAAGAACATCATGGGCCTTCGTGAAAAGTACGAGGCTGGACTTTTTCTCGTCATATTGAGCTTTTGGTGCGTTTCTTGGTTGCTTCCATGGTTTGCAAGGCAACACGACGGTCTTCGTGAGGCGCGCTCAAGCATGATAATTCGTTTTTCTAGAGGTTGGGTGTCGGGAGAAGTTCAACGGCCGGATGTAGGGAAGGAATTTCACACTCGATCGGTAAGACTTCCTCCTCTCCAAAAAACGAGGTGGAAAGGAGTAAACCCGGTGGCGGTTTTAACAGAGGTTCGATAGGCCCACAAAGTAGGGAAGAGCATAAGATGCCAATTTTTTTTGTGCTTATTTACTCATTCGTTGAAGCATAGTCTTCGAGGATTTTGTTGACCGTTTCAACTTGGCCATTACCTTGGGGGTAATAGGAGGAGGAATATCGGTGCTCAAAACCCAATAGTGAGGATAGCTCATGCCATATCTCATCTTCAAAATGTCGGCTCGTGGTCGAGACCAGTTGATGTCGAACCTCCGAATCGAGCGATAACATGGTTAAAGAAAAAGAGGGATGTGGTAGTCGCGGTGTTGTTAAATGTTGGCATAGCCTCGGCCCATTTTGTGAAATAGTCGACCGCCACGATGATATATTTATGGTTACCAGTGGATGGCCGGCGACACCGCATAGATCCCGATGGCCCATTTACAAAAGGGACCAGCTTGAGATGACCGATGGAGGGGAGCCAGGGGAGCTCGTGCCTTAGGGGCGAAATGTTGGAAATTGGAACAAAGTGTTTGACTACTTCAATGCAATCACCGAAGAGGGAAGGCCAAAAAATACCCGCCGCACATGACTTTTTGGGCAAAGTAGCAAGACCGGAGAGGTGGCCACCGCAAGCACCGCTATGGCAGTGCATTGAGGACTTGTTCAGTCTTCAGCTGTGTGTGAGACAACGACGAAGGACAAGTATCTATACCGCGACGATAGAGGTCGTCACCAATAAGAAGGTAGCGAGGATCCCGGTGCCTGATACGTGCGTCGAGCGTCACGATCAAGGTGAAGAGAAAACTTTTGGGTTCGCAAGTAAGTGAGGATATCGCCATACCAAGGATCGTCCGAAGTAATGGCGAATAAGTGCTCATCGTGAAATCATCACTAACTAGAGGATCTTGTGTTCCCGTAGGTAATTCAAAAATGAGTTCGACAAGGGCTAAACCTTTCTTACTTTTTGGTGTGACAAATTCGAGGTCGAATTCTTGAAGGATGACGACCCACCCGCCGTACTTCCCAAAGTGTGAGGATGCGGCGAATCAATAGGAAAGCCATGGGGTTGGAATTAGTCACAACCTTGGTGGAACGCATGAGGATGTAATGACAAAGTTTTTGGACCGAGAACACAACGCCCGTCGCTAGTTTTTCTTCATGTGAGTAGGAAATAGGAGGCCCTACTAGGTTCTTAGTGACGTAGTAGATCACATGCTCGATACCATTGTCATCTTCCTAGATAAGGACTCCGCGACCGAATATGTGGAAGCGGAGATGTACAGGATGAAGTCCCGATCAAAGTCGGGAGGGCGGATCAAGGGAGCTGATGTGAGAGCCTCGCTTGAGGGCATCGAAAGACTCATGAGCATAGGTATCCCAAAAAAATGGGATATTGGGATCAGAGGAGTCCGAGGAACCCATGTGCGGTGGTGGCATAGTCGTGGGACGAACCGACGAAGAAAATTAGCTTTGCCTTGGAGACTTTGGAGTCGGCGTAGGGTACGTGGAATGGGAAGTTTAAGAATGGCTTGAACTTTCAAATGGTCGGGGAGTGATACCATCCTTAGACACTATGAAGCCTAAGAGACGGCCGGTGAATGCAAAAGACGCATTTCAACGGGTTAAGGCGTATATTATACTTGCGACATCGGAGAAAGATGGTACGCGCATCATGTAGGTGCGCTGCTCGATGCTTAGAATGCGCAGTGAGGTCGTCTAAATAAGCAAGGATAATATGAGCTAAGTCATGGAAAAAAATAATACATGGCCCATTGAAAAGTGGCGCCGGCATTTTTAAGGCCGAATGGCATGACCCGGTAAGCAAAAGTCCCCCTACCGACCGATGAACACAATTTTAAGTTGGTCGCAGGATGGATAACGATTTGGTTGTATCCGAGAAAACCATCCATAAAGGATAGAACCTCATGCCCCACACACTCATCAATGATTTGGTCAATAAATGGTGTGGGGGAAGTTGTCTTTGGGACAAGCTTTGTTCAATTCGTGAAAGTCACGTGCGTACACCTGATGGTGCCTTGTTTCTCGAGGACCCGGAATCGGGTTGGACACCCAAGTGGTGTATTCAATAGGATAAATGAAACCGACCCTACTTGAGCTTATCGATTTTGGCTTTGATAGCATCACGTCCGGAAGGATTAATGGGTCTCAACTTTTGCTCCCACCGGGTTGGCATCGGGCCACGTGTCGATATGATGCTCGACAATGGTGGGATCGAGCCCGGTGCATTTTGGAGTAGGACCGAGGCGAAAATATCGCAAAAATTCTTTGAAAATATTAGTGTAAGCTTCGATTTCTTCTCGGGGGTGAATTGGGCGCCCAAGGTGATATATTCTTCGATCTCCCGGTTTGACCGAAATGTCAATTTTAATGGTCTGAGAGATGTTGGCCATGTTTCCTTCTTTCGAAAGCATCAGTGTGGATGGGATTTTTGAACCAATCGACCGCATTGGGAATGAAGTCTTTGGTTTCCACAAAGATATTGGTCATGGGACCGCTCGTGGGAGGAAGTATGCGCAATGGTGCATATCATCCCATGGAAAGTCGTGGTTGGTCATGGCTTCTCATAATGTCTTCATCGTGACCGGAAGATGGAAGACCGGAGGAAGAAGGATCACCCGATGATGTAGTGATGTGTGATCGGGTCATCTTGTGGAGAAGGGCTCGTATGCACAACGTCAATGGATCCAAGGTCGACCGAGGGGGAACCGAGAGTGTTCCGTAGTGTCGGTGGTTAGGTGAACTATCTCTCAAAGATGACGATAGGTACAAAATGGTGGTCGAAGGCTCCGTTGGTTCGATAGCGGGAGGGGGAATGTGAAGGGAGTAAGAATATCCTATGGTCCTATCGAGTAGAACTCTGCAGACAAGGGAGAAGGTATCTTGTCGTGCGTAGCCTTGAATTGGCGTACGTGTCTAAGTAGGAACGATACTCGTCAAGGCGGGGGCGCAGGTGGGTGTAATGGCCAGTGGAAATCGCACAAAGCACAAGGGTGACTTTGTGCGCAAGGTTTTGAGTTTCGGGACAGAATCCGGGATAGTGACGTAGACTCCGTGGATATCGTAGCCTGGGAACGTCTCGTAGACCAAGATCTTGAGGTGCGGCAATTCAAGACACATATGGGTGGCGTGACCGACAATATCGCACAAAGCGCACCGGATAGCGTGCTTTCGGCGGTCGAGGAGGGGTAGGGTTTGTCGCGCTTGGTCCCGATTGGTTGCCCCCTTACGAGCTTTTCCTTTCTTTCCGGGCCGGCCACCACGGGGGTAGGGTCCGGGGGAGATGCGCCCGAAGGAAGTGAGGGGGACCGGTTGAACCGGTGTCAAAGCAGGAGCAGGGTTTGGGGTGACCGGGTGGGGGTAGCGGCCGGAGGGTCAATGTACCGACATGTGCATGCCCGTGGTCGTTAGGGAGAGAGAGGGTGGCCACGACGGGGGACCGTATAGACTCCGGGAGGGGAGCCAGGAAAGGTATCTCGACTCGTAGGGATAATGACCAGGAGGGACGGCTCCGAGATGGTTAAGGCCTCGGGGGAACCGATCCAGGGGGGATAAAGGGGATTCGTGGACACCATCCGTAGGAGAAGGGCCTGAAGGGAGAAGGTCCGACCGGCGAGATAAAGGGCTAGGAGCGGGCTGCGGTGGGCGAGGTTGTGTCCGAGGTTGCCGACTCAGCGAGAGGCGGGTTGCTTAAGGGCAGCCCGAGATGATTGCATCATGCAAACATTCGATAAGTCGGGATCGAGAGATGTGAGGAGGGGGGAAGACCAAGAAAAGTTCCAAGCGGGGAGGAATCTTTGTAGACGTCGGGGAGACACACTGCCAAGGAATCGATGGTTTGCTTATTGGCTATGAAGAGATGGTCGTCTCGGTGAGGTCCGAGACTTTGGCTCATGATAAGTCAATCGGGTCGATGGTGACTATCTTTCCATTGTGAGGAAAAGACATCTTGTGAAAAACCGTCAGAGGGGACGAGCAGACATGGCATAGGTGTAGCTTCGCCCCAATAGAATGTTGTAATCTAGAGGGGCGTCGATGACTTCGACGTCAACGCAAACAAGTGCTTACGGCAAGGGTGATAGGACAATTACGGAAAAGGCCGATGGGGTGGCGGAGGCGTGGTTGTCCCATGCTCGAAGGGTGATCGTGGAAGGGGCCAAGCCGGGAGATCCGAGCTGCTTCCAAACCGAAGCGCGACATCACACGAGTGGATGCCCCCTCATCGATTATACACCGAGAAACGTTGGCATTTCGGATTTTGACTCGGGATTTGGAAGGCGACGGCAAGCGAGAGGAGGATGTTCAGTTTCGATGGGCGTCAAAAACAATCATTTGGTCATCGTAGGATCTACAGTGCCCACGGCATATAGTGCGTAGCCTTCTTTTGGGAAAGGCACGATTGGAGGAGTTCCAATGTGGAAATGGCAGCAGGAGATTGCGCCGAATCATCTACTATGCTATACGAATGAGAAACTCGAGGCTAGAAGCGCATTTCGACGTAATGGTCCCTTAGGAATCTTGGTATGAACCTCAACTTTGGGTTGAGGGATATGTAAGGGGCCACCAGATGTCGAAAGAGGCTCGTAGAACCCGAAGAAGGAGGCTCGGTAGACCGAGCGGGAGGCTTGGGGTACTTGCGAGACCGAGTTTGAAGGTGAAGGTCGACGTTGGGGAGGGATCGTAGTTCATCATAAGGATATGGTAATCTGGAGGAACCAGAAAGGGGAAGGCTGAGTGACGACCGTCCGTCGGGAGGTTGGGTAGCCACGAATCGTTGCCGAGGGAAAGGATCAAGAACACAAACTGGGTTGGGTAGTGGCCACATTAGGAGGAGCATGAGGGGAGGCATGTTGTCCGCGCAATGTGGCTTGAGACTCCCACATCCGTCGCATCCGTGGTAAGAGGGGGACAATCGTGGGTGTAATGACCGTAAACACCGCAACACGAACAAGGCTTATTTGTGCAAAGTGGCATGTCCGGCTTGAGCACGAGTGCCCCTATTGACCCGGTTAGCAATGTTAGGGTCAACACCTTGAGGATTCGGTCCCCCAAGTACCAGGGTCGATTGGTTTGGATTGCCTCTCTCGCCTTCTTTGAGAAGAAGGGGGATTAGTCGCGCCCTACCGTGCAAAGTACCTGCCTCGGGAGGGGGCCGTAGGTGCCGCTGCGGGTTTGGAGGAGGCAAAGGGAGATGGAAACGCATATGTCGGAGGAGCCGGCGCACCGTGCCGGTGAGCAAAGGTAATGGTGAGGTTGGGAAACATTGAGGTAAGCAGTGGAGGTTGGGCAAAAGGAGGAGGCATGTCGTATCCCGGATACATGCTACCGGGAGGGGGAAGAGTGCTAGAGGTGGCCGGCCCCTCCTTGAGGGAGACCATAGCCCATGGGAGGTCGAGCATACGGATGAGAAAGGGCTCCAACGATATCGTCGGGCGGAATGAGATGCCCCCCGGGCGTTAGCGCCACCGGCCCGAGGAGGTCGTGGAGGATGGTATAAACATAACCGGTATCGAGCATAGATCGAGTCATATTTCAAGGCTATTTGGAGGGCAGCTTTCTTCGGTTTGAGGGAAATGGGAGGCGACATCTTTGCCAATGGGAGCTAAGAGAGAGTGAAGGAACTAGCCCATATAGATCCGATCTTCGAAGGGGGGAGCTCGACATAAGCTTCGTCTTTGTCGCCATTCCTAGACATGAGCGGAAAGGCGGGTCGAAGAGGTTTGCTTGAAAGAGGTCAAAAGCTCCGTACCGCATTGTATCGGACGGGAGATGGGAGCCGGAAGTAAGATAAAAAGTGTTACACCATTTTTTTGGTCATCTAACTCTTCATCATTAGATGGACCCAAGTACACCATGTAAGACAGCTTTTACCCCAAGTAAAACTCGCTTTCACTATGTTAATTAGGAAAACCCCAAAAGGAATAATTAATTAAACCATAATTTAATTATTATTCCCTAAATATGTTTAACCCAAAAACAAAGAAATTAATGAGATAAACCCATAGTTATCTTCTTATTTTCTAGGAATAATTATTTAAATAATATTCCTTGTTAAATATGACCAAATCAACCACCATTAATCAAATAAATCATTATTTATTTGATTATATCCCAACCACTTCCTTAAACAAAGCATAAATAAATCATTTATTTATTTATTTTTCAATAATCAAGGGATTTGACCCAAGTCAAACACCCTTTCCCTCCAACAAATAATAATAAAATATTCCATAGAGGTGGATCTAGATGTGATTAACATTATTTTAATCATGCACCAAGATCTAGAAGGACCCAATATTTTGTTATAAATAGGAGGGTTTTCCCCATCATTCTTCACCTTTTGTTGCATATTAGATCACTGGGATCTATACACTTGGTCTCATTTCTGCCATTTTGCTCTCCATTGAGCTCTACCTTCTACATTGGGTTTTCTACATCTACAAGAGAGAGAAAGCTTAGATCTCGAAGTGCCGAGGACTACAAAGAACCCATCCCATTGAGGAGATCTCGGATACACCTTCTTGTTTCCTCCGTGTGCCCCGTAATATAAAAATTCATTCAAAAAATCGTGTTCTTGTCTCTTTGTCCGTTGGATGCATGGAGCAAACTCTTTACTATACGCGTAATGTCTTTCCATTTATAGATCCGTTTGTTGCGCACTTTAACTACTAATTGCGCAGATCTGAAGATGTTTTGCGCGACCATTATTGCTGTTAGGGCTATTGGTTATGCGTAGCTAAAGTGGTTCTTTTTCGTACACTTCGACGAAGAATTCATACTAACAAAAAGGCTTGGGCAATGGCTCGCAAAGGTGGTATGGGAAGAGGTGGCTTGGTCAACATACCATTTAGAAGCTTCTCCGGTAAGCGTGCATTGAATAACCCGAAGACGGATGGAATCATCGGTAATGGAGTTGGAGGAACACCACATGTGGAAAGATCAGACATGGTTGGTTGGATCTTCTCCAGCAAGGCCTTCGAACTTAGGGATGTTTCGGAAGGGAGCTTGGTTGGCATAGCGAGCCAACCAACATCGTGGCGGATAGGGTCCTTGATCAACCGATTGAAATCGTGGGAGGCCGAGGCTCACGCAATGTACGGCAGCAAGGGTGTGGCCGAGGTAGTTCCCGTGGCGGTTCCGCTAGTAGTAGTTCAGAGCACTAGGGCAAGGAGCATCGCTAGCGTTAGGGCCCCCGGACCAGACATAGTGAAGGTGACAGGGGGAGAACTAGAAGGAAAAGGAGAACCCAAAGAATCGAAGAGGAGTCGAGGTGCGGACTCGTAGGGAGGACCGGCTCGACGACGCGGACGAGACAGTCGATCGACCGGGAAACCGAGGGTGAAGGCCAAGAAGTCTCCGAGAAGTGCGCCTGGGGGCGCAATGATGACAACAAAAACACGGCAAAAAGGGAAGAAGAATGACCACAAGGGAAAGGAGGTGCGTAATCAAGTGATTACAATGTCGAAACAAGGGTAGATAGGTGCGGTGTCAATTGATTTTAAAGTCTTTGCTCGGCGGTGTAAACCGTGAGCTCTTCGCTAGGGTGAGTGTGTGGCGTGTGTTAATTTTAATTTTTAAACCCTTTTTCGTTTTGAGAGCAAGAGAAAAAGTGTGTTGCGTAAATCGAAAATAAATCTGCAGAGAACGAGTATATATCGCTGAAATAACAGAAAATTAATAGCTACTATTGCATCGATTCAACCCAAAAAGGCGGTCTCTCAAAACTAATCTAAAAGAGAGAAAAAATCTAGTCAAAACACACTAAAAAGAGGCCAATAGATCTAGGGTCGACAGTGACAGGATCTAAAGGAGAAAGCCGCCGAAAAGAGGGGTGCAAATCGCGCCCAAGAGGCAAGAGGCAAGGTGGCCGAAAAAAGGAGGAAATCAGCAAAAACGGAAAGGAAAGGGAGGAGGTCCTAAAGGGAGGTCCAAACAAAATGACAAGAGGTGATTTGAAAGGAATAAAAGTTGATTTAAAGGGATCCGAGTTGGAGGTATCAGATCCGAAAAAGGGAAGGCCGAAACTCGAAAAACAGTACTGACAGAAATGACTAAAAACTCTTCCACAAAAAAGTGGAGGGTACCGAAGCCCTAGGGGGCTAGGTTCCCACCTAGATGAGTAAAAAAGACTGTAAATAGGTCTAAACGGTGGAGTGCGAGGCCGGAAAACTCCCGACGTAAGCTTCAAAATGAAACCTGAAAAAATTGCGTAAAAATAGCCGAAAAAATTGGCGGAGTTGCAGCCCTCGACATGTTTTCGCAGGTGTCACGTAAAATTGTTGAAAAGTGCGACTCCGGAGGTCTAGGTCGCGATGTTATGGGCTGAAAAGTGCGACCCGAATCTCGGGTGTCTCGCGGCAAATTTTCGGAAAAGTTACCGCCTGCGTCATATCTGATGTCACCACCCGCGCAATAGGGCCGTAAACACGTGGAAGTTAGAAATTTTAATGTTTTAGGTTTTATGTGAGAAGAAAAACATAAAAATAGGGAGCCGAAAAAGAAACCCTAGGGTCCCAAGTAGCAGATATGCGAATATGAAAACGACAATGGCCGTAATTTAAAACCCATGTGGAGTCGCCATTTGTTAGTATGAATCCTTTGTCGAAGTGTACGAAAAAACCACTTTAGCTACGCATAACTAATAGCCCTAACATCAAAAGTGGTCGCCAATATCTTCGCATCCGTAGTTAGTTGATCAAGACAAGAGCCGCAAAAAAACCATATCTATGCATAGAAAGACATTAAGCGAAAGAAAAGAAGGGTTTGCTCCATATATCCAATGGACAAGACAAGAACAATTTTTGAAAGAATTTTTGTATTAAGGGCACCTTGGAGGAAAACAAGAAGGCGTATCCAATTCTCCTCAATGGGATGGGTTCTTGGAAGTCCTCGGACGACTTCGTATCTAGAATCTCTCTCTCTTGTTGGTGTAGAAAACCCGCACAAAGATAGAACTCAAAGGGAGCTCACACATAAAATAATGTAGAAAAATGTGACCAAGTGTATAGATCCGAGTGATCTAATAGGCAACAAAAGGTGAAGAATGGTAGGAAAAACCCTCCTATTTATAACAAAATATTGGGTCATTCTAGATCTTGTGCATGATTAAAAGTAATGTTAACCAAATCTAGATCCACCTTTTATGGAATATTTTATTATATTTGTTGGAGGGAAAAGTATTTGACTTGGGTCAAATCCCTTTATTTGTTAATAATAAATAAATAAATGATTTATTTATCTTTTTTAAGGAAGTGGTTGAAGGATAATTAAATAAATAATGATTTATTTAATTATTTGTGGGTGATTTGGTCATATTTAACAAGGAATATTATCTAAATAAGATTTAAATAATTATTCCTAGAAAATAATAAGATAAATAAAGGTTTATCTAATTAATTTCTTTGTTTTTGGGTTAAACATGACTAGGAATAATAATTAAATTATGGTTTAATTAATTATTCCATGAGGAAAATCAAACAAAATAGGTTTGTTTAATATTTCCTTTTGGGGTTTCTTGTTTAGACCATAAACAACCTAATAAATGTGGTTTATTAAGTTATTTTACATAGGGAAAAGCAATTTTACTTAGGGTAAAATTGGTCTTACATGGTGTACTGGGTCCATCTAATGATAATAGGTTAGATGACCAAAAAATGGTGTAACATAAGGCATTTTGAAATGATTGCCCATTGATTTGCACCATCACTATAGAATTTCCCTGGGTCTTCATATTTTCACAGTGTTTCCATTCCCGATAATAAGTCAGATAGAGTACCAACTACTTGGATAGTTTGGTTGGTTGTTGTTCTCTTCTTTGGCTTCTTTATACATAATTCCTCGATGGTCTTTGTATAAATAGGAATATCTTGGATAGCTTGGAGGAGAGGGATTTTTATACACAAATTTTTTTAATTCTCCCGAAGATTAAAATCAAGATATTCTATTGGGCGAGGTATGATTAATCATTTTGGGAATGGTGGAGAAGAGGTGGTTACTTGTTGTTGAGTTTGTTGTTTGAAACCACATTCTCTTTTTACAATGTTTTTTCTCGCATGGTAATGGATCTTCAATTTGAAATTTTTTGTCTCCCTCTCTGTTTCTACTATGCACCCGTATCTCAATTGAAGGTCATTGCACTCCCTCGGTTTATTTTCTAGTTCTGGTTGTTCCATTATTTGGATAGACTAAACTCGGCCTATTGTTTGGGTTTGGGTTGGGCCGGGCTAGGAGTTGTGGTCTTAAATTGGTCTAGGGGTTTTGTGGCAATGTATAGGGGGTCGACATAGTGTAGGTTCATAGAGATGGATTGTTCCAGCTATCGATTTATCGGTCTTTTGTAGTTTGATCGCCAAGTTTGACTCGTGAAGTGGAGGGGGACCATTGTGTTGGATAAGCATTGTTTTGCCAAAACAGGTAGGGCGAAAGGAAAATTTGGCGAATTAGTTTGGTTTGTTTGATTTGGCCATGGTGATGTAGAAAATGGATGTTCTACGACCAATTAGGGAAAGTTGGCCGATTTTTCCACATTCCATTATATTGTTGAGCATTATATTGAGGAGGCTCAAAAAGAAGAGGATGGATCGATTAGCATACCTATTTGTCGTGGCCGCCATTGTCGGCGCCGATTAAGTAGGCATACCATTTATGATTCTTCTTCCACCTCTTTGTAGATTGCTTTAAATATAGGGAGCGAGGGGAAACCTTCTCGTGGAGTGATATTTTGTGCAGATGGCACGGACTTTATTATATCCGCCGACCACTCTTTATGGCTATGTTTCTTCCCGCACTTAGGACGAATATTGCCAAGTTTTTTTCTCGCTTGCATAATGTCAAATCGCGTTGTTAGAGTCCCTAGAATATCAGTTTTAAAATATTCCGCAGATTTCCAATCTCTCACGGGGGTTACACCTTCACTCGGAGGTCTTATTATCCCTTGTGATCATGTCACGTTCTATTGATTTTAGCCTTGTGTCGCCTCTCGAGCTCCTAATACACAAATCAATAATGTTAGCAAAACTTTCCCGATATATATCACCTTTTTCCCCATAATATTTAATGTTTCAACCCATTGTTCCTTCATCCCTTTGATTAATGTAGTTTTTAACATATTATTAGGTAAGGGTAAATATGCATAAGGAGATCTCTAAAAGGGTTGTATTGAAAACATTCTACGTATTCTTCCGGAGTTTCATTAGGTTTTGTCGTAATCTAAAATATTTCATATTTTAGTTCTCTGAACTGCTAATAATCCTTATATTTCTTTAAAAGGGAAGCTTTCATCCCTTCCCAATCATTTATAACACCTCAACCTAACCCCATAAACCATCGTAAAGCCGATGCCTTTTAGTGTAGAGGGAAATAGTTTTAGTTAGTGTCGAGTGGTATATTCATACCCTTGGCATAATACATCAAATTCAAATGTAAATACATCCGGATCCTTCCGATGTTAAACCATGGAATGTAGGAATATATTGGAGTGGAATGGATTTCATAGGTGAATTAACTACGTGTGTCCACAATGGGATATTGCAAAGGTGGGAAGTTTGAGGAGGTTGTTGGTTTTTGGATTGTGGGCCATTTGATGAAATATGTGCCAATATCCTTTCCGGGATCTCCAGAAATTATTCTTAGGCTAACTAGAAGGAGTAGGAATGGCCTTAACAACACTTCCCTTGGTTTGGAATGATAAGTGTTCCTTGTGACCTCCCGTCTAAGGAGATCTCGGGTCCTTTAGGTTTGTTTTGAATGATATTGGCTAAAGACTTCCTTATCTGGAGTCAGCTCACTATTTGGACTACTTCTAAGAGGAGATTTTGGTACTTTTGTTTCTCCTATTTCTCCTCCTCCTTCGCGAGATTACTAGAGCTCCCTTCTTGCGGAGAAATTAGGCGAGAATTCTCAATTTCTTGGGAATTTTTTCTCAATTTCTTCTCCGTTTGGATATGTACCTCAGCAAAGGCTACAAATGGTGACTCTGTGTGACCGAAGGGAACTAGTAGGTTGTCTAGAAATAACTTTCCTAGGTCCCTACCGATGGCTAAGATTCAGCTTTTCTTAAGGATTTCTTCAATGAAAGTTGTTCGCCCAAGGGTCACCGGTCCCCTTAGGTTTTTTGGGTTTAGGAGGAATTTTGTTTTGTTTAGCTTTTCTATTCATTCAAAAAAAACAAGCCTTCATTCCTACCTAAAAAAATAATTTACCCAATTCCGCGCCGTGAAGCTGGCCGTGAGCAAGTATGTTTCTTGCTCGGTGCACGATGTTCTTACCTTCCGTCTTTAATACCCAATTCTTCCCAAGTAGAAAAAAATTTAAATGTGCATCACTCCTTCTAAATGGCATACACTCTCCCCAAAGCAACGGCGCCATAAAATGTTGAGGTGTAAAAGGTATCTTTTTAACACCTATTTATCCTACATTAATCATCAATCCGGAATGACTTTTTGTTTCAAGAGTGTACTGCTTGAGGCCGCAATTCAAGCTAAGAGTAATTCTTTGTAAGATGTAGCACGTGTGTTATAAATACAAGAGTAAACAGATGCCTGGAAAATAAATCTAATTACAATAACATGAACTCAAATGCTCGAAATCCAACTATTCACTCAAGCAAACATCAATCAAGGATACAGTGAGAAATAACTCATTCTTCTAGAAATTGATGCAATTGAAATCAAACCTAAACAAGATAATCAATCTCGGGAACGTGGAAGCAATAACCGATGTTCTCACAGCTGATAGTCCTCGCTTTTTAAAGAAATTAAAGGGAAATAGAAATTGAACTAAAGCCGCTATTGAAAGTAAACTAGAAAACTCTTTAAAAGCAAGCTCTTTTCAATTTGTAAAATAATGAATTGGAAATGAACAACACACTATAATTGAACAACAATGTAAATGAGTAGCAACCGTAACTTAGAAGAATCAGATAGCAAATACTAACTAATGAATCCGAATAGCAAATCTTAACTTAATGGAATCAAATAGCAAATTCTATTAAACACCAAACCCGTCGACATCAAACTTTGTTAAGCAAGCAATCCGAAATGAATAGCAATCTAATGGAACAACAATCAATTGGAACGGAACATCTAATGCTATCTCTCTCGTAAGGTATAACAAGATAAATAATACAGAATTAAGGTCCTTGTCAAAACGGGAACAAAGCAATGCAATTCATTAACATAATGAAATCAATCAGCAATTCAATTGCAAACCAATTAACTTGCAAATGTAATGAAAAAAACCACAAAATATCACACGACGATAATTGAAAGATAGAGATACAAACAAGCAGATCGATCCACTAGGGTCGGGCCCTTAGCCACCAAAGTGAAACACACTCAGGGCTATTAGCAGAAGCTAAGAAATGGGACAGAAACACGTTCTTATATTAATTAAACATAAATAGTGTTTACAACGCCGCTCTCGATCACGAGAGTCAATAAGAAAATGCAGGGGTTACAAGAGAAATGTTTAATCAATAAATCGACTCCTTTCGATCTCTAAAGGCATTGCCTTTTATAACAATTTCAACGAATAAGACAAGGAACAAGATAAGATTGAACAACGATCCCTTAGGATCGAAAGATCCCGAGGGATTCTCTCCTTTTCTTTCTTTAGCTAGCGCTTGATCTTCTTCGACCGTAGTCGTGTTGTTCCCCGTCCTCCCTTAGCTATGTGTTCTCGATTTCCTTCTCTTTGACTCGGATATGGTCTATTACCGGAGGAACAACAGCTACTCTCGCTTTAGCCTTACCTCTCAAATAGTTGTTTACTCCGTTTTTTTCCCGTTTTTTACAATAAAAGGAAAATTTTAGTTACTTTTCTCACAATAAACAAAAGTATTTGCAATTCTATCATAATTCTACTATAAATCACCTTTCTAGAATAAAAAGAGTTATGTTTAAAGGAAAAAGATGAGAAAAATTCATGGTGAATTCATACCTTTTATAGTGCTCAACACATAGCCCTAGAGGTAGAATAGTATTTTCATTGATGACTTTTCTAAGTGGTTTTGTTCCTCCAAAGATTCATTTTATTGCTTGATGTGTATGTTCGCGATTCTCTAGTTCATATATTTATTGCTTCAAAGTGTTCACTAGAGGTTCTTGTGGACTATGTGCTACTCTTCAACACTTGGATTTTCTTTTGCATCTCTCTTTTCTAAGGAATCAATGTAGTCATAAATCTCTTGCTATGCTCGGTCAATTTCTAGGGTCCTTTCCGCTTGGACTATGTATAAGAGAGGCGAATAGGCAATGGTACTTGGGGCTCTTCATCTAAATCAAAAAACTCGCTTCTCCGGGAATGTCTTCTTCAAGGGTTTAAAATGTCTAGAAGTTATCCTCTGTCGTGGAGGGCTTAAGATTTCTCGAGTTTATAACATTTCCCTTTTTTCATTACATTACCTCTCTTTTGTAACCACTCTATTTCTTATTCTTCAAGATTTCGCAATGGTGATTTCTTGTTGTTGTTGTTGTGGTGGAGGTGAGGATTTGTCTTCAATGCAAGTATCAACCTTTTTCCTCCTCGCTTCTTTTGGTATTATCATCCTTAGGATGTTCCCGTGCTTCTTCTTGAAAATTATTTCTAATTAGGAAAATTTCCCAAGAGTCCCATATACTCTTTAAATGAAATTCAATGAGTATCTTTATCGACTATGATGATACATGGTATTATCTATGGATTGGACACTTTTCCTTCAGCTTCTTGACATTTTTTTAAGTCGTTCAAGAAGAAGTATGGGAGATTTATTTCTCCCGTCCTCTAGGAAATTCATTAATAGTGTGACATGGTAGACAAACATACAACCAAATATATCGTTACAAGTAACAAATTTTTGAATAATTACACAACATGTTCCTCCATTGGTTTTTTGAGTGCCGCAATGGGAAATTCCCTTCTTAAAAATAGTAGTTTCCATACTCCGGATTTTTCAAAGAAAATATCTTCCATTCTTCTCGATGAATTTCCCTATCCTTGAACCATCTTTGATTGGTTTTCGGAAGTTCTATGGCTTCTTCTATGAAGGACTCTGTCACCAAAATCTTTATGTCTCCAATTTCTACCTCTATCCCGTCGAAGGCTCTTGAAAAATATTTGGTGACCTCTTTTTGGAACCCATCGAAATTTTCTATGAACTGGAGCCATCATACCTTCTATAAAATCTCCTTCATATGTGGATAACCTTGCATGAATTTTTCCCTCCCACAAAGCTAGTTTCCCGTAATATCTCCAAAATTTTACGTATGTTTATTGGAATATTAGAGTTATTACTTATCTTTGTTAAACTAAGAAAATAAATAGGTGGGAAGGACCATAACCCATTAAGATGAATAAATCCACTCCTAAGAGTGTGAACATGGTTAATTAGCCGATAAATCTACATAATGGAATAGTGAGAAGCTTATTAATGGATTAAGAGTGGGGGTCAAACATCATTAATAAGAAAGAACATGAAGAGAGGAAGGAGTCAAATAAGATATATGAGGAATCAAAGTAATATCATAGAGAAATAAATGATGAGATGATGGAGGAAGTGATGTAGTGCACACATGATGGAGAGGGTGAACATTAAATGTGGAGATCATGGAGACTACATGGAGAGACATCGACGTCTACATGGAAACCTATGTCCACATGTGTAGCACAATTATGAGGTGGGCCAAGGCATGGGAAGGCTCACAAAACATATAAGGAAGATGAAGGTAACAATGGAGGCATGCTTTTGTATTATTGATTTTGTATTTGTCTATATATGGAATTTTTCATTTGACATTCCAAAGCATGCTTAAGTTTTTTAGCTAAGTCTGCAGTGTTGCTTACAACATGGTCTTACCGAGCGGGAATCCCACCCTTACCCACGGGGGACTTCAAGTGCCTACCAGGGGAAGTTCATCTCGAGTGGCCATTCATCCTCAGCATTGGTGACACATTGTTCCAACTCTTTCGTGGCCCATACATCTTTAGGAATTACACATTCTTGCATTAGGGTTTAAGAGGAGGAAGTTGTCCTTTCACGCATTTTAGTTGAGGAACCAATGGAGGGTTTATCCTTTCACCTTGAGCTTCAAAATCACCCTTCCAACACTTTAGATCTATATCAAGAATCAGGCCAAACATATCACACCTCCATGCGAGCAGTGGTCCCATCAAGCATTATGCGTCGAAAACTTTCGTAGATCCATTGAAGGAGGGAAGTTTCTAGTACTTTGATCGGAAATACCGTGATGGATCTTCCCCTCACTTTTTACTTTCATATGCTTTCCATCATCCTTGAGTTGATTAGACATATTTTTAGTAGGAATCAACCTCTCCCTCACATAAAAACGCAGCTTTTTCAGGCACGTTGTGTATGCAACACTTGTCATCTTGAGAGGAGGAAGAAGAAGCAAGATCTCAAGCTTCTAGCTTGAGATCTCAGGAGGGATCAACCCTCAAGTAATATATATGATCCGTAACACATTACAACCATCTTAAATAATATTATGCTTTTGGATCTACATAACCCAATAGTAAAGGGATCAAACCCTAGGAGGGTGAATTTTTTATCTTCTTAGATATAGATTTCCTTCTCCGGGTTATCTTGGGTTTCCAACATAGTTCCCGCATCTACAATCATGGCATCATCAAAGCTCCGCATCACCATATATATACACTTTTCCTTTCATCCATCTCGTTTTAAGATCATCATCGACCGAAGGGACAATGCAGGATATAGATTTAAGCGAGGTCCGAGCTACATAGTGCCCGCTTTGGCATGATTTCGTGGTCATTCTAGGCCACTTTTGGCTTGAGTGCTTCTATTTTATGAATTTTTGTATCTATAACCCATCTCCTATCTAATAAAATTTCTCACCTATTCTAGATATTTCTGTGTTGTTCATAATCTATGTGTACATAATCTATTGTTTCAAATATTGTGTTTGTGTATTGCCGCATTCTCCCTTTTGGGATATTACGAGTGGTATCAAAACATGATATTTGGATCAACTTGTGGAAATTATTGACATCACATGAAAATAAGATATCGTAGATATGTAAATAATGGGGTGATTAAGTTTTGATGCATATCTCTTTAGAAATATGAAGGATCTCTCCAAGGAGATCAATGAAATGAAAGAGAGAAAGGAAAGATAAACCTCAAGAAGGTCTCATAATGAAGAAGGTCCTAGTACTTCTTATCGTAGCAAAGAAGGTCTGGAGGAGCATAGAGCTCCTCAAAGATCTAATATGCCCACTTTCTTTGAAGAGGAAAGTGAATGGTATGGAGATATAAGGAATCTGGAGCCCGAAACTCATGAGAATCTAAGTCTATAACTTGAAGAGTACAAAGCATAGTCTAGAGCATTCAAGGAGCATATAACTCTCCAAGAGTTTTTCCAACTCAAGGAATAATGAAGATCCCAGCATCGCGTCACTCAAAGAAAGAGGCACAATAGCTTCTATTTTCCTACATTTGATGGATCTTCCTCAAGCACTATATAACCTTGGAGGAAAGAGTTAGATGTATTTTTCAGTGCTACATCCGTAGCTAAGAAGGAGGTTGTTCAGATTGTAGCTCTTCACCTTCAAGGTGAGGCAAATGAATGGTGGTTTGGTCACATGGGGCATGAAAAAGTGACTAGATATTCATAATTCTTTTCAAAAGGATAAGGAAGGAGTTTGATAGAGAGAGGGAACCGGAGACATTTCATAAAAGGACATTTCTAAGAAGGCAAGGGAGAATGTCATTCTTATCATTATGGACAAAGAGTCACTACATTCACCACCAGTACAGCAGAGGTACTTGCATCGGGAAGAGAGAGACTTGCATCTCTACGAAAGGAGGTAGTCTTAGGATCTTGACATATAGAGTCCCATGAATGATTCAAGAGATGCATGAGGAAGAGGAGGTAGATTCTAGCATTGGCACATTGATAGAAGAGCATCCATCACTCTTACCGCAGTTGGAGAGACCATTGCATTCTGAAGGAAATATTGTGGTCTTAAAATATGTTCCTAAACATCGGCTTGGTCTCAAGGTTTGCAATCATTTTCATCCCATATTGTTTCAATATCTCTTTATTGAATCTTGTGGGGACATGCCATCGCAGTCATTGTATAACCAAGGCTTATAGAAACATGCGCATGTTTGAAGAAACAACATATCAGCACGCAGAGGACCCTTGATCTAATCAAGGAAAATATGAAGGGCTATCCCAATTTCTCATTGTTGAGCTACACTCAAACATTTGAATTGAGGTGTGGAGTTTCATAAGATGGGATTAGGAACAATCCTATGTACAATGTTTTAACACTCTATAATTTAGAAGATTGGCAAGACTAAAATATAAAGCACAACATCAATCCACTTTGGATTCCAGGACCTAGCCTTCCTAGACTCGCAGAGCGCTTTCTCTCGCTTTTATGATTTCTGATTTAGCTTGATGATTATAATTGCATATATTGGGCTAGTTACAATGATGGGGGTTGTTTGTTTGATTGGTTGTGTGGTTGGACATGTTAGCTCCCCAGTGATTTGAAATATTGGCAAGAAAAACTCTGTAAGGAACCACATCATGCGTTTAGAGTCCAAGGACCTAGCCTTCCCGGACTCCCAGAGGCTCTCTCTATTTTTGTGATGAAAATGATATATCTTTATGCTTATGTTTTCTAATTTTAGGCTAGTTATGAAGTTCCTAGGACTCGTTTGTTTTGTTTTTGATTGATTTATTGTTTGATTAACTCGATTGATTTTTTCGGTTGAATAGATGAAGACTGTGAGAAGCATTAATCCATTAGGCTATGGAGTCATAAAAGGTTTTTATTTCACATCAAACTACGCAAGGGTTTTCATAGGGAAAACTAACTATATCAAGTGGATCTTTTAGATTATATAAAATATGAAATGAGATGCAAGTTGTGAAATCAGTAAAACTAAAGGGAAATTAAGAATCCTTTAACTATACTTCAACAATAAAAACCTTTAAGATAATTGTTGGTAAGAGGAACTAAAAGAGCAGGCAAACCATAAATTCCTTTAGCTAAACTCTACTAAGTAAACCTTAAGACAAAAATATAGCAACCCCGCAGAGCAGACACCCCCGAATTCTCTAGCTATTACTTTCGGACAAAGAAAACATTCAAGATAATAGTCGGTGAAACTAAAGAGTTGGATGCCCTTGAATTCTTAAAACAATAGTTTAATAAAAAACAAAGGACATGGCAAACCAAAAAATTATTTGGCTACACACTCTACTAAGGTAAAATTTAAGGCAACAAGCTAGGTGGACCTAAAGAGTAGGACACCCCTCGAATTCTCTAATCAGACCTTGCGGAAAGAAAAAACTAAGATGAAAGAAGTAGATAGAATTAAGGTGCCAGACAACATATCTTAATCTAAAATTTATGTTCTTTTGTCGAAAGTGATGGAAAATATGGTAAAAAGAATGGAAACATTGAAAATGAAGGATAACATCACCATTAACATAGCTCAAGAATCCTCCGAATGTGCTTGTATTATTAATGTCCAAAACAGCTACAATACTCCAATACGATAATCTCTACAACTTAGAGGTCGATCAAAATATAGCCCTAGCAATCAACCCAACAACCAAAGAACCAACTAACACTAACAATGAAGAATACATGCGGTATTTATCTACAGATGAGGAGGTGATCCTAATCTAGGGTTTCAGATTTATAGTTATTATAGAGTAGATGTAATCTCGACCTTTGAGAACATGCAAGGCCCAAGGCAAAGTATTTCGATTGATTCATCGTGATAATAACTTTTAACCTAATCATTGTGCTAACTTTAGGATATTTTTGACTTTTTGGCTTTTCATTAACTTTTCAATAACTCGATGAGCTACTTTAAAATATCTCTGATCGTTTTAACAACTATAGCTACTTTTATTGAAGTTGAATGAGGCTTTGTGGTGTGAGGATGTGGTCTAAAGAAGTAATTTCTAAGTGCCTTAGTCATTCAGATCTAACCTTCTTCTTTGATTTTTCTTTCGATTTGTCCTTTAACCTTTTATTTGTCCCTTGAACTTGGATTTGTTTTCCGCTTAACTCTATTTCTATTTATGATCTCTCTTTGATCGCTTTTCCTTTAAGATTTCGTGTTTTTCTCCTTTAACCCCGATTAAAACCTTGATCTTTTTACCCTTTCACTATCATGGTGAACTCTTGCTACTTGGAGTGATCAAATAATCATCAATGGTCATGATCCATTAATGATTTTAGATTAAAATTGTGCTCCTAGTCCTTTTGATAAATCAAAAATTGCTAGATCGTCACCCGAGAGTTTGTTTCGAACATTTTTTAGTAATTAGAAAAGAAAATAATGTGTTTTCTCATATATCACATACCCGCACAATAAAAACAATTATTATTTGAAAGCCCTACGTTGTAGGATTTTTGCGGGAAAAATAATATGACTTGGAGGCAATGGAAAAAACTTGATAGAGTTCAAGTATGAAGGATTTTTTGGTCTTCTATGCCCGGCTATAGACTTCTTAGGTCTTTAGGATCTTTGTAGAGGTTTCACGGAGGATCGAGCTTATTGTGGTGACACGAGGCTATCGTGATGCTTGAACAGGGAACCATGAGGGTTAGGGTTATGGCGGGAGGCGATTTTTGGTTATGGCACAAAAGTGGTGAGTAGTTTTCGCATGGTGCGTGGGTGGTAAATGGTATTTGGTGGAGGGATGTCATACCATAGAGGAGATGATGCGTGGTAGGAGGGATAGGCGGTAATACCGCCTATTTCACAAGGTTGAAGGTTTGTTAACCTCGGGGTATGTGGGGGTGCGATGGTAGCTTTGGGGTTGTTAGATCGGAGGGCGAAGATCCGATGGTGGTCGGGATTGGATGGAGTGGCGCGGTGGGTCTAGAAATTTGGGTCTGGGGGTATACGTGGCAGAGGATTTGTGCGAAATGAGTGGGGTTCTTTATAGTGTGGCCCGGGGAAGGTTAAGGCGATGGCTCTTAATGTATAGCAAAAGGTTTTTAATATATGTGGGACCAAGGTTACATGTGTGCAAAAAGGGTAAAAGCTTTAAAGCGGGGTTTTTAAAGAATATAAAGGATAGGTTTACACGAGTTTTATACAAAAGGGTGGGTCTCGAATCATTTTTAATTTATCATAAAACAAATAAAAGGATTTTTACATTGATTTTGAGGGAAAGAGTGGAAAGAGTGAGAAAGGAGGGGTTAAATGGGTTTTTAGGTAATGGGAAGAGGTAGAAATGAGGGATTTAGGATCAAAACATGGAATTTCGCAGTAAGAGTGGGTCTAAATGGGTGAAATGAGAGACAATAATAGGTTAAATGAAAGTAATGAAGGCAGTGAGATTTATGAAAATAGATGATAGTCAAGGAATTCTATTTTTCAAGAGATTGTAGAAAATCCAATCACCTAGTGATACCGTAATACAGGGGAGACTAACGAAAGGGGCTCCAACTGGGGAGGGAAAATCCTTTAGAGGTGTCAATAACCTCAAATTTCAAATCTCCGGGGTCTTCGTAGATCGGTTCCTTGGTTTTTACTTGGCTTATTTTTCATTATGCAGTGTACCGTGCTCTGCAATTTTTTGTAATTGTGACTTTTTAGCATTAAAAACCATGCTTCCCTGCAAACAAATTATGCCTACCCATCACTTATTCTAACATGTTTTCTTCATTTAGGAGGTGCATTTAGACTTGAAAACCTTTGAAATTATTTTTCTTTTAAAAGCATAAACTATCTATTTTCTATCCTCATAACTTCCAAAGGCTCATATTAGACTGATGAGTTTTATTTTTCTCTACCTAATCTACTTATCTCAATATTACACAATTTGATAGATTTTATTTCACTAACTATCAACATGAAATTTAAAGCATGAATGAATCAAGATTAAGCAGTTTGATTGTCATAAATTGTGGCATTTTGGACAAGCTACACACAAATTTTTATTTTTCGAAAAAGTAAAACTAAAACTAAGGGCTTTGATCTAGAATTTTCCATTTATCCCTTCCTTTTTCTCTTTGGTTCGAATTTAGACTTTGGAACCAATGCCACTTTTTATCTACCGATAAGCCAAGTTTATAAAGTTTGTAAAATATTCATTTTCTATCCTATCGGCAAAAAGTCAAAATTTGTTCAATCATGATTAGGCTATATAATTGAACAAGAATTCCTTTTCAAAAGTAGTGGCATTTGGACTTGCACACTTTCGAATTTTATTTTTTTGGTATGGGGATTTACCTTTTCTCTTTTTACCTGCCCTCTTTTCTTCTTTTTCTTTCTTTATTTTTGTATAAATCGAGTTTTTTGTTTCAACATTGTTATATCAACGAAGAAAACTTTAAAACCGAGATTCTTAGCTGAAATAATGCTTGAGCATATTGCCATTGACAAGACCTCCAAACAATTCTATTCCATCCATTTCTTGTAAGAAAAATTGCATTGTTACCTCTTGTAGAATGGATGATGTATGGACCTTTCAAAGTTGTCAAATTTTCCATGCTTGCCTCTATCCTCTCTTTCTTGAATCCCACTTCAACACTTTGTCCCCAATATTGAAATAATTTTCCTTGGTCCTTTTGTCAAAGAGTTTCTTGATGTTTTCTTGTACTTGTTGTGTCCCTGCTTGTACACTTCTTATCCGGTTTGTCTTGACTTGAAAGTTTGGTGCATATCATTTTCTTCGTACTATAATTCCGGGAATGAGCTTCATTACTAGCACTCCCGAGCTTGTTGGGAAAAATCATCGACTCCATATACTAACCGATAGGGAGACATACCAATTGAATTCTTATTTTTTAATCTTTCCGCCCAAAGTGCATGTATCAACTTTCTGGTGCTATGAATTCTTATTCTCTTCCAACAATTTTTTAATGATGTTCACCAAAATTTTGTTTGAGGATTTAGCCAACCCATTACCTTGAGGAAAATAAGTTGTAGAATGTCCCAATGTAATCTGATATTTGTGGCAAAGTCCACCATTTTATTGGATCTAAAGGTAGCATCATCGTCGCAATGATTTCTCTAGGACAACCAAATCTAGATAAAATGTGGTTTTCAAGAAATTTGATAATTACCGAGTCTATGGTATGAGGATCCATTTCGTGTTGGGAAGAGGAAGAAGGATGGATTTCTCCAATGAAATTAGACCCCATTGCTGAAATTAGCTAGAAACTCGGTTGTAAAGGCAAAGGCAATAGTTTTCTTTTACCCTAAAAAATTTGGCATTTATGACGAAACTACCATTTTATGGATGTTTTGAAAGAGGGTGCACCAATAGTAACTCCGACTCTAAGAATTTTATTGATAGTGGCTTTCCAATAGAGGTGGCCTCCACATTATCCTTCATGAAACTCATGCATAATCCTATCTACATCTTCTTCACGTGCATTTAAGCAATATACCACCGAATTTTTCCAATACAAATTTTTTATCCAAAAATGCGTGAAATTTACGAGCTTTTAACTTTAAGAACTGGCCTTTGTTTTGGACAAAATAGGAGGAACATTTAGTTTGAAAAGAACATATAATATATCAGCATACCGGGGTGAGTTCGTAAATGCTTCCTCAATAGGTAGAGTCGATGGCTCCTCTTATTCATCCAATGCATTAATCATATTGATATCCGCTGCTTGAAATTTTGCTTCAACCATCAATTTTTTCCAAGTCTTTGTCCTTTGATTAGCTTGGTGGGCCTAATTTACATATCATATTCTAATATGACAACAATCTACTTATCTCTTTTACCATCATGATCTTGTGTCAAGATGTCTTTGACTACGGTGTGAGGCACAAATTCAATGATGTATGAATGCAGAATGTAGACCTTGAAATCTTCTAGTGCTTTGATCAAGGAAAAAACTTGTTTTTCTATGATATTATATTTCAGAGGTGCATCTATTAGTGCCTTGCTGAAAAATGCTATGGGCTGCTCCTATCCTTTCATATTTTTCTACGTAGTAGGATAACAACAACTGTGGTGTTCGGCGTAAAAGGAGAAAATGAAGAAATTTTTGGTGAAGGTAGGGTCGATTAGAATAGGTGTTTGAGTAAGAGAATGCTTCACCAAATCAAAATATTGCTTTACCTCTCGCAGATCAACTTGACTCTTGTTTCTCTTTTGAGCATATTAGTAATGTTTCTTAGAGTTTTTGCAAGGTTTGGATGAACTTTCTTAAGAAATTTATCTTTCCAATGGAAGATTTCAACTCTTTGATGTTCCTTGGATGATCGATTCGCAATATTCCCTCAATCCTTTTTGGGTTAATCTTGATCCCTTCTTCGTAAAATGATGTGATCTAGAAACTTCCCTTCTTGGAGGCCAACAAGGTTTTCTTGGGATTTTAAAGACGTGCCATACTTCGCATTTCTCAAAGACCTTTCTTAAGTGAGCTAGGTGTTATTCATCGGTTTTGAGTAGACCGTGATGTCATCAAGATATATCACAATTAAGTAACCTATTTCTTTCGAGAAAGAAATATCCATTTCTCTTTGGAAAGTAGCTCCGGCATTCATTAACCCAAAAGGAATTTTAACATACATGAAGGTGCCCTAGGTGTGGTGAGAAATTTGTCTCGTGTTGATCATATGGATGTACCAACACTCGATTGTACCCCGAAAATCCATTAGCAGCAGATATTCTTTTGGATCCTACTACCCTTTGTAATATGTGATCCATTTTTGGTAAAGGGTAGTTTCTCCTTCGGGGAGGCTTTGTTTAAATTTTTGAAGTCTATACGGGAACCTAATCTCTCATTTCTTCTTCCTCACCGATAGAATATTTGAAACCCATTCCGAGTATCCGAGAGGGACTATTATTCCATCATCATACATTTTCTTTATCTCTTTCTCAACAGTGGTTATTGAACAGATTGATTTTACATACTTTCTGTTTAAAGAGCTTCTAATTTTCTTTAGAGAGGAATCTTGTGTCTGAATGATATCGGTATCATAAGAATTCAAGTCCTAATAGCTCCAAGAAAAAACATCACTAAATTCTCTAAACAACTCAATATATTTCCTGTTTTATATGTGTTAGTGATGTCTTCGACAATTTTATCATTTTTGGGCTCTTGCTCACTACCTATTTTACACTCTTCTACATTTGTTTCGAGGATTTTGTCCTTGGCTTCTTAGAAACATCATTAAAGTCAAAAATTTCTTCTAGAGGAACCAGTCTCCTTTGTCGGGATGTTATCTCCGAACTACAACACTTCAAAGTCTCTAGCTTCCGCACTTAGTCTTGTCTTATATGGATCACGTTTTTCTAGGCGCATTTATATCAGACATCATTAGGAGGCTCATCTTTGTATGTTTGTTCTTCGCCAGAGTAGTCTTCTTCATGATCCGAGTCACAAATTTTGAATTTCAAACTCATTTATGGACAACAGCGAAATATTCAATCTATGTATCTCCTTCAAAAACTTGCCAATATTTTTATGTTATCAAGGACTACTAGTCTATATTTGATTTGTACTATGTATTGTTTGTTATGATGAGGTTTTTTTACAAGTACTGGATGCAAATGCTCGTCCCGTGGCAAGGATTTGTTGATTCCTTGGGACAAAGTTAAGATCATATTCTTTGAATGTTTTTAAGAGGTAAATGGCATCATTCCTATATGCTCTTAATCTAGGATGCTTAGTTGAATATTCTCCCTTAATCTTCCTAATGACTAGCTCAAAAATCCCCATGGACGAAAGTAAACTTTTGGCTCCTAATTTCTCGAGTAATTGTAGCCTTAGGAGGAGTGCCTCATATTCTACTATGTTGTTTGTACATTGAAAATTTAGCTTATATGAGTGGCCCTTTTCATGGTTATTCTCGGTGTTGTGCACCCAAAAACCTACCCCCGAGACATCCGTTTTCCCATAAGAACCATAAAAAATTATGCTCCAAGGAGGTTCAATTTCAGATTTAATATTATGTTAGTCATTATGGTTGCTACCATGTTTGCTATTATATTGTTCATTTTCTATTTGTACTTTTTCTAATTTTTTCCTCCTCTTTTTCTTTTTATTTTTTTCACTGCTTTGTTCATTTTTTTGCTACTTGTTCATTAATGTTTTCATCATTATAAAGGATAAATGAGATCAAGGTCTCGCATGGAACCGAGTAAAGAGATTTATATGGCTTTTATTGACTGTACAAGCTAACCCATGTATTTCATATGAGTCTCCCTATACGCGTGTCTTTGTTTGGTTGACCTAAATGTAGGTATAGTATCATAGGTCATGTCCACGTGGAGGTGCCTTGGAGTTGCAGCTCCCCATGATCGTAGAAAGGAGCATGACATATTTAGGAGGGAATATTAGCTACTAAAATATCCATTACTAGGCTCTTGGCTGGTATTTGTGTCTTAGATTAACACAAAGATATTTGATTATGCCTAGACATTTAACTCTTTGTTGGAATCAGGAGCACAAATCTGATGTATGGTCTAGTTATCTCAAGGCCTAGTCTTTCCATTGCTACCTTTGGCACAAGGTTATGAGAAGCTCCCTAAATATAACATGGCATTGTGGAGGATTTTATCATGGATGTTCAAACTCGACATAAAATGGAGGTGCACTTCCCTCTTAGAAATTTTCCTTCTCTACTTCAGTCCAAACAAAATCTCGGCTTTTGTGATCATTTAAATTTGGCTGCAGTCTGCATTTTCTCACTATGTTTAAAGCTTTCAAAACTTGGGATATATATACATCTTGTGCAACTAATTCGGTAAGAGGTATGGATAATTTTATCTTTGGAAATTTTGTTCTCAATACTAAAAGGTATATGTGTTTTTGGCAGGTTCAAATCATGTTTGCTCCAGTTACATCGTTTTTACAACAATTTCGCCCTTGTTGATTTTCATTTGGGATCTTAGCTAAAATAGTTTTGTCGAGGCTACTACGTGGATTACTAGTCGTGCCGCTTTTGGTTGCCACTATGTTGGCTATATATAGTTTTATTAGAACTTTTAACCACTCGTGTGTGAATTTTCTTGCTCTCCTTTTAGGAATATTTCTCTGAGGATCTTCCTAAGTAGAAATTTATGGGTTGTTTCTCTCGGGAGTGACTTCGGGTTTTCTATAGCCTCGAGGTCATATTGTCTATGTACTTCCATGATGGAATTTTGAAGCCCTTTTTATAGTCTTCGGATTCTAGGCATTCTTCTTCATTAGGGGAAAAAATGAGGATTTGTTCTTCCTCAGTGAGGAAAACAATATCCTTATTATTAACTCCCATTAGATTGATATGGCTTTCCTATGTGTTCTTCAATCACCCCCTCATCCTCATCAACATAGTCGAAGAGGAGGCGATTTGCGGTGGGGACCTCTCTATCTTATTTGAGGGGGATTTCTTCTAAAGTTTTGGTTTTTGGTTTCTAATTCTATTTACCTTTGATTTGACGAGCTCCTCGGTTTTATTTGGGGTAAGCTCTCTCATTCATGTTTATTCCCTCCGATCATAATTTCCATGGTTCTAACTAAGTTATCGATTTTAGCATCGGATAATGAGCGTGTATTTTCTTCCTATATGTGACTCTTTTTCCATTTTTCATCCCTAGCCCTTTTGGCGATCATATTTGCCCTCTACACTTATTCCACCCTTACTCGCATATCTTCTAATGTAAGAGGGTCTCTCTCCCTTAGTTGGTAAGCCATTTTTTGGGTCACAAACCCTATGGAAATTTCATTGAGGCTAGACGCTTGTGGTGATTTCATGTGGGTAGGGAGGGCATTATATACACTATTGAACCTAGTGTAGTATTCTTGGACACCCTCTCCAACATTTCTCTTAATTTTTCATACTCCAATAAGACTTGAAAGAAGGTTCTTCTAGACTTCCCATTTGTTTAAGAATAACTTGTGAAAATCGGAAGGTCATGTATACTATTAGTGGTTAGGCCTTACTAAAAGCCATTTTCTTGCCCCCTAAGCCTTGAGCAACCATTTTTAGTTTAACAATTTCATCATGTATTTCTTGGCTACTATACAAAAATAGTCATTGATTCTATCCACATGTTGTTGAGTAGTAGTAGAACTACTTGCCTCATATAAGGGAATCTTGGACTCGATAGTCCTCGTGGTAAGAACAACTAAAGGAAATGGTAGGACCAATGCGTAGACATACTAGGTTTCCGTGGCTTGTGAGTTGAAAAAAGGAAGGTTAACAAGTGGAGGGTTTACAAGAGGAGGTAAAGGGTTAAATGGAGGAAGGTGAACAATGGGTGTTTGAATGGGGGTTGAGTGTTAGTACAATAGGGTTCTCGATGTAAGGTGGATGAGTCTAAAGTTATCCGGGTTATCCAATTCGAGATCTAGTTCTAGAAAGAAGCATTGTCTTCCTACTGTGAGTCAGTATAGGATATTCGCAAGTCTTTTAAGGTTTTCTGCAGGTAGGAAATTGCTTTGTGAATTGATTCTTTAACAGTTGGACCTTTGGATCTAGGGAGATTTCCTTAGGATGTGCTATGGATTGTAAACGTCTTGCGAAGGTTTGGGTCCGGATGGGATCTCGGTGTAGATTCTTCTAGAAGCCGTAACTTAGACCCAAGGTTAGAGAGGTTCATGTTTTATAGTAGTTTGAAAGGCAAAAACTCAATATGTGAAAGAAACACTTAATCGACAAAGTATTCTTGTTGGGTTCTATTTTGAGGGTTTGATGATATCAATATTTCTCGATACTTTTCCCGGTAGAGTCCGTTAGAAAACCCGGTGAGTCGGCGGACCGCGAAACCAACGGAGTCACCAGGTGGATGATTTTTTAGCGAGTCGTCGAAATTTGGAGGTCGTCGTCGTCCACCACCGGCAACTAGATACCGCCCCTCGCAAACACCCGAGTCATATAGGTTTATAAGGGGTTTTCTATGTTCTAAAGTAAATATTAAGTTGTTTTATTACTTAGATTTCCCTAGTATGTCGCCACCATGTTGGCTCCCAGAAGTGATTTGCAAGATCGTGCTAGCACAACTTTCGCAAAGAACCACATCGGGCCGTTTGGAGTCTAAGGACCTAGCCTTTCCTAGACCCGAGTAGAGAGAGCTCTCTCTAAATTTGTGATGAAAATGATATATCTTTATGCTTATGTATTTTAGGCTAGTTATGAAGTCTCTTAGGATCTTTGTTTGTTTTTGTTTTTGATTGATTGATTGTTTGATTAATTGATTTGATTTGTTTTCAGGTAGTTGAATAGATAAAATGTGAGAAGCATTAATCCATTTGGGCTATGAAGTCATAAAAGGTTTTAATTGCACATCAAATATTCAAGGGTTTCCATAGGGAAAGCTAACTATATCAAGTGGATCTTTTAGATTAGATGAAATATGAAATGACGACATAGTTGTAGAAAGTGAAGTAAAGCTAAGGGGAAATTAAGAATCATTTAACTATAATTCAGCAAGAAAAAACCCTTAAGATAATTGTTTAAGAGGAACTAAAAGAGTAGGGAAAACCATAAATTATTGTAGCTAAACTCTACCATTAAACCTTGAGACAACAATCCAACGATCCCGCGTAAGTGAGACACACTCAATTCTCACAGACTATTACTGGGACAAAGAAAAAAATTCAAAGTAATAGTCAGGTGAAAACTAAAGATGCAGACGCCCACCGAATTCTTTAATCAAACTTCAAATAAGGTCTTTAAAAATCATCGAGCTTTAAGACCAAATGACGGGCAAACCATAAACTTCTTCTTTGGCTAGACTCTACTTAAGTACACTTTAAGGCAACAAGCTGAGGTGGAACTAAAGAGTAGGACACCCTGAAATTCTCTAATCAAACCTTGCAAAATAAAACATTAAGATGAAAGAAGCGAGAAAATTAGGTGCGAAGAAAACACATCTTTAATCTAAAATTTATATTCTTTTGTGGAGAAATGATGGACAATATGGAAAACGTAGAGGGAAACATTGACAAAGAAGGAAAACAACTCACCATTAACATAGCTCAAGGATCCTCGTGAACGTGCTTTGTATTACCGATGTCCAAAACAGATCACGGCACTCCGCATGCAAATAATCTCTACAACTCGGAAGTCCGATCAAAAATCAGCCCTAGCAATCAACCCAACAACCGACAACCAACCAACACTAACAATAAAGAATACATGCAGATGTTATTTACGGATAAGGAGGTGAGTCCTATTCTCGTGTTTCATATTTGTATTTATTACGTAGTAGATGCAATCTTGACCTTTTAGACCATGCGAGGCTTCCAAGGAAAGAGTATTTACGGATTGATTTACTCGTGATGATAACTTTTAACTTAATTGCTGAGCTAACTTTAGGATATTTTTGACTTTTGGATTTCCATTAACTTTTGCAATAATTTCGAGCTGCTTTAAAATATCTTTGACTATTTTAATAATCTGACATACCGCTTTTTATTGAAGTGAAAGTGAGGCTTGCGTGTGGCATATATGTGGTATGAAGAAGTAATTTTGAGTGCCTTAGTAATTCATATCCGCCTTCTTCTTCGATTTTCTCCGATTTTTCCTTTAACCTTCCGATTTGTTTCTCGAACTTGGATTTATTTTCTCCCTTAACTCCTCGTTTCTATTTTTTATCACTCTTTGACTATATTTCTTTAATATTTCTCGTGTTTTTCCTTTTAACTGGTTAAACCTTTGATCTTTTTACCCTTTCACTATCAGGCTGCTGAACTCTTGTTGCCTTCTGGGAGTGATCGGGTAATCATCAATGGTCATGATCCATTGATGTTTTTGGATTAAACTTGTGCTCCCGGTCCTTTTGATAAATAAAAATTGCTAGATTGTCGGCCAGTATAGTTTTGTTTTCGAATGTTTTTTTAGTAGGTAGAAAATAAAATAATGTGTTTTATCATATATTGGCCACCTCGCACAATAAAAACAATTATTATTTGAAAAGCCCGCGCCGTGGATTTTTGCGAGGAAATAATATGACTTGAAGGCGGTAGAAAAATTATGGATAGAGTTCGAGTATGGAGGCTTTTTGGTCTTTTGTGCACTGGCTATAGCCTTCTCATCTCATTGGGATCTTTGCGGAAGTTTCCTTCTGGAGTTTTCGGGCTTTATCGTGGTGACACGAGGCTATCGGCATGCTTGAGCTAGGGTCAACAATGTGCCAGGGTTATGGTGCGAAAGAGCAGTGGTGATTTTCGCGATGGTGCATGGGAGGTAAATTTTATTTGGTGAAGGGATGCGATACCATAGAGGGAGACGATGCGTGGTAGGAGTTACTGGTGGTAATAACACCTATTTACACGCAAGGTTGAAAGCTTTTTAACCCTCGAGTATGTGCGGGGTGCGATAGAGGTCTGGCGCCATCGGATCGAGGGCGAGAGATCCGACAGTTGGATTTGCGGATGGATGGAGTGACGGAGTGCTACATGCGTGGGGCTCGGGGGTATACGTGGCGGAAGGGTTTATATGAAATGCGTTATTTATAGTGCTGGGCGGGGAAGGTTAAGGTGGGGGTGCTTAATTTATGGAGTGGGGTTTTTAATATATGCGAGGGCCCTGAGGTTACATGTGTGTGTAGTGTACCTTTTAAAGTGCCCATAAAGCATATAAGGGGTGGGGTTTTAAACAAAACATATTTTATATAAAAAGGGTGGGTCCCGAATCATTTTACTTTATTTCATAAAACAAATGTAAAAATGAGTTTTTACATTGGTTTTGGAGGGAAAGAGTGGAAAAGAGTGAGAAAGGAGGGGTTAGAATTGGTTTTTAGGTAATGGGAAAAGGGTAGAAATGAGCGGATTTAGGATCAAGATATGGAATTTTTAGAGTAACAGAGTGATGCGAATGGGTGAAACGAGAGACAATAAATAGGTTAAGTAGAGAGTAATGAAGGCAGTGAGATTTCGAAAATAGATGATAGTAAAGGAATGTTATTTTTAGTAGATTGTAGAAAATCCATATTCACCTAGTGCTGCGAGAGTCACGGGAGGACTAACGGGACAAATAGGGCTGCGTAGCTCATTCCATTGGGTGATGGAGTCAAAGGGCGGAATAGCACATCAAAATCAAGAGGCAAATCACGAGGGCAGAAGCTAACTCATGCTAAATGGATCTTAAGAGCTGTATGAATAGTGGGAGTGAAAGAAATAGTAAAGGTTCGTGAAGTGACTAAAGAGAAATTAAGAATTCTTTAATCGACTTCGATGAGAAAACATTTAGATTGTAAATGCGAGTAGACTTAAGGCACCCTGATAAATGGCGCATCTTAATCTAAAATTTCGACTTACAGATATAGATGAACAAATACACAACAAAAGAAAAAAATGGAAACATTTAAATAGATAAGAAACACATCACCATTTTAACACGGCTCAATAATCATGTAAACGGCCTTTGGATTATGCATGTCCAGACTCCAAAATATACGGTGCTCAAATAGTAGAAATAGAATACAGAGTGCTTAAAAGTTACCTCAATGCTTTGTAATGAAAAATACCAAGGGTATTTTAGCTACACGGCTGTGGTGGTTGCCCTAATCTATATTTCAGGCGATCCTCATTAACTAAAATTTATTTCAAACGAGAAATTTATGGCCATGCGAGGCCCAAAACCAAAATATTCTAAACTAAACAAAACCCGACTGTAACATTAACTCCTAAACTAAATTCTATATGTAACATTAATTTCCAACAACCCCTTCTTAAAACAAAAAAGGTAGCCTACAAGTGGCCGAGGTAGTTTAGAAGAGGCAAAGCACTCGGTGGCTCTTACATTTGGCTGCGTCTCGCCCGGACGCCAAATCATAAATTCTAATGTGACATTGTCGCTATTTCCTTTCCTAGTCCCACTCCTTTCTCTTGTTTCAAATTTATAGCTCTCCACCTCGGCCTTTATTTCGAGGAGCGATAATATCATCCCATCTTGGAAGAAGTTCAACATGGCTAAAAAATGGTTTCTTATTTGGGGAGAACGATTTTGACGGGGAGAAAAGTGGTATTCGAACCTCTAAAGTGGTAAGTGGTAATAGAAAAAGGGGGGTGCATACGGACTATAGACATGACACGTAGTAGGCTGGGGTCAGTACTAGATATTTCTCATTCCGAGACTCCCCCGCGCTCGCATTGTTAAAGTTCGAAATATGGAGTGAGAAATGCAACGAGGACGATCGAGATGTGGCGGGTGGGCATGGAGAGATGGCGGAGATATGTGGAGGGCAATGAGGGGAATGAAATTACGTGGAGGGTAATTGGGGCCATACCGCGGCGTATATTGTATTTTTTGGCTTTTATTTATAAGCCGTGGTATTTAATGACTAAAATTTGTAAAGTGGATGTGGGAGGAGAGGACCCCACTAGCTATCGGCGGATATGAATCCGACAAGGTTTTGAACGGTAAGTATTATGAAGTTTTATATGGTATTCATATGTATTGCAACTGGATTATGAGGTGGGAGCGGAGCTATGGAGCGTGGAGGTACCTGGCCTATCTGCATCGCAAAAATAAATGGATAGACTTGCGGGTGGGAGCGATGGTAATAAATGCGATGCGATATCACGATCACAATAAATAGGTGATCACAACATTTAGAGGTTTATTTTACATGCCAAATATGTAAAGTTTGTGAAATGCGATGAGGGCCCACTTTTGATCATGATCGTGAAAGGAAAGCAAAGGGATAAGAAATGAAAAGGTAAAGTTTGATTATTTTCAAAGGAAAAATGAAATAGAATGGAAAGGGCGATGGGAATTGGGTCCCACATTATATCTAGCATTGTGATTTCATAAGTTTTGGCATTTGATTTATAACAAAACGTTGCGATGGAAATATGAAATGAGGCATAAGGGGTCCCACCAAAGGTTTTAAATGGGATTTGTTATATATATATATATATATATGATATAATGATAAGGTTTAATATAACAAGGATTTTCGTGGGTGGTAAGAGCTTATAATTATAAAAGTCCGAAACTTTATAATAAAAGGTTTTAGAAAGTAATAAAGCGCGAAAAAGTTATACATGGAGTTTTTCGTTTTTGAATGTTATTCAAAGAGGCGATGGGAGAATATGGAGGAATGGAGATAGAGGGTGAATGAAATGAAATAGAAAGCGAGGGTAGAAATGAATTTTGACCTCCATTACACCTATATCATAGACACTTACTTCCTTCTACTTTGGACGGAGAGAGATGCATTGAGTTCCTTTGAAGCTATTTACGATCGGGAGTTCCCTTTCTTTCTTTTAAAATAAATGATAGCCATGAAATATTATTTTCGATATGAAAAATAAAATAAATGATTAATTACCTTTTGATACTGTAAAATACGGGGAGTCTAACGGTGGCTCCAACTAGGGATGGCAACTACCTTTAGGAGGATGTCAATAACACCATTTGACCAGTAGCCTCTGATTCATTAGGTCGAGTCCCACTCTACATTCTTATCTACTAAAATATCCGTGGATGGAATATATTTAAGCTAAAAATCAACACATCTCTTCAATCTATAGTTTGGGACACACTTGAACTAAAACTATGAAACAAAACTAAAACTAAAACTTGAAAGATGCTCATAGTGTTGAGGCTTATTTGCATACCTACCTACCCTAATCTCATTGAAATGGTTGCCCTTATAAAAAATACAATAATGCCCGTTGCAAACAATCAAGTAATTGTTCTAATATGATCTCTTCCATCGATATTCATCATGTTCTAAGAAAAACCCGGTAGTGGTGTTTGATAGAAATTCGACCCGATCTTGTTTGCATGGATCTTGGTTCTTTCGAAAAACAACCGTACATGCCGTGTAAATGTAGGTTGGGCTTCGTGAAGAACAAATCCTCCATATCGAAGACCTATTGGATCAAGATACTCTTTGATTTATTTCTCCGGGTATTGTGACTCAACCACCCAAGCTTCATATCCTGGTGCCGCAGATGTGCTCTCCTGGTCTACCGACGAACTCGAAACATGTTTGCATCCTACTAGATGAGTGTTGTGCCTACTACTCTACTGGAATCGTTGAGACAATGGGGAAGATGGTACGGGTCATATCCATATCATATCGGCCTTTTTGAGAGAATTATAAACACAAGACAATTGAATTTGAAAGCAGAGCCCCTCTAATGCATATGTTATTGGCCATTGTAGTTAGCTTTAGGTTCTAGAGTTGGTTCTTTCCGAGACCTCATATTTTCTCTCAGCACTATCGGCCTAGAATGTGATCCCAATTCCCTTTCATAATCTGAAATGGTATTCGTATGCACAAGGGAAAATAATCAATCTCGATCAATTCATAATCTATTTCGGGATTTGTAATTTCACACTCGCTACTTGACATTCAAAAGAACTCAAGGCCTCGAACACCGGGATCTAAAACAAATATTCTATCATCCCCGATTTCCTCATCCGATCGTGAGATAGATATATTCTCCTATTATTATCATCTAGAAGGTGATCCCGGATTCCCTTTCATAGTCTGAATGAGTGAGGCATAAGGGTAAAGACTCAAGATGTAATGGTTCTTCCTCTATTTTAGATTTTATGGTTTAAAGAAGATCTTCGTGAGAAATTACGGATCTAAAAAAGTTTCGGGATCATCCCTCTTTTCCACATCCGACTCATTAGAGCATTCATCCTCCTTCATATTTGCAAGCGGCCTTGTAATTCTCTCTTAAGAGTGAGGCAAAATGTAGAGCGCATTTTGTACTTGACAACTTTCTCTCGCATTTTTCTTTCTTACAATATTGCACGCTTCGTATGAAGATTTTGAGGTTTGTCATCTTTGCAATGTGACGTGATTTTGTTCCTCCCAAGAACATAGTGTTGGTTTCTTCGAATAATCAGCCTCAACATCGAGCTTATAGTCTTCACTCTTCGATAATCATATTCGTTATGGCAGCGTTTATCATCACCTACTAAAATTGTTGCCTGCCAAAAGGTGGCTAAATCACTTTTTGGAGCCTTCAAGGAACCGAAATTTTATTGCAGTGTTATCTCTTGAAGACTCTTGAAGGCCCTCATGCCTCTCGTCCAAATATTCACTCGTTGTGCCCATTTTACACTCTTGGAATTCTCGATGATTTCATGAGAAAATGCCGCACAGTACTTTTCCCTTTTCCCCCTCCTCCATTAAAACCTAACCTCCATTTTGCTCCCCTTTGCTCTCCATGTACTCTATTTTCACAGATTCTTCTTCCATTCATAAAAATAATTTTTTAAATAGTTTAAAACTCATTTTAAACTATACCCTAAACAAAACCCTTTGAAAAAACCGAGAAAAAATCATAAAAAATACATATTTTTGTATAAAGCTTAAACTCCTTTGGGCTTAAGTCTTAAACCACTTCTCCATTATATGCCACTTGTGCGCCGGGATCCAGCGCTAGGCCCATCGAAGTGCTTATCGCATTGGAGTTTTCCTTTGGGAGCCTTTTTAATGTTCTTTTTCCACCCTCCTACGATTGCAATGAGCCCGATCGCGCAATCCAACGGCCACGCTCCTCCCACACTTCCGAACTAGTAAAACAAAAATAACACGAGGATTTTATAATATATTTTTGTATCAGTGTAGGTGCTTTGGATGATTTTCCTCGTCATATTAACGAGTCTAAGGTTTGAACCGAGAGGAGTTTAATGTCACCCAGGAAAGTGAATAGCAAGCGTGTTAAAACCCCGGTTAACCTCATCGTCATTTGCTTTTTCAAAAGAAGGAGAGCCGGCTTTGATCACAATGCCCAGCTTGGTACGGAAAGGCAAACCACTCATTGTGGCAAGTGATCCCGTGGAAACAGTGTACCACGTCGATGGGAGGCGATACCACCCTCATCGCTCCCTCGTCGCACGTTAAATGTCGGCAGCGTAGGCTGGGCCGCGACATCCGTGGCCTCCGTCATCCCGATCCCGAGGGTTGGCTCACCTGGACAATGATCAGCACTCAAAATAAAATGAAGGGATAAAAGCAGGTGTGTGCGCAACCGTGGCCCAAAATCAATCACCCCGGTCCCCACGGCCATGACGAGCGGTCTGCCTGATCCCGCGTAGCCGGTGGTCAACGCCGAGTCGGCATACACATTAGCACACACGCGACGACGAATTAATTGGAGTACAGGTCTTGTTTGGTTGCTCACATGGTCATGAAAAATGGACTCGGGGAGCTTTTATATGGCGTATTTCATAAAAATTTCGTAAGCACACTTGGGGCGACACGCGGCGGGCCCAAAACGGATCCGGGAGCTTTATATGGAAAATTTCGCAAAATTTTTGTCACATAACACCGTGATGTCGCAAGCTCCTTTTTGTGACCCAAAATGGTTCTGCAAACGGTTTTATCGGTGTTTCTGAAGTTCGGGTACATTATTTGACAAAGGGTGATTAAATTGTTTTTTCCATTATACTAAGCAAAGCCGAAGGCCTCGCTTTCAATTCTCACGCCTTCGATTCATTAAACTGGAGTCATCTCATGGATTACATTTCGCGTTCCTCGTCAATGCTTCAAAGGCATTGATGCCTCCCTGGAAATCCCTACGCAACGCCGCACACCCAACAAAACACGATGAAATGACTCACGATAGAGTATCACAGGTATCGTAAGACAGTAATGCATTAGAATGGAAGTTTTGAAGACAAATTTAACGAGGATTATGGCCGTCATTACTTCAAAAGCCAAATCCTCCCACTATGACACATAGTGCAAAAGAAAATTATAAGTGTTTATCAGAGACGGAAAGCCTCTACCACCACATTTGAGGATAAATTTGATTCCTCCTAACTGCCATGCAGTGCTCGTGCCTCGAAAAGCACCCAAACGAGGCTCGGGACTATTGACTCAGAGATTCAGAAATTTTTCTCGAAATAAGAACGCGACAGAGTGAATTCTCGCAAATAAACTTAATAGAAAACAAATACGACGAGGTGCTTTAGCATACACGAGCCTGGAAAAGTCAGTGAAGAGCTCCCACCGAGCTTAATCTTAAATGAAAAACATTAATGCAAGGACAATGACGTGGAAGATGCTTCGCTGGCTTGAGCCCCCAACGGCCAGGGAAGCCTTTAGGCCCACAGCCATTAATTATCTTTGGAGATCTTTTATCAACCTCACCTCCTCATTTCTTTCATAAATATTAGTGAGAAGATGGAGCAGTACAAGTTGGTTTGCTAAATCTTTGAAATATAATGGAGCTTGAGATACTCCTACTTCTGTAAATAGTTTTCACGGCTCTTGTAGCTATGCTTGTGATAGATGTTATTCTGGGAAGTAGGATGACTGTTAAGCTTGTGAGCATGGACCTAAATCATGCATCCCAGGCCTGGAGCATTAATACAAGATGACGTTTAGGATTCTAGTCTACGTCGATGGTGATGTTATTTCTTATTGTAATTATTATTTTATCTCTTTCATCGTGTTCATATTCTCTTATAAAGAACAACACATGCATAGAATTATGACCTAATGTATATCTGGTACCTTCTTCTCCATCTGGAAATCTTTATCTACATGATTTTCTTCCTAATTTGTGTTATTTAGGAATGATTGACTCAGTTCATAGGACAGGAATGCCATGCTCTCCCCTCATCCTATTGCCTTATGCTAATTTTGCTATTCTTAGAATGCTATTTTGGTATATGCTGATGGAGATGAACTAAGGAAGACATGCAGTGCCTTGGTCCTCAGCTTTTGTCAAAGACTGTCCTAGAATGTTTCCTTGGAATGTAAGCTGAAAGGCAGGCTAGTGTTGGAAACACTTCACCGGAGATTAGGCACTTTCTGTTGTTATCTTTGCTTTTTGTCTTTGGAAAGTTGCAAGTGGAGCGAAGGAGATAGGTGAGGATTTGGTGAGAGCTCGGCCCTGCTAGTTTCTTTCTCCAACAGTTGCCTTTCAAGTTTCCCTTTTGTTTTATGTAATATTGATTAACTGTAATCAAAAGCATGCTAGTGTAGAGCACGTACTTGATCTTAGCATTGATCTTATGTCTTTCTTGAGTTTATTCTCAAAAGAAGGTTAGCTTTAGGAAGTACTTACCCGAGTCACTTGGCCGTTCCTTTTCTCTTCATCTCGCTTAATTCCTCTTATTGTTCCATTTCCATTCCATAAATCTGGTAACCTCAAAGAGATCCCTAGATCGTAGACAGACTTGCATGGACCACTCTTGAACCCGATTGTTTCAATTAAACCCTATTATGACTCCATAGCCCAATGGATCTAAAGCCTGCAATTATCTATCTTCTTGGCCAAAGCTTAGTGTCTACTTTGCTTGCAACTTCACACCTTTGAGGAAACTCTTTGGCCTAGGAGATTTTTCGCCTCAAATAATAATCATGCTCAAACCATCAAAAAACAAAAATAAAAACCCTCGCCTTCAATAACCAGCCTAATGTCACACTTCGAGACTTCCAAAGACAAATCCATCTTTGCACTGTGCTGAGAGATCCTCTCCTCGGATTCGTGAGGGCCAGATCCACCAGAATCCCAAAGTGCGTTGAAATAATGTTCTCTATAGTTGGACTTTTTCCAATCTTGCATGACTACGGCGGCGCTAACATTTACGGCCACTCCCGCTAGGGACTTTCCGAGTAATTTACATTTCTAAGGTAATCATAGGATACTCGAAATGGTTTCAAAGAAGATTTTTCAGAGATGAATGCACTCGAGTGCTACTCAAACGGCAACTAACACTTTATGTGCTAATCCACGGGATCAAACCTGCACCTGGTTCTCAAAATTTCATACAGCATTGTGTACGCGAGTATTAAAAGCAACCTTTTCAAGCACTACCAAGAAATGGTAATCATGATGAAGCTTGTTTTGAATCGGTGACAAACTAGGAAGTAAAACCTGGATCATCATAAAGAGTTTGTCTCAACCTTGAAAGATCGGTCGCTTTAGGCATAAGAGTAGACCTGTCTTTGTGTCGCTAACCATAGCTAAGTTTTGAAACAGAGCTAGGATATTCTTAGAAACCACACAACCTGAAAAATAACTTCGGAAAACCAAAAACATATTTCGTATTGGTATCCAATAAACATGGTGGTAGACAATAAAACCTTTTACCTGCAAAAGAGCTAAAAAGTCCACTGGCGACTCCACCCGATCTTGAGCAGAACCTTAAGAATCCAGCGGGAAGAACCCTTACTGATTAAACTCGTCAGAGAACTTTGTGGGATCCAAAATTTCGTGTAAACGTAGATTAGTTGACATGCTTTAAAAGACTCCGTCGTTATGCCGTTTGAAATTTTCTGTGTTTATTTGGGTCCCGAAAACACACAACATAGCGGTCTCCTAGAAAAATTCACAATCTCAGAGCCTATCCGACCTCGATCCACCTAAGATAGTTGATAACCCACATTACATCCTTAGGAAGTCTCCTAGGATTAAATTATCAATTGTTTTCAAACTCACCCTTGAGAGCTAATTCGCGTCCCAAAATCTTTCACCCCACAGCAATCACAAGTTGACTTAGTAAATCCCTTTGACCCAGGCATGCCTATTTGATTGATATAACCTGCGTGAGATTCGAGTCTTCACTCACGTCATCCCCGAAACAGGTGAACATCCTAGTAGGAGAAACAACACCTCCTGATCTCACATTTCCTTCACAATTTAGGTGTCTCTCATCCGGAGCTCAAATTTCTCAATCTATTCTTGTTCCATCCTCATCCCTTCATCCTCCATTCCTCTGTCCAAACCACTCCCACTTCAACCCACTTTTCCTTTTGTTAATCCACCTCTGCAGAATCCACCCCACCTCATATCATGGCAAAGCATGGTATGCTCACTTTCAGACCTTCCGTACCATTAGTCAGAATCTTCCGCAAAGGCTGTCGATCCAAAAATTCCATTACATGATGCTAGTAATGCTACTACTACATCACAACACGTGGATAAGACGAATGACTATTTTCGTGAGACTGCAAACTGAAGTGATGGTCTGGCCAAAATTGTAGGACTATTTGCTCAAAGTCCTGAGAAGTATAGAAATGGTTTCAGGAGGCTTGCACACAGTATCAATGACCTCCAAGCCTGGCATAAAACATTATTAAACAAATGGAAATGAAAAATAATCCTCTCTAAGTCCTTTCTGACTACAAGAACCTCCATAGAAACATCGAAAAGTGTACAAGTCTTTATTGTACCCGAGATCTAACAATGTAAATGAATGCACTTTCCCAGATCTAAAAGCCATCCACAAGGCTCAACTTTCAAATAAGTTTCCGAAGGGTTTGACCTTGAGATGGCCTATCGCTCAGAGAGAGATCCGCGCAACTCTTGAAGAGAGTGCAAAAAGGCGTCGTGTTGTGGAAGTAAAACTTAATGGAGAAGAGAGCAAGAATGAAAAATGAGAAGAGAGTGTCTAGAGAGGAAAAGACACACCTTCTACTTCCAAATCAAATATGGAGAGAATGATGGAGGAGATGATGAAAAAATAGAGCATCCTCGAGAGAGCATGATTGGGCCCAGATAAAACCAAAGCTGCTCCTCAAAATAGAAGCCGAGACACGAATCGGGATTTTAGAAGGAAACCAACCTCATGCAAACGCACCTAGGGAAGATGATCAAAAAATCACTCCTCCCTTTCACGAAAACTACAAGTAGATGTTTATGAAAAGCAAATGAAATAACGAGAGGAAGATGATATCAACATGCACAGGTAGACATTAGTGACTTGAGATTCAACTATGATAGAAAACAAGGTCTATACACACCTTATGACGAAAAAAGAGACGATGATGAAAAGTACTATCAAGACATGGAAAATGTCATCATAGAATCTGCAAAAGAGAATATGACCTTAGAAGAAAAACCGAGCCAACAAACTCCCAACACCAAAACCTCTAACAAGTCTTCACAAAACAACACCATGACAAACTGCCTAAAGTTGTCAAACAAGAGGAAAAAACGGTGGAAGCTTTATGAATTCGATAATGGTAAAGAGAAAGGCACTCTGAAAACAATGAAAAACATGTAGTAGGGACATTATTATTACTACCACTTCAGCTAGTACTCATTTAAGACAATTTTGCTAATAAATATAAACAAGACAATCAACAGGCGGTATTTATTTGATGAACTAACAACATTCCGTAAAGTGAGACAAGTTCTTCAAAGAACCAAATTACTACCTAGAGCGAGGAAATTTCAAGATCAAAATCTCTATTCCCCGTGAGTTAGCTGCCCGGAATGTATATAGGACCCAAATTTTGAAGGCTTTAAACATAGAGGACCATAATGACACGGTCAATCTTAACGATGACTAGCGAGCTCATTTTTGGTCTTAAGATTGAAGGTAGATATCAAGAGGGACCTATTCCTCCCTTTTATGTAAGTTTAAATGTTCATGACAGATTTTACATAGCTATGCATGACTCAGGAAGCCTCTCATAATTTAATGCCCAAAGGCTGTCTTGGAGAGCCTAGGCAGCCTTAATCCTAGAACTTATAAATATATTTACTCCTTTGACTCAAGCGAAATGAAATTTTTGGATTAATCAAAGAGACCTGCGTTAACTTAGCACGATTCCGGCCAAATGTAGTCTTGGATATTGTTGTGGCTAATGTGCCCCCAAAGTATGGAATGTTGTTATCTAGGTCTTGGGGGGCTAAGTTACAAGGAATATGTAGATGGATATGACCTATGCGACCATCACATGTTTAATCAATCAAGAAGACTTTACGGGGAGTCCCATATACGGTACATGGTTACTAGTCAAGACGGTAGTAAAATCTCCTTTATGCACTGCGTAAACACGGACCTTGATTCATTTATCCTTTTTAATCAAGAAATATTAGATGAACAAGTAACTTTAACAAAGTTAATGGCCGATAGAAGGAGGAAAAACACAGAAATGTCCAAACGTTCAGGCAAATTGTGAAGACTTTATCGAAGCAAACACGAGGTCTTGAACTAAAAATCATACGTCCATCATGTTTTAGCCTTGACGGCCAAGAAAGCATTCCTCGGGTGCGAAACCGGAGAATTAAAACAAATTCAACGCGCACTTGTTGAGGAGGATAGTCAAGCATTAAACTTTGAGACTAATCCTCGTAAGGTATGAACTTCGACGGATCACACTAGGAACAATGTTGGTGCGGGGGTATGGATTCGTAACACTAAGAATAAACACATGAAAGCCTTTCTGTAGATTAAACTTTCGGTGTTCGAATAACATAGCAGAATATGAATCCCTTCTCTTGGAAACACAATTGTTGAAGAAGTTAGGAGCAAAACAATCAATGTGTATGAGAGGTTGAGTTAGTCATTAGGCAAGTCAATGGGGAGTATAACGCAAATCATCAGACTTTCAGGCCTACCGAAACGTGTTATGGACCTTTTAAAAACTTTCGTGGAGTCCAAATTGATTTTGTTCCAAGAAAAAGAAATATTGTGACCCATAATTTAGCTTTTTGCAGCTAAGAACATTAGCAACGCCATATGAAACCAAAATCTGCACAAATCAGATAAAATTTAGACCCGATCATTCCTAATAACAAAAAAATATTAGCGAGGGTCGACGAATAAACAAATAGAAGACTTCATGCGGTTCGGAAACGAATTCGAACTACCCGAGTTGATTCGGATTATAAAACCACATTGCCCTAATAGTGAAAAATTTTCTTGATGAAGAAGAAAGATCTCCCTGGCTGCTAATGTAAACCTATTATGCAACAAACTTGAATGAAACGAGAGGAGTTAGAAACCATGCACTCTAAAGATGAAAGTTTGCCAAAGGTCGGCACCTTTCGAAGGAGTTGTTTTATTTTAACGATGTGACCGGGAAGCTATTTGGAACCTATAGAGGCCGAGTGGAAGAAGTGCAATATATGATGTTTCTGGCGAAAATGATCAAAGTTTGTCATAAAAATTTACCGGCTCACGTTAAACTCAAATACATAAGTTGTTCAAAGAATTTTCTGATGTTTTTTGTGGATTTACGAAGATCTTAAATCATATGTGAAATAATATAGCACAAAATCCTCTCTGAGCAAAACCAAAAACCATTCAAACGAAGCTATAGCGAATAAACCTGTTCAATTGCCTCTGGTTGAGAAGAAATCGAGGAAAATGTATGAAGGCGGTATTATTGTCCCTATTAGATATTACAGTGGGTGTCTGTCACAGTGTCGGTCGGGAAGAAAATTTGGAGAGATCGGTAGCCCTTAGACTTCTGGGGAGACTTAAACAAAGCTTCATTAAAAGAAGCTTACCCTTTACGTAATATAGATCATATTTTACAAAGGGTGGTAAGTCTAGAAGAATTTATTTGCTTGATGGCTACTCGGGGTACAATCGGATCTTAGTTCACCTGTTGATCAATTAAAGACAACCTTTACTACACCATGGGGGCACTTTCATGTATGTAGAAAATTGTTTGGTCTAATAAATCTTTGGGCAGCACAATGAGCCATGGACATAGCATTCTCAGAAGTGAGCTGCTTAATGTGCATATACCTTGATGATGTCCTTGTGTTTTCAAAAAATATATTAAGAACACTTAAAACACTTAAAGAAATTTTTAGAAAATGCGAAAGTTTGGGATATATTTAAACCCTAAGAAAACACTATTTGGTCTCCAAGAAGGTAAACTTCTTGGGCACATTATTTCAGAAAAGGAGTATTAAGATAGATCCCAAAAGTTGAGCCATATTGCAAATCTCTCACCTCGAAACATCAAAGAGTTGCAATCTTTCATTGGAAAAGATGCTTTTTTGAAGTTCATCCAAACTTGGTGATCTTCTTAGAAATATCACAAACATATTGAAGAAGAATAAGGGTAAAATTGTCCTTGGAAGCAAAGAAATCCTTTGGGATTTGGTGAAGCAAGCGTTAACGAAACATCGATTCTAATAAGTCTACAGATTTTCAAAAGATTTTTATATTTTTCGTTTGCATCGAAAGGTATACCATAGCTAATGTCCTTTTACGGAAAAATATACAAGGACAAGAGCAGCCTATTGCATTCAGCAAGGCATTGAGGGGTCTCCTTTGAAGTATAACATTATGGAGAAGCAAGCTTTTTCTTTGATTAAAGCTTTGAAAGAATTCGAGTATACATCTTGCACTCACACATCATTGCCTTTGTCCCAAATTTAGTTTTGAAAGACATTCTAACACAAGACCCGGATGATAAGAGGTAAGTGGATTGTTGTTATTCTTGAATATGATTTAGAGATAAAACCCACTAAACTCATCAAAGGCCAAGGTCTAGCTAGATTAATGGCTAAATCCAATTTTGAGGTTCTCGATATTAATATGATTAATACTTTGGACAAACAAGAGGAAATCTCAACTCCATTGTTGAAGACCACATAGATTTCACTCTTGGTATCTTGATATTATTTATGTTTTGCTTAATTTAAATACACCTCCTAGTTTGACAAAAACAAAATAGGTTCCTAGGATTAAAAGCTATAAACTATTGCATTATAGATATATATTCTTTATTGGAAAATGCAAGTAGTGTATTTGCTTAAATGTTTCAGTATGATGCGAGAAAGGGGTCAGCAAGGAGTTCCATGAAGGAGAGTGTGGAGGTCATTTATCTTGGAAGACAACGCATTAACAAAATTTTGAAATTTGGTTTTTATTAACCTACTCTTTCCCCATTATACAAGATGATCATTTCCTATCATAAATGTCAACTTTTTGAAGGCAAAAGAAAAGCTTGCTACCCCTACCCTCTGCATCCAATCAACGTGAAGCTCCTTTTCAATAGTGGGGACTTGAATTCATAGAGAAATCCATCCACCATCTTGCTTGACATAGATGGATTCTCAACCCTGAGACTATTTCACTAAGTGGATAGAAGCCATACCTTGTAGGAAAGCCAATGATTATGTTATTATAAAATTCATAGAATAATATTATCTCCAGTTGTTTGTCTAGAGATCATCAGCATGATAATCTGACAACATTTGGATCAAAGAAGATGGTTGAATACATCACGAGATATAAGATAACATTGGGGCATTCTACACGGCCTATTACCCTCAAGGTAATGGACTGAGAATCTCAAACAAGGTTAGTGAACATAATCAAAAGCTGTTAGAGGACAAAAAAATTCTTGGCACAAAGCTAGTTCATGTACGCTTTGAAGATTTTGAAGCCAGATGACTTTGAAGAAATCTATTGGTATGTCATCTTTCCAACTTGTGTATGAATAGCAGTACAATTTTCAAAACCTGACCTTGGTGTATAGTGATGAAGTTGATTCAAAGGTTACCAGGCGAAGATAATGACATGATCGGAAGAATAAATCGGGCCATTCATCTTGACAAACCCGGAGAGAGGAGGTTTATAACAAAGCATTGCGAAGCGGGACAACATTAAAAAGCTTTTTGACGAGGAAGAACAAAGGCCGGCCATTTCAATATTGAGAAGAAAGTTTCGAAGTGGGACTCAAGGAGGAGAAGACGAGGAAAGCATGGAAAATTTGACAACTTATGGCTTGGCCCTTATAATAATTAGTGCTTGGTAATAATGCCTATTTCTTGCAAGAGTTGAATGGAGCATAATTGTTTGGGGTCACAATCAATTGCGGGATGCTTAAGCGTTACTTCTCTTGATCCATGTTATGTTCGAAAGCCTTTTTTATCTTTTTTTCTCTATTTGTAAATACTTCACCCATCCATTTCATTCAAAGTTATAAGCAGCAAAAATAAAAAAACAAAGAAAAGAAAAGAAAGAGAGCTGATTGTAAAAACAAGAAAGGTACAACCCATGCAAAAGAAACAAATTCGAAAGTGTGCAAAGAGAAGCTTAGAAGTACCACTCTGAAAAACACTTCTAGTTAGTCAAAACGGCCTAATCTTGACTAATTAGTTTTAAATTTTTCTCTTTGAAAGGATGGTAGTTGATTTTCCAAAGTAGTATATCTGACTCTTGGCTTATCGGTAGATAGTTTAGGATATAAATTAAAGGTTGAAACATGCTCAAAAATCTGAACCTAGGTTCAAAGAGAATGAATCAAATGTTGTTTCAAATTCGAGTCAAAGATATAAATACGTTGATTAGCTCAAAATATGAACAAGTTGAAAAAGGAAAGATAGCTCAAACAAAAGTCAACCAGTACAATAAAAGATGAAGAGAATGCTTTGAAATTTGGATCCTAAGCCTTCCATTTTGTTTAATTTTACGCAAAATAAGATCTATGTGCGGCTTGTTTTTATGCCATAGAATCAATATCATTAGACCATTCAATGATATAGATTATGATTTTTGAATTTACGTTGTAGAATTTAGAGAATAAAATGCTTTTGGGTGGAGTTTAATCCCAACGAGATGGTAGATTAGGTAGAGAATCATATGGGCTCAATTGTTTAATATGAGTCCATAAATAAGGAGTAGAAATAGATCAAATTTCATTTTGTTTTTCAAAGAATAAAATTTTGTAAAAATAGTTTCCAATCCAAGTGCACTCTAATGAAGAAACAATGTTAGATCGGTAGGATTGGGTAGGTAGAAATCTTGTTGATGAAAGATCCATTGTTTTTATGGCGCACAATATGTTTTAGGAAAAAAGCAGTCATTTAGAGAAGAAGAAGCTGACCCAATGGATGAAAGGATGACCTCCCGAGAGAATGCAAGTCTAAAATTTCTTGATGTCTTCGAAGGCAACATCCCAGTGGAAACCTGTTAGCCACCTATAAAATTTATACCAAAGGTGGCTAAATCATTTTTTAGACCTTCAAGGAACAAATTTTATTGCAAAAAAGTGTTATCTCTTGAGAAGACTCTTGAAGGCCTCATGCCTGCAGTCAAATCTTCAACTGTTATTGCCCATTTTATACGGGAATTTTGTTAGTTCATGAGAAAAGACTACTAAATCCCTTTTTCCCCCTCCTCCATTAAAAACTAACCTCCATTTTGCTCCTTTGCCTCCATAAAATTCCTCTATTTTCATGATTACCCTTTTTCCATTCATAAAAATCATTTTTTACATAGTTTAAAACTCATTTTTTAAACTATCACAGAAACCCAAAGCCTTTGAAAACCAGAAAAAATCATAAAAAATACATATTTTTATAGAAAGCTTAAGCCCCTTTGGGCTTAATTCTTAAACCACTTCTCCATTATATGCTGCAGTGCGGAACCGGAGGTGCTAGACCCTCCAGTGCTTATCGCATCGGAGTTTTTTTTTGGGAGCCTTTTTAATGTTCTTTCCCCCAACTCGATTGCGATGGCCCGATCGCGCAATCCAACGGCCACGCTCCTCCCCACCTACGAAGCAATAAAACCAAATAACGTAGGATTTTATAATATAGTTGCTATTGTGCAAGTGTTTGGATGATTTTAGTCATGAAGTCAAGAGGGTTTGGAGCCAGGAGTTTAATGGGCCAGTGAATAACAAGTAGGGTGTTAACCCTAGGTTTAACCTACGGTCATTTGCGTTCAAAAACGGGAAACTGATTTTGATCACACCGCTTTTGGCACGGAAAGAGGAAACCCTCAATAACAAGCGATCTGACGAAAATCACTATACTGTTCATGAACAATATCACCTCATCGCTCCCTCATCACGCGTTAAATGTGTTGTGGGCTCGTAGCGATATTGACGTACGCCGCCGTACGAGGCGGCTCATCGGACTGTGATCGCTCTCAAAAGAAGCTCGGGGGATAAAATAAGGTATGACATGACCCATGGCCCACAATCAATCACCCTGGTCCCCACGGCCACGGCCGCGAGCGGTCGGTAGTCTCGCGGCTTGGTGGTCCCGATGCCTAGTCGACGCCACATCGGCACACATGCGGTAGCAAGCGATTGGAGCAGGTGTTTGGTTGCTCACATGGTCGCTGAAAAACGGCCCCGAGGGCTTTATATGGCAGATTTCATAAAAATTTCGAGTCACACTTGGGTTGACGTCGGCGGAGCTGAAACGGACTCGAGGAGCTTTATATGGCGAATTTCATAAAAATTTCGGGTCATAAACACCACGACGTCAGCCAAGCTTCTTTTGTGACCAGAAATGGTTATCTGCTGACTTGGTTTTATCGGGAGTTTTTTGAAATTAGGGTATATTATTTGACGAAAGGGTGATTAAATGGTTTTTTCCATTATACTAAAAAAGGGCCGAAGGCTAGGTTTCAATTCTCATGCCTTCGATTCATTAAATGGAGCCATCCATAGATTAAATTTCCATGTCTCGTCAATGCTTCAAAGGCATTGATGCCTCACAAATCACTGTGGCAGCCTTTGCACATAAAAAACACATTAAATGAATAAGAATCAAAGAGTATCGGTGTCAACTGTAGACGTACTTGAGAATAGAAGTTTGAAGTCAAATTTATGAGGATTCTGACTAAGATTAATTATCAAAAGCCTAATCCTCCCAATTAAGATACTACAGTTAAAAGAAAATCATAAGTGTTTATTGAACGGGGAAAGCCTCTACGCCACATACGAGGCAAATTGATTCCTCCCGGCTACCACGGTGCCACACATGCCTCAAAGCATACAAATAGAGCCGAAGTTATTGATCAAGATCGAGATATTTGCCTCGGCGCACCCGAAGAGTGAATTACTGCAAATAAACTTAATGACAAAATATCGGCGAGAGTTACTTTAACATAACACTACAGGCCTCAAAATTCAATAGAGCTCCCAGGCTTAATATTAAATGAAAAACATTAATCCATAGACAGAACACTGTAAACTTCTTTGTCGAGCTCCCCAAAGAAGGCAGGAAGCCTTTAAGGCGTATTAATTATCTTTGGAGATATTTTATTAGATCTCACCTCCTCATTCTTCCATAAATACTACTGGAGAAGATGAGAAAAAGGTTGATTCTTCGAACTTTGAAATATAATTGAGCTTGAGACTCCTACTTGTAAATAGTGTTCACTAGCTCTTGAAGCTACGCATTGATAGATAAGTTAGTTTGGGAAGTGTAGACGATTGTTAAGCTAGAGCATTGGACTTAATTTATGGCCTGGTTTGGAGCATCAATACAAGCTAATTTATGGGATCTTGGTCTATGTCGACGGTGATGTTATTTCTTATTGTAAATTGTTAGTTTGTTCTGTTTTCACTATGTTCATCTTCTCTTATAAAAACAACATGCATGAATTAGGACCTGCGTATATGAGTACCCTTCTCGGCCCGAAAATCTTTATCTAAATTTTTCTTCCAATTTGTGTTATTTAGGAATGATTTAATTCAGTTCGAGCATGGGAATGTTGGCGTTCCCTTGTCCTATTGCCTTAGCTAATTGTTATTCTTAAATGTTATTTACAGTATATGTTAAGTAGAGATGAACTAAGGAAGTATGGTGTGCCCTAGTCCTAGTTTTATCCCCAAAGATTGTTTGAATGTTTCCCTTGGAATGTGTTGAAAGGCGGCTGGTGTTGAAACACTTACCGAATCTTAGGCCATTATTTGTTATCTTTGTGTTTGTCTTGAAAGTTACCAAGTAGAGTAGAGCTAGGAAAGGGATTTGCTTCTTGGTGAGCCTTTGCTAGTTTCTTCTCCAACGGTTGCCTTCAAGTTTCCCTTTGTTTTAAAATGTTTTTCTATTGAAAGTGTATCAAAAAACGGCTAGTTTAGAAGTACTTACTTGATCTTAGATTACTTTTATGTCTTTCTTAAGTGTATTTCAAAATCAGGTTAGTTTAGAAGTACTTTTTGATCTTGGGGTACTCTTTGTTCTTCATATGTTTAATTCCCCCTCTTATTGTTTCATTTCATTCCATAAATCAAACTTCAAGAGATCCTTAGAAGTAGATGACTTTCCCCATGGACCACTCTTGAACACGATTGTTTCAATTAAACCCTATTATGACTCCACTTGTGATGGATCTAAACCTACAATTATCTATATCCTTCGCCAAAAGCATTACCAATTTCTTGCAACTTCACACCTTTGAAACTCTTTTCATTTATAACTTTTCGTCTCAAATAATAATCATGCTAAACCATCCAAAGACAAAAAAAAACCCTCGGCCTTCATAACTAGCCTAATATCATTACCCAAGACTTCAAAGACAAATCCATCTTTGCACTTGTGGAGAGATCCCTCTTCGGATTCGGAGGGCTAGATCCTAGAATCCCAAAGTGGTTGAAATAATGTTCTCCCTACGGTTGGAATTTTGCCAATCTTGCTAATTACAGTGCTAACGAGTACCATTGCATGCAATGTCATCTATCATGTACATTGACTGGCGGGGATTTCCACTGCCTCCTTCGATTTTTTGGACTTCATCTTTGGTTGTCTTCATGGATAGAGTAAATGAATCCAATCATTTTCTATTTTAGGGTATCTAGGATGGGGTGCAAAAGCTGGCAGGTACATTGATGTTTTTTCTTCTGCGGAACTAATGGAATAGAGTATATGAACATCCAATTTCTTTCTTCCCTACTAATCATGTACATCATTTCAATGACTTTGTTGTGACATATCTAGCTTTATCTCTCTGAGATATCAGCTTGCTCTATTTCTATTTTTGTTCTTATTTATTGCCTTTAACTTTTCTTCTTTGTTTAGTAGGTTGGCTTCCACATCAACTACCACATTTTTTCATTTTCTTCCAATTCAGAGTCCCTTTCTCTTAAGCTGAATTCCATCCACAGGTCAAATGCATCTGGGTATTCTTGAGAGAGCTCATCCACAGGGTTGCTTTATCTTGGTAGGTATTAATAGGTATACCTTATTGAATTTGGCTAAAAAGTGTTGTAATGTCTCCCCTAGATGTGTTTTTTTAAATGTTTATACTCTTCCATGATAGAGAAAAAAAATTCCCAGGACCACCCATCTATCCCGGGGAAAAGTGAGTGAGCTGATTATGAGAGAAGTTGCTAATGCTTGTAGGTTGGAAGATATTTAAACCAAATTTTAGATTTTCCTTGCAATGATAGGGAAAACATTTTGATACGCACATCATCTTCTCCCACCTTTAACAGATCAATGAAATCCTCAATATTTCAATATTCTTTTCATCGAGTGATATTTTCATTTTCTCTATCAAATGTTTGGGTAGGTTATTGATAAAATTTGTAAGGAAGTCATGTAGGATGGGAGGCAAAACCGAGAGGCTTGTATCTATTTGGGATTTTTATAGGTATAGGCGGTAAAGCAAGAGGATTATAACCATTTGGAGCTTTTGCAGAGCGGAATATGAAGTGCAAGGCTCATGTGCCACTTGGTTTTCTACAAGTACATCGGGATACACACGAGGTGTAAAAGTATATACATGGTCTACACTTTGGGGCTTAGCTTTTTTAGGCTCATCAAAGCGCAATGATCAATTTAAATCTCAATGATAGCCTCTTGATTAGTCTTAAAGTAGGATAGAATATTATTACGGATAAAAGCAAATTTCTTGAATCCAATTTGGGTTTGAATACTTTCTCTTTCTGGGTTATTTGTGGTCATGTTTAAGTTCCTTCCTCAGTGGAGTCTTTGAATGGAGGCCATGGTTTGAATTAGAGTTTCCGGGTGGATGATTTGAACTTTCTTGCGATTGGTGTGTCCACCATCAACAACCGAGATGCGGTGGAAATGTTGTCATTGATGGCAAAAGAGATGGCAAAGGAGGAACACCTAAAGAAGCGTACTGAGCAAAGAAGAAGCCTGAAAGCTGATAGATGTAGAGAGGTCGGCGGTAGAGACGAAAGTTCATTTAAAGACGAGAGCGGCAAAAGGAGAATTGAAATTGCTTGCTCAGTGAAAGACGTTGATAAAAAAAAATGTGGTAAATAGCTACGGAAACAGTACATTATGTGCTTGTGAACAACAAAGAAAATGAAGGAAATAAAGGAGACATGCGGAAGGGAGAGAGACGAAGAATACCTATTAGGGCAAAACCATTATGAAGGCGAAGAGCGAGCGGAAACATATTCTGAAAGCGTGAGAGGCGATTTATGAAATGACACAATTTATAAATTCAAACGGGGCATTATTTATATATATATAAACAAAGTCTAGGCGTGGTGATGTTTGGCGATAATATAAATAAATTATCTATACTTCATGAGAACAAAAACACGACGATGTTAAACTAAATAAATTAGAACAAAGAATTAGATGTGCGGTAATGGATTTGTGTGTTATGTATATCCTTGGGCCCTTATACGTGATGAGTAAAAGTGTTGGAGTAGGAACCCAGTGGAAGCCGGAACCTTGCGAGAGGAACGATGGCGTCGTTCAGATGAAGCAGTGAGACTGTCGTAGAATTCATGTATACTATCGACATAAGTGGTATTTCCGGAGGAGGAGCGATTCCATACGGGAATCGACATGTGGCTTTTGTGGACCCATTCCAAAACCACTTGTTAAGCTGTGCCATCGCGCGTTAACGTTACGCGTTGGAAGCCATACATGAAATGGATAAGTGATTGGTGGAAAGGCAGGGCTGTCGGACGGCGATCGCGTGTTGAACATGCCCGAGTTTAACGAAGGTGTGCGAAGGTTAGCGAAGATGCGGTCGGCCATGTGACCCCACGTTAGGAATGTGTTGTGGGTATGTAGGCCCAAATCAAATATATATTAAGGTACATACTAATTAATAAAATCAGAAGGTGTGACCTTTATATTGATACAGATGGTTGCAAGGTGTAAAAGAATGTAAGAACATTGTGGACTGCGGTATAACGTGGGATTAATTTAAAGCTTGCGGTTAAATCAACTATTATATAACTACAATGAACGAAATTGCATACGAAAACGAAAAAGAAGAGAGTAAGGTTGGATGAATGTGTAAGGAAAAGAAAAAAGAGGAGAGCGTGCGAGGAGATGAGAAGTTCGTGAGCAAAGAAAATTCCGGGGATTCCAAGTGAGTGAAATAGAGTGAAAAGCTCGAGAAAATTTAGGAGAATGTCACAGAGGCAGTGAGTAGAAGAAAGGCAGAGCAGTCCACTCAACGGCGGCGGGAAAAAGACAAATCCAATAAAGCCAAAATCGAGAAAAGGAGTTGAGTGAAATTGATGTATAAGCTGAAAAATGTAAATATTTGTAATTATTTTTATTGTTTGTGATGCAAAGGCAATTATCCTAAGGAAAAGACAAAAATCCCTTTGTAGCATGGAAATTTGTACATATTGTAGTAATTCTAAAAATGAGTAGAAAAAAGGGAATAAAGACAAAAACCAAAGAGTCTTATTTCACTTTAAATTCCTTGTAGGAAATAAACGGTCATATGAAATTTCTATATATAATACCAATTTTTATAAGCTCGAGGAGAGAGAGAGCAAATATAGAGAATGCGAGAATATAGAAGAATAAATGAAGATTAAGAAAATGAGAAAAGAGAAGCTATAGAACGGAAGTGATATCTGAAATGCTAATCGGCAAGCATTCGGTTGATAAATTGAGGAAGTTGGAAGCTTACATCAAGTTGTAGCTTGATATTTGTCGATTGTAAGTGACTGGGTTGAAACCTCTGTAGGTTGGTACTGCGAGAAAATTGAAGGGGAGTTGGTGCTTCCTTGCAAGTTGTAGCTTGCGGGGTGAGAGTTGGGGGCAACACGTAGGTTGGTGCACCCAACGAGAAAAATAGTGGTAAGGGAGTTGGGAGCTTGCCTTTGCATCACAACAATAATAAGATGTGGTTTCTCCCTTTATGGGTTTCCACTTATATGCGGGTGTCTACGTATGATATTTGTATTGATCGATATGTATCATGCTTAATACCTGTTTGCTCTCATATTAAATCTCTCATTATATTATATTAATATTACTGCTTTGCTTACATTATAAGATTACTCACATTAAATTGGATATGAAATTAAGGTGTAAACAAAGTTTAATTAAAATTTTAAAAGATCGGGAAGGTGTGGCTGATTCCCCCCCCCCCTCTCGGTTAACTAAAAGGTTCAATAGATACCAATCTTGGTAAATGCTCGAATCATCTAATTTTGAGTGGGGTTTTCGAGTTACGACGAAACACTAAAGCGTTTTCAATAACTCGGTCAATTATGGTCATTATTTTAGCATTCTATAATTTAGAATATTGGCAAGACTAAAATATAAAGCACAACATCAAACCACTTTGGAGTCAGGGACCTAGCCTTCTGGGACTCGGAGAGGGCTCTCGTTTTACTATTTATGATTTAGCTTGATGGCTTATAATCACGACTATTAGGCTAGTTACCTTTGATGGGGTTGTTTGTTTGATTGTTTGTGTGGTTCGATAGATATGGCTGCAGAAGCTATTCCATTACTGGGTGATGGAGTCAAAGGTAGGAATAGCACATCAAAATCAGAGAGCAAATCACGGGGGCAAGCTAAGCGTAGCAAATGGATTTTTAGAGATGTAGCAAGTGGGGAAGGTTAAAGAAACGAGTAAGTTTCATTAGTGACTAAAGAATTAAGAATTGTTGTCCGGACTACAACGAAAACATTCTGATTGTAAATGCATGCTAAGTAAATTTCTCTAACAACGAATCTTAATCTAAAATTTCTAACACAATTCAGCCCATGAAACAGATACACAACCAAAGAAAACAATGGAAACATTTAAACGAGGAAAACACATCACCATTTTAACACGGCTCAATGATCCTGTAAAAAGCTGTCTTTTGATTATTGATGTCAAATCAAAATAATAATTGCTCCAACAGTTCTTACAATATAGGTGCTAAAATATCCAATGCTTTGTAATGAAAATACAAACAATATTCCTTTGTATTTGTATAATGGGTTCACCCTTTAATCTATGTCCATTGTCCTCATTAACTACAATTTAGTCGAACTAGATAGTTGTGGCCATGCAAGGCCCAAACCAAAAATATCTGCGACCATTGTCACATGTATTCAAATTCCTAAATAACTTCTTTATGTAACATTAATTTTAGAAACTCTTCTTAAACAAAGAGTGGTGCAAGTGGCTAAGGTAGTCTCAGAGGCAATGTTGGTGGCTTTGACATTTGGCTTTATCCTTGATGCCCTAAGATATAAATTCTGTGCGGTCTTGGCACTATTTCTTTCTAGTCCCACTCCCCTTTCCTATTACAAATTGATAGCTCTCCACCATCTTTATTTGACGAGTGATATCCTCGGTCCATCTTGGAAAGTTCAACATGGATAAACAACGGTTTCGTATTTGGGGAGAACGGTTTTGAAGAAGAAGTGAGCATTTCGGACCCCCATTTGAAGTGGTAAGTGGTAATAGAAAAAGGGAAGTCGCGGCACGTGAGCTGCAAACACGACATGTAGCGAAATTTTAAGAGCGTACAGATACCGCTTATTTCGGACCCTTGCCCCCATTGCTAAATTTTGAAATGCGGGAGTGCAAAAAAATGTAACAACGGGGATCAGTCTTGTAATTACGAATAGAATGGAGGAAATATGAGGAGATGAGAAGTCAGAAATGTGGAGAATTAAGTGGGACTAGACCGCAACACATATATTGAGGTTTGGATTTTAGTTATCAATTGCAATTAATCACTAGGTACAGCTGAAGTCGTGAGGAGGGACCCACTAGCTATCGGTAGATATGAATCGGAAAAGGTTTTGAGCAATTAAGTATTATAAAGTTTATGGTATTCATATGTATTGCAATAGGATTACATAGGAGTGATGGAGTTACATAGGTGCGGCAGACACGCCATAAAAATAAATGGATAGACTTGTGGGCACGCACAATGGTAAGTAAAATGTGATGTGATGTACAGATGCAAATTGACAATCGCAACATTTAGAGTTTAGCTTCCATGCCAAATATGTAAGGATTTGTGGCTGATGAGGGCCCAATTTTACCGGTAGTGATCGGGAATTGGGAAGCGGAACGGGGAAAAGCAATGAAGGGGTAAGTTTGATGCTTTTCAAAGGAAAAATAAAACAACAATGAAAGGGTGGCATGGATTAGGTCCCACATTATATCGCATTGGTGATTTCATAAGTTTTGACATTTGACTTCTAACAAAGCATTGCGATGGGAGATATGGATGAGGCATAAGGGGTCCCACCCAAGGTTTTAAATGGGTTTTGTTATATATATATATATATATATATATATATAATGATAAGGTTTAATATATAACCTGAGTTTTAGTAGGTGGCAAGGCTTATAATTATAAAGTGCGAAACTTTATAATAAAAGGGTTTATAAGTAATAAGCCACGAAAAGTTATATATGTGGGATTTTGGGGTTTGAATGGGAATTAAGGCATGGAATAGTATTGAGAATGGAGGGGGTGACAAAGGGTAAATGGAGAATAAATTCTGTGAGGAAGAAATGAAAGTTTGATCCCAGTATACCTTATCGAGGAACACTTCCTTAGATCTCTTGGACGAAGGCGGATTGATTCATACTGAAGATCTTTATAGTCGAGTTCCCTTATTTCTCTAAAAATAAATGATGGCCATGGAATATTATTTACTGTGTAGAAAAATATAAGAGATGATTAGTCACCTTGTGATATTTGTAAAATATAGGAGTCTAACACAATGTCGGGCTATGAGTTAGACGTATGCCTTGCCATGAGACAATGGATACAACGCTATCGTGAGAAACAATGATGAAGAGGACCCATTCATTTTTGGAGAATTCAGTGGTAGCTTCACTCATGAAGCATTGGAAAAAGCACATGATGAGCAGGTAGAAATCTCTTGAGATGAGCAATATTTTCCCTTTTCAAGATGACACCTTCCCTCAATGTGCATCTCACGGCTCAAAGAGAAACTTATACCTATAAGCATATTCAGAACCTTATGGGTTTTGGAGATTGTGTTAGAGGATCTCATGGAGATCTCATGGAAGTGCATCAACATATCATGAAGTGAAAAGATCTTGATAGTTTGAGGAGGTTGGTGTCCTGTTGGAGGATACCAATTTTATGTAGAATGAGATCCATCACCCACATTTGGGATGAATGGATGTTGATGTGGAGCAAGGGGTTGCAAGGCCACTTGTGAAGGCTATGATATATGGCAACAAGAAGGTTGGATGCACTAGTTGCTCTTGGGTCGATTATAGTTTGCTACCCGACGAAAAACAACTTCATGATCCATGCCTTACAAAACAACGATGTAATGAAGGAGGAGAGGCATGGCTACATTGGGGCATCTTGGGTGAATGTGGTTACTACCCAATATGGCTCATCCCTTTCTTTGACCCATGTGTTACACCATTTTTTGGTCATCTAACCTACCATCATTAGATGGACCTAAGTACACCATGGGAACTAGTTTTACCCTAAGTAAAACCACTTTCACTATGTTAAAGCAAGGAGAGCTAAAAGAATATTAAACAAACCCATATTTGTTTGATTTTCCTCATGGAATAATTAATTAAACCATAATTTTAATTATTATTCCCCGATCATGTTTAACCCAAAATCAAAATAAAATTAGATAAACCTTTTCTTATCTTATTAATTTCTAGGAATAATTATTTAAATCTTATTTAGATAATATTCCTTGTTAAATATAAACCAAATCACCCCTGAAATAATTAAATAAATCATTATTTATTTGATTATCTTTCAACCACTTCATAAAAAGATAAATAGATCATTTATTTATTTATTTTTGACAAACAAGATTTGACCCAAGTCAAAGACCCTCAACAAATATAATAAAGTATTCCATGGTGGTCTCTAGACTTGGTTAACATTATTATTTTAATCATGCACAGATCTGAATGACCCAATATTTTGTTATAACTGAAGTTTTTATCATTCTTTCACCTTTGGTACTTTCTCCAGTCTGCAAGATCTGCTTAGTCCCACATTTCACCATTTGCTCTATTGACTCCTTTTACTGCATTGGGTTTTCTACACTGCTGAAAGCTTAGATGCGAAGTCTTGGGGACACAAAGACCCATCCATTGAGGAGAGGCTGGATACACCTTCTTGTTTTCCTCCCGGGTGCTGTAATATAAAATTCTTTTAAAATCGTGTTCTTGTCTTGTCTGTTGGATGCATGGAGCAAACCCTTTACTTTCTTGCTTAATGTCTTTCCATTTATCGTCTGTTTGTTGCGTATTTTTACTACTAATCGCAGATGCGAAGATGTTTGGCAGCCTCTATTGTTCAGTAGGGCTGTAGTTATGCGTAGCTAAAGTGGTTCTTTTTCGTACACCTCGCTGAAATTCATAACAAATGGCGACTCCACACGGGTTTTAAATTACGACGTGTCGTTTTCTGTCCATATCCGAAGGCTACTTGAGGCCTAGGGCTTCTTTTCAGGCTTGCTTAGTTTCCTCTTTTTATGTCATTTTTCTCACATAAAACCACAAAACATCCAAATTTCTAACTTAGTGTGTTACAGCTATTGCGCAGTGTGAGCACCGGCCCGCACCTCGGACGGCGACTTTTACGAAAATGCGCGGCAGAGACAGCCCAGGAGCAGTGCTTGCCTGGCCCTAAACTGTGACTGGACCTTGAAGTTGTACTTTTCCTTTGTTTCTGAGCACACTCCATCAGTGTAAGAACTGAACTGCAAATATTTTTCGGCAATTTTTACTGAATTTTTCGAGTTACCAGCTGCCCGACATCTTGTCGAGGTCTTCCGGCCTACCGCCTCGACCCGCCTTGACCAAGGTCGATGCCCATTTTTACTCGGCTAAGTGGGAACCCCGGCCCCTTAGGGGCTTTTAGTACCCCTCCACTTTTGGTGGAAGAGCTTCGTTGTTTCAGCCGTCGGTTTTCGAGCTTGACCCCCTTTTTCAGAGATCTTGTTACCTCCCTTTCGAGATCCCATTGAAATCGACCCTCCTTTCTTTCCAAATCACACCCCTACCTGGTTTTGTTTGACTTATCTCCTTTGACGGCCTCCGCCTCGCCCCTCCGGGACTGCTGATTTCCTTTCCTTTTCCGGCCCTTGCCTCTGTCTCTTGTTTCGTGATACTGTACTCTTTCACGGCTTTATCCTCCGGAATCCTGTCCCTTTCGACTGCGATACGTGGCCTTTTATGTGTGTTTTGACTAGATTTTTGCCCTCTTTTAGAGTAGTTTTGAGAGACTCGCCTCTTTGGGTTAGATTGATGCATAGTTGTTGTTAAATGTTTTGTCTTTTCGGCCAATCTATAGTGTTCTCTGTGAATTTCTTTAGGTTACGCGACACACTTTTTCTGCTCTCAAAACGAAAAGGGTTTAAAAATTAAAGTCTTGTACACCACACACGACCTAAGTGAAGAAGCGCTGGTTAACACCGCACGGCAAAGACTCAAAATAAATTGTCATGCACCTTATACGCACGGCATTACTTGATTCTGTCCGTTCTGCTGCCCCAATTTCTTCTTCCATCTCATCATTTCGCTGACTTCACTTTCCGGAGACTTCTTGGCCTACCTCAGGTTTGGGTTCGTCGACCTGCTCCGCCCCGCCGTCGTCGAGCCGGTCCTCCCTCATTTCCCTCTTATGATTCTTTGGGTTATCCTTTTCCTTCTAGGTTCTCCCCTGTCACCTTCACTATCTAATAAGTCCGAGGGCCTAATGCCTAGTGGTGCTCCAGGCTCACCTCGTTTTTTTGGAGAGGAGAGGTACATCTTCTTAGATCGAGTGTACAATCCCTTCCCTTCCTCTGTTGCATTGGCTTCTCCTAACACCCAACCTCTAGAACAACGACTTATCATGCTTGGCGTGCCTGCGAATATCGTTGTGTTGCATTGCAAACCATGGAAGCGGCCAAGAAATGCACCAAAGCTGTCTTGTTAAAGTCCAGCCTCGTCCTTTTCACAGGCGACCTTGTTCTAGTATATGACCGAGGCCCATGATGTCCTTGAGTCACGGAGATTCGACTCATTATGGCTAGGCCCTTCCATCATCATTAAGGAGCTTGGTAAGGGCATACCTTTTAGAAGACTTCAAAGGCAATCCTCGCAATCACTCTATCTTAAGAAATATTACCCTTAGCATTTCCCTTACGAGATGCGTGTTTTATTTTGTTCGATAGCCGGCATATTTTACTTTCATCCTTCGCCGGGACCTATTTTGTCCAGAAGGGTCATACCTCTCCTTAAAATCGAATTTCCTCACTTACAACACTTGTACTTGGGGCACCATCTTGCCTCCTTGCTTGACCACGTTCGTGACGATTTTCGTCATGAGTCCCCCGCCTTGTACTCATGTTTTGATGGTCCCCCATTGGGCCTTTTACTATGTGGCAGCACCATCGAGTCGCCTTGTTTAGAGCATCCAAGTTGAGTCATCATCGCATTCATGGAGTCTATCCAGAATCCCTTTGTACCCCATTATAGCCCTCCATCGCCGTTGCTTGGTCTCTCTCTTGTCGCATATTATGACCTTCGGTCCCACTCTCCCCTATCCCTTCGATAATTGTGTCGATCGCTGCCATGTCATTCATGCCCTTTATGCTCTAACAAGGGAAGTCGTCCAAATGCTTCTCAATCCTTTCCACTTCACTATCATCATTAGTGTCGATCCCCAATCGTCGCTCTACTCTTTTCTCCTGCGTGCCTTAGTTGAGGGTCTCTCATTACCACTAGGCGGGGCCCTCTCTTCATCGACATCGGCTCATTCATTCCGAGAAGCCGAGTCTAGAGGGCGGTGTACCTTGGTTCCGGCTTCCACTCTTGTTCGGTGCCTCGGATCAGGCAAAGGGCTCTCTCCTTGCCCCAGCCGTTCTTCTCCAGCTCACCGACATGATCGAAGTCAGAGTATACTTGATGGTCCGGTGATCCGAGCGCGCTCTTGATGATTCCCGGGTGTGTGAATGTCTCAACCCTCATGAGGGGTGGCCACCAACGAGTAGCCCCCACATGCCGGATGACCTCTTCCTTTGACCTTCGATGCGGCTCCGGATATTTGATGATGTTGACGTAGCCACTTGCGGCGCCTCTTTGATTTGCATGTATCAGGTGGATTTAGCATTCCCCATTTGGGGGCATTTGGGTTGTATTTGTATCTCATGTACTCGAATATTATTGTACAAGTCACCGGTACATTATCCCGGGCTAACATATATATATGAGTTTCTCATTGTATTTTATACGGCTCATGATTATGCCGAGTTTGTCTTTATGGTTCGGTCCCTTGTTCTGGACACACTATTCTTTTGTACTTTGTCTCGGCGGGCATAGGTATGCCTCCCCCGCCGCCTTTAGCACGGGTACCCTCTCATAAAGAGACTTGTTACTGCGAGTCGTCTCCTCGGGGTCTAGTCCTTGACCACACTATCACCTGCCTCACATTCCTCTTTCTGCGACACCCCTTTTGTTGTGTTTGTCTAGTGATTGTGTTCTTACAACGTGCCCGGTCATACGATTTGCTCGACACTCGCACGGCGGGGGCAATCTGTTACACCATTTTTTTGGTCATCTAACCTATCATCATTAGATGGACCTAAGTACACCCTGCAAGACCGATTTTACCTAAGTAAAACCGCTCACTATGTTAAAGCAGGAAACCCCAAAGGAAATATTAAACAAACCCATATTTGTTTGATTTTCCTCATGGAATAATCAATTAAACCATAATTTAATTATTATTCCCAATCATATTTAACCCAAAATCAAAGAAATTAATTAGATAAACCAACTTTATTTATCTTATTAATTTCTAAGATAATTGTTTAAATCTTATTTAGATAATATTCCTTGTTAAATATATTAAAATCACTTACAAATAATTAAATAAATCATTTATTTATTTGATTATCTTCCAACCACTTCCTTAAAAGATAAATGAGTCATTTATTTATTTATTTTTGACTAATCAGGGGATTTGGCCCAAGTCAGACCTACTTCCTGACAAATATAATAAAGTATTCCATAAAAGGTGGATCTAGACTTGGTTAACATTATTTTAATCATGCATATAGAGATCTAGAATGACCCAATATTTTGTTATAAATGGGAGGGTTTTCCCCATCATTCTTCACCTTTTGTTGCCTACTAGATCACTGCGGATCTATACACTTGGTCTATTTTTACCATTTTCTCCCATTGAGCTCTATTTTACTGCATTGGGTTTTCTACACACAGAGAGAAAGCAGATGCGAAGTCTTTGAGGACTACGAACCCATCCCATTGAGGAGAGAATTTGGATACACCTTCTTGTTTTCCTCCTAGGTGCCGTAATATAAAATTCTTTTCAAAATATAGTGTTCTTTTCTTGTCACATTTGGATGCATGGAGCAAACCCTTTACTTTCTTAGCTTTAATGTCTTTCCATTTATAGATACATTTGTTGCGGCATTTCTGTCCTTGAATCGAAGATGTTTGGCGGCCCACTCTATTGTTGTTAAGGCTATTAGTTATGCGTAATGAAATAGTTCTTACCAAGTACACCTCACATGAAAGAATTCATACTAACACCATGCCTTGCATATCAATAAAATAATGTAGCGAGAAGAAGGCATGGTTGCTGGTTGTTTTTGAGGGTTGGCCATCACATGACATCTCCCATGTCTATGTGTTTTGTATTGTTTGGAACATGGCATAACACTCATGATGTCTAATGATGGAGTTTGTTTGTATTGGGATGATATGACATTCCACATGTCAATCGGTATGTTGTTTCTCCATGATTCACATGGTGTTTTGAAGGCGACAATATATCTTGTTGCTATGGTTACTCTTGGGAGAGTTTTTCTTGACATACACTACATTGCATGGTAATGATGGAGGATAGTAGCAAGGAGAATTCCTCTAATGAATCTTATTGGGAGAGTATGGATACCATACTTTGTATGATGATAATGTGGTGGGGCAACAAGATGCATTCTTGTGGTGGCTCCTCTTGAGAGAATATGGCCAACCCACTTGGTATGATGATGTTATCGTTGTGTGAGAAGATTTGATGCAATGGGTTCTATTGGGAGAATATGGTTTGACATCTTTCATGTCTACCCATATGTATCTACCTTTTGCACAATGTTGGGATGATTCTTGGATGCAACAAGGCCATAGGGGCTAAATATGAAAGCATGGGATAGGAAATGTTTTATGAATTAGACTTTCCTTTTTGTGGGAGAAACCACATCATTTCACATGTATCTCAGCCTTATTGATGATGATGTTGGACAACATGTGGTTGTCACTTGGAACTTCATTTAAGATGAGGGACATATAACTATGTAGTTGGAGGGCTAGACATTCTAGAGATGCAAATTTGGGTATGGACATGCATCACACATTGCGGAAAATGGGGAGGCCTTCCTTGTGAGGATGCCATTTGGAAGGAGATAGATGGTTAGACATCTACTTTTAAGTTTCTTAAGGACAAGAAACATTTTTGTGGGGAGGACGCCAATATTCCAAATTTTACATGTGTTTATTATTGGAATATTATAGTTCTTACTTATCTTGGTTAAACTAAGAAAATAAATGGGTAAGAGGACTGTTGTAAGATGAATATCCACTCCTAGAGTGTGAAAATGGTTAATTATCGAACAAAGCTACATCATGGAATGAAGGTGTGTATTAGAGTGGGGATAAAACATCATTAATAAGAAAGAACCTGGAAAGTATGAGTCAAATAAAAACTAGGAGAGACAAAAGTAAGATCATGACAATAAATGATGAGATGATTGAGGAATTGGTGCATTAGTGCACACATGATGGAGAAGGTAGAAAATTAAATGTAGAGATCATGAAAGTCATAGAACATAGTCTACATGGAGATCATGGAGAACGTAGTCTACATGGGGGAACGTATGTCCACATGTGCGCGTAGTTATGGTGTAGAACATGGGAAGGCTCAAAAAGCATATAAGGGGAAGATGAGAGAGCAACATTGGAAGGAGGATTTTATGTTATTAATTTGAGATACACATTTTGATGAATTCTCAGTGACATTCCCAAGCATGCTTAAGCTATTGTAATAACTCTGAGTGATGTTTAGCACTGAGTGTTCTGAGGTAGAATCCCACCCTTACTCACGGGGGACTTTGAGTGCCTACTCGGAAGGTCATTACGGCGCCATTCATTAGGGGTTTTGAAGATAGGAGAAAATGTAAGATATTAGAAATGAGCTCTAATTTTCACCTTGTTCTGTATAAGGATGCCAATCATTGATTGGTTTTCATACTTTGTTGGCTCGAGGGGTCTGACCTGGAGTTCGGTGTGCATGGTTTGCTATGAACCCCTATACCTCTTGGCCCTTTCAACGGTGACACCTTGCGTAGGTCAAAGTCTGACCCAAAGTAGTATGGGTGGGTGTTAGGCAGGGTTTTACTACGAAAGGATGTGTAAAGCAAAGAAGAGTTACGCTGGAGTCACATGATACGATTACCTTGTTAACGCATGGTTAATTCAGATTATTTAGTTGATCTATATATGCTAGATCTATAGTTATATGGTTTTATGACAATAACACATAAATATATAAACGAGAATAGAATAGATCCGGATCTAGAAACACACTTAAAGTCCCCCATGACTTAAGACGAAATACATAATACAAAATTCCAACAATTCGTACTAGATTACTCACGATTCGGTTCTCTATTAATCTTCACACTAATTCATTCATAAATCCTTCCGCCTAATTCCTTCCAACTGCATACACGATGCATGAGAGTCCGCACACAAGCTTGGACTTGGATCTGCGCACATAGCCGGCAAAGATTTCGGTCCCTAAAACCCCGAACGGATAGCTTAAATCACAATTTGCATCAATAGCTCATCATATCCTACCTTACAATACAAAAATGGTCCTCTATTTATAACAATCTAGCCTAATCCTTCCTATGGTCTACAAACTGTGGTTTTCGGACCCCTGGTTTTCCCTTTTACCCAATACAATGCCTTCGGGCTTTGACCCACCCCAAAACCCTGCAGCACAGATTAAATATAATCAAAAATATCCAAAATGGACCGGTTCGTAGCTTGTTAGAAGACCTTGTTCCAACGGTCCCCGACACAATCTTGTGACTCGTCCGAGTCACTCTAGTGGTATGGCTTTGATCTCCGCGCGCAAGGTATCAAGAGCGTGGGCAGTGGAGGAGAACTTGCCTATGACTCTGGGCCATAAGAATCTTGCCTGAATTTTGACAAGTGTCGGGGGCGGAGCTCATACGGAGCCACGGTAACTCGACCTCCGCGGCGGTGGAGCGCGCGATTGCGGACTAAAAATCATGGGCCAGGCGGGTGCGGTGTCGACCCATGGTTTCAACCATTTTTTGATGACATGCTTGGTGTGGCGAGGTGCCCAATCTTGTTCATGACGGTTAAACGACGTATGGAGCGTTGGATGGTGAGGAAAGCGTGACTTGATCCCAAGCTACCTCCGCTGTTGTAATTCTCCTTGGATATCTTTGAAGCATAGAATGGTGTCAGTACTTGTCCACTGCTTGTGTAGCTATTTCGACCATTGCGCTCCTGTGAGGCCCCACTTTAATTAATATGTGTTGCGTTGGTGACCAATGCAATCTACTGTGACCCGGTACTCGGAGAGATATGTCGGACTACGTAGGTGGCCAGCTTGAGTCATGTTGGCGCACCTCTTGCAACACTACGGTGTATAATTCTTGGAGCTACGTGCAAGATAAAGCTCTACCAAATCTGTTGGATGTCCCCATGATTGGATCCAGATGCAAATAGGAGGCGATTATGGGGAGTGAACAAACATTTCTTGTGTTCGACGGTGCTGCGGAGTTGCGGAGAAGTCGCAGCATGTCCACGTAATCTCGGTGTTCCCTTCTTATCACGAACCGGTGGTGACCTAACTATGATGCTACGGGTGGGGGCTTGTGAGTATAACATGCCTTCTTGTGCTTAAGGCCATCAGTTGGGTCCCCACTGTTATCCCTGGGGTGCGAAGGTTAGTTATTCCAATTGTGCGAGTATTGGTACCCTCTGTGCATGGTTCACGACCAATGCTTTCTACACGGAAGGTTAGTGCTCGATCCGCAGCTCTTACTCAGTGGTCCGGGCCCCTCTCAAGATGATGCGGGTGCGGAGTAGCTCGGGAACAAATCATTCGGCGGGTTAGGGTCGGAGTCATAGCAATAAGAGAATAGGTGTTCTAGAGACTATTAATGATCACAAAAAACTAGTAGGTCAATAAAAGGAGCATGTTGCGAGAACCAATAAATAGCCTAGTGCGAAGTTATTCTGTTGCACATCATCCGAAGCCATTTAATGGTGATGCTTGGACGGGACACTTATCATCAAAAAATTTGGATTAAACGTACCATAATGGTTGCATTGATGAATTATAGCCTCTTTTGTGTAACTATAAGGTTCCTTTCTTATCCAAGGGGGTTATCTTGATGATGGGTGTTCATTCCATGAAATTCAAATCTGTCTCTTCTAACAATTTCGGATCCAGATGACGCCTACATGCCGATCACATACCCTAGTAAGGTTGATGCGAGGTGTTCCCCTGCTAAACTAGGGCTCAGGTACCATAGTGGCCGATTGGCCACCAATATTGATCGTGCTCTTCATCCTCGGTGGGATATCATGGTTTGGTAGAGCTACATATCAGCATTTTCAAGCCACATGTTATAGAAGTATGTTCAATTCTCCCCAGTGCACGCGTGGGTTCGAAAGTGGGTCCATATCGACACACTTAGGGCAGCGGTAGCCGGAGTGAGCCCGTCCGGCGGGGGGTTCTATCGCTCCCTTGAGTGTTATATGTCGGCAAGTATACGCGTAGCTCAGCGAACACGGGGCCCATCCGGAAAGCTGGGATCCTAAGCACAAGATCACCCTATTCCAATACTTCTCTGAGTGAAGAATACTGACCCTTGCACGGGTGCTGCGTACGTGTTGATGGTAGGGCTCCTTTATTGCATTCTATGGGAATCTTAGGTTCAATAATCTTCATACTATATCTTGCATCATCAGTAAGGAAAGTCTCTTTCCTTGGTAAGTCGTCGGAAATTCTTTGGTGGTCCAAAGACATCCTGCAATGTTGAAACCTCGTACAGCGACCCTACCAATTTTCTAGCTCCTCCTTCAGTGGAAAACATTCCTTGTCCTTTTCTCTGACAGAACACTTTGTCATCCATGGGGTTAACCCGATCTTCATCCAGCGTATTCAATTTATAAATGTGTTCTATCTCCTCATCCTCATAGTACAGTTTTGTATCACAGCGCACCTTCTACGGAGTTTAGTGGCATGATGATGCCCGTACCTTTATTTTCAAACACCATGTTGTGGTTCTTAAGATTGATGAAACCCCCCATGTATCCCATAGCAGCGGTCAAATGCGAGGAGAGCGCGGGGATAGGGATGCATCTTCCACAATTTTCTATTGCCTTCAAAGCCGGCTAGGACACCACCCCTGCGTGTCGACCATGACTCTTGGTAGCCTTCCTAGAGGGATGATGTTTTGGTGATTTTCCATGCGTAGCTAGGTGGTGGACCATTCTAATTTAGGCTCTCCCATGCGTTGCCATGTCTTCTTTGGTAATACATTCACATCGATCCAAGATCTAATATGACCTAATCCATTTCGTAGATCCCTTAGATGCGCACGATCAACGCATTTCTCTTCGGTGTGTTTCTTATAGCTATATAGTTTATGTACATCTTTGTCTGAATGGTCAAATTAGGTCGTCTTGCATAGGCATTCATTAGTTCTTGGATATTTCCTATGGCTAGTGGGTTTCGTAGCAACTTCGGACATGCCTTCGAAAGGGGTCAAATCCTCCTTCTATGCAGGGTGCATGTTGCTACGAGGGCCACCGCTAATGGTACTTGTTCTTCAAGATTCACTCCTTCTGAGGGAAAGCTCCTCCTTTAATCACGAGTTACCATCCCAGCTGCGTGTCATGAATTTTGCACTTGGATTAACATTCCTTAGCTCGGTTTAACTTATTGTACGTGCAACGTAGGGGTGGGTTGTTTTCTGAATTTTGGCTATTAAAATTGGGCAATCCTCCACCACATGGTCCATCTGCCTAAAATGCCCATACGATAGTCTGGTGGGATTTGGGAATTCTGGAAAAGTGTCAGATTCCCCATAGTTATAATAGATTAGCTACCCACGTCCTCATCCTATGCTTCCTCTTTTGACCTCCTCTACTTAAATGGTGATCCTCGAGGTGCACAAAATTATTGGCAACGCAGGGGTCTAATTTCTACTATATAAGTTGCTAAATCCATCATTAAATCATAAGTATGATAGTTCTCATCGTGTCCCACTAATCGGCATAATCTACACCTTTGTTGCTTCGGTTAGGACATACGCACCCTGGTAAGGCAATGGTTCGTATCATCTCTGATCTTTGCTACACGATAGTCATCACCATAGCTGCAGTCCACTTGACCACGAGTTTGCGACATAATAGGGTCCCTACTTGCTCCACAGGCCCTGGACTAGGTCCTCCCACTTGCATGTAATCCGTTAGTAGAAGACGATCCTTTGTGTGGCCGGACGCAACATCATTATGCACCAAAGTCTGCACAACCTTCCACCACTCCTTTCTTAGGTTACGTATTTCTATGCACAACCCCAAGCTATTCCTAAGTTTGTACCCTTTCCGTTGTATCTTCTCATGGGGTGGCTTCTAGTTTCATAGCGACTTCCACAACTTTCTCTGACTCGGAAAACAATGACTCATCGGTGTGCACGGGCGAGGTAAAAACATAGCAATGAACCATTCCGTATGATTTCTATCATCATCTCAGTCCCCACTTCTCTTCCTTCTTATAATCTCAGCGAGTCAACCTCATACTAACTCGAGATGCACCTTGTTTTTGAAGTCCTTTATACGCTAGCAGTGGGAATAAATTCGGCTTTGGTATTTGTGAGCGTCTTTGATATCTTAAATGGATGCGCTCCCGTTAGGCAATGTATCGCATATACCGATATAAGTACCTATCCTCAAATGCTAATGACAGGTACATTGCCCTTTTCATCGTATCACTCACCACATTACGCGTAATACGAGCAGACTGTATTGATCAAAACCGATCCATATCCTCATCTCGTAGCCCTTTGCGACATATTATAGGCGAGATCTTCCTCCGTCGGGATTGATCAGATAAGCTGGCACTTACCATGGCAGTCACACTTGTCTAGATCTTAGGCCATGCGGTATGACTACACGAATGCTCTTTTAACACGATAATATCTTGATCAACAATGGTAACGTCTCGGGAATTTTCCCGGAACCCTTTAAATAATCATCGCTCAACTTGAGAATATGAGACAAAGCCGATCAATGGAAAATTTTGTCACAAACCCTCTAACTCTGATATCCACCCGGTGATATACCATAAGCGTGATAGTATTATCGATCTTTCAGTGGATCAGTTCCGGGGTCAACGCTGAGTGACTCGCTCGTCCTTCCAACACTTCTAGAATTCTACAAGTTTGGCGACCCTCCTGGAGTTCAATCGCAAATGTCTAAAGAATATTTCGTAGCTCTGTAAGAATATCACTTGTTTCCACCTTTACTGTTGTTAATTCCTTCTTGCGTTTTCTTTTACCATGAACTCCTGAATGCACTTGCTGAACCGATCTTCGATCTCCTTTATTTTAGGCTTCTAGTATTCTCTTGTCATTACTCGATCTCCTTTCTCGAGACTTCTTTCGGTCCGAAATGAAACCATTTGTTGGCTCGAGGGTCTTGACCCAATTTCGATGTGCAAGGTTTGCCAACAAACCCCTATACTAATGGCCCTTTCGGCGGTGACACCTTGACGCGGTCAAAGTCTCACCTAGGTAGTATGGGTGGGTCTTGGAACAGTTCGCACATACTGAGAAAGGATGGGTAAAGCAAACGGGGATTACACCAGTCTGTAATCTGATTACCTTGTTACGCATAGTTAATTAGGTCTCTGTTCGCATCCCGTGCACTAGATGCATAGTTATGTTTTATGAAAATAACACATAAATATATAAACAAAACATAATAGATCTGATCGAGACACACTTACGAAGATCTTCAGCTTAAAGACGAGATAATACACAATACATCAATTACCAACAATTAGCACTAGATTACTCACAGATTGATTCTTTATTAATCCTTCTTATTCATTCATTATGATGTACTTCCATACAATTCCCTTTGACACATGCACAGCCGACGGGGAATGCACACATAAATTTGGACTTGGATCTCCGCGCACATAGCCAGCCTGCAGTCTGTTCCTCAAACCCAAGCAGATGGCTCCCAAATCACAGTGCATCAGCTCATCCTCCTGCATACAACTACAAAAATGGTCCTCTTTTTATAACAATCTAGCCTAATCCTTCCTATGGTCGAAAAGCTTGTGGTTTTTTTCGGACATAATTTTCCCTTTTCACTTGCCAATACAACTCTTTTGAGGCTTTGACCCACCCCAAAACCCCTCCTCTAGATTAAATCTAATCAAAAATATCCAAAATGGGCAGGTTTTACTTGACTTGTTAGAGACACATTCCAACACCCTTACACACAATTATTATTTTTCTCTCTATTTTTTAAATATGAAAATTAAAAATAAGACTAAGTTGGGGAAGAAGAGGGATTATCCTTCACCAACTTCATATCGACATTGTCTTGAATTTTTGATAAATTCCTCCTTTGTAATTAGTTGCAAATAGACCTTTATTCGATGTCCATTCCTGAAAGAGGTACCTTTTCGTCATCAATTGTCCTTATCTGACTTCCCATTGTCGAACTTTTGATCATGACCAAGCCAATGAGTCTAAAAATTTTCTTAGAAGTATTTGAAATTTGAATCAAACAAAATTGCCAATCTCCTGAAATATTATTTCTTTTATGTGCCACCATTCGGCCTGGAAGCCTTTGTTGCTGAACTAGGTTGGTACTTTTAAGCGCATCTTGCAGTCTCACATCAAGCTCATTGGTGCTCCATTCTATGCTTTTTAACCACGGTAAATCAAGTCCCAATCATTTGTCTTGAAGGTTTTGATCTTATTGAAACAAGACTTACTTCCCATAAACAAGTGCATAGGGGTATGTCTTGTTTTATTCCTCCATGTAGTCGGTATATTTATAAGACTTTAAGGAAGCCTATCTTCCCAATCCTTCCTATGTAGATGTATAGTATTTGTGAGATTTATTCAATCTCTTTGTGGTTGACTCCATTTGTCCATTTTTCTGATGATATGGAGTAGAGTTTCTATGTTTGATATTATATTCTTCTAATTTTTCTGTCTATAAACTTGTAAATTGAGATCCACGATGTTGCCACAATTTCCCTTGGGACACCAAAGCAGTGACTATCCTCATGAAAATAGGCTTCTGACATTTTCATTAGAAAAAGAGTGCTTTAGCCTATACCCATTTACTTACATAATAAATGCAAACTAGAATGTACCTCTTTTGTTTTGATGGTGGTTTGATTGGTCCAACAAAATCGAGCCCCATTTTTCAAAGGGTTCGATGAGTACTTGAGGTTGTAGGGAGTTTCATACGCTAGGAACATGTTTCCCATTCTCTGACGCTTTCACACCCTTTGACATAATCCTTGGCATCTTTAAAGGTGGATGGCCAATATGTCCCTCATTGGGGGTGCATAAGCGGTTCTCTTATCAGCAAGTGTCTACAAGGTTCATCATGGCATGCCCCGAGAATGTCAGTATTTCATCTTCTCATACACATTTTCGATGACGAGATCTGAACATGTTTTATAAAATTCATCATTTACCCGTGGTATATTGCACTTGTTTGAATTATTTTTACCATCTTTTTCTCTAGGAAACGGGAATGCTAGTAATTTTATTGTAGCTAAGTAGTTAGAAATGTACGCAAATATACATGGATATTTAGTAGATATTGAAAAAATATATTCATCGGGGAAAATTATCCTCTATTGGAGTATCATTATTGTCATTTTGAATTCTAGACAAAGAAATAAGCATGTATGTTTGTTTCCAAGTCGGCTATGAATGATGATGTTGAATTCTTGTAGGAGTAATAATAACCATCTTGTGATTATGCCATTAGTGATTGATTTATTCATTACATACCTAATTGCGAACGTCTGTGTGAATAAAGTTTTAGTAGCCACTAATGTAGTGTCTAAACTTGTTAATAGCATGAACAACAACTAGAAACTCTTTTTGAGTAGCAGTGTAATTTAACTCTGACATGAGTCAATTTTTTCTTGGGTAGTAGATGGCATAGGGTTCAAATATTTTTTTGCAGCACAAATCCCAAGTTGTATTTGAATCATTTGTTGAAATATAGTATTTTCCAATTTGGTCCTCTTAAGATGGGCCTGAATATTTTTCTTTAAGTTTAAAATTCAATTGGCAATCAAGATTCCAACTAAATTCACAATATTTGTGTCATTTGAATAGCCGGAAGGTGCAATTTTCATGAAGTTTTCTATAAATCTTCTGTTCTACAGCAAAACCTAGAAAACTTCTAACGTCCTTTTGACAATTTGGAATTTATAATTTGGAGATGACTTCAACTTTGGATGAGTCTATTCTAATTCCATTCACGAAATGTGATGTCCTAGAACAATTCTTTTATAGTAAAAATCCATAAAAATTTTCTTGTGACTTAGTCGAAGATTTGCTTCTTTACATCTTTTAAGAACTTTTTTCCAAATTTTCAGAGTCTCTTCAAAAGAAATTTCCATAAGTACAGCAAGAGCATCCATATACACTTCCACACAATCATATGATAGATCATAGAAAATTCCTAATACTACTCTTTGGAATGTTGCGGGTGCATTGCACAATCCAAAAGGAAGTACTCGGTAAGCATAGGTTCCCCATGAATGAGATGAATGTGGTTTTGTCTTGGTATTTTAGGTGCTACTTGAATGTTATGTTGCTCTCATCTAGTCCAAGAATGAGAAATATTTCTTCCTGCTAATGTATCCAAAACTTGATCTATGAAAGGAAATGGGAAATGATATTTTAGATTAGCCTTATTAAATTCTCAATAATCAATGCATACCCTCCATTTACAATTCTTTTTAGGGACAATCACCAAAGGGAGAAACACAGTGAAAGCTATCTCAAATTAGATAAATGAAGTTTACATTCAACAATTTTTGCAATTCTTCTTTCACAATTTCCCTAAGATTTGGATTCATCCTTCTTTGAGGTTGTCTAATAGGCCTAGAGTTTTCCTCAATATAGATATGATGTATGCAATTCTCGGGACTAATTCGCTATATGTCAATGTACCCCCTTTGTGTATGCGAAGAATATTTTTGCAATGTTACGATTAACTCTTCTTGTTGGAATTTTTCAAGTTTTATTTCTGAATAAAGATTTTCCTAGAAATATTTCTCTTTCATAGTTACCCAAATTCTTCCATGAATATAAATTCATCTGTCTGGATGACAAGTATTCAATATTACATTGTTCTTGAAAATTATGATCATATTCACGTTGTGAAGATGTTTCAAAATTTTATATTGAATTTAAAATTTGGCTTTCATCACTAATATGAGAAATAGTAAGAGAGTTTGTATATCAACACTATCATCCATCCATCCTTCATTTTTTCTAATTTTTGTAATTGTTTTTGTTAGAGGATATAGAATAATTTATTTTGTTGAATTACCATCATAAATAAGCATATCACCGGATCTACAACTAAAGAAAGCATCAATTTATTAGCTAACCAATGTCTTCCTAATATCAATGGATGTCCCCCTTAGGTTGTTCTTGGGAGTTAAGATCATAAAGTCAACTGGATATTCCCAGGATTCTAAGGACATATAGATGTCTTCTAATACACCATCTAGCTTGATCACTGATTTGTCTGCTAATTGCAGTAATGTTGGTGTATACTGAAGGTTTGAAAGCCTAAGTTTTTCCATGGTTTGTTTGCTCATGATGTTTATGGTTACTCCTAAGTCAATCAACGTATTTGGAATCTCAATACCATTGATGTGTGTTTTTACAACTGGACTTCCTGGGTCTAAATATTTTTGTGTGGCTATTTTTTCCATCATAATATCTGCAAATTTTCCTACTAATTGAATCATTTTTACTTCTTTTGTTTTTCTTCCTGATTTTTTTATGCTCAACTCCTTTATTGTTTTAGCAAGGATAGGAATATCTTTAATGGCATGTAACAAAGGGATTTTGATACAGACATTTTTCAATTCATCTAGAAAATCATAGTTAGGAAACAAAACAAAAAAATCTACCCCTCTATCGATTTTTAATCTTTCGGGGAAAGGAGGGTTAGAAAGAGATATTGAAGGTTTCTCTATGATAAGAGTTGATTTTATTGGATTTTTCTTGTTTTTTATTTTTATAATTTTGATTATGTTGAAGGGATGTTCCTTCTCCAGAATTTTTATTTTGCTGTAGAGAAATGTATTCATCAAGATCATCTTTTTCTTGAATAACAACAAGGGGCTTTTTCCTTTCTAATATCCTACCAGATCTAAGTTGGACATTATTAAGATCTAGTGGAGTAATCATATAAGTTGGAAAATTTTGTCCTTCTATGTTATAAGCATATTGAGCATTTTTATTATTTGGGTTTGGTAATGGCTGGGCAGGTAGTTGATTTGGCTTTTGTGGAAATGGTAATGAATGTTGTGGGTTATGATTTTGGAATTGAGGTTGTTGATTATGTTGTGGAAAATGTTGGGGAGGATAGTTTTGATAGGATTGTGGATATTGGTGATATTGAAAATGTCTACCATAAGGATTTTGAATTCCTGGTGTCCAAGGTTGAGGCTGGGACCAAGGTTGTTGCCATGGCATTAAAGAATTCCAATTGTTTGGTGGGGGCTGAGTATACATTTGATTATTAAAACCTTGATTTTGTGGCCCTTGCCATGGTCTTCTAGAGACAAAACAAAGAGGTTCTGCTGGATGTGGAGCTACTTCTTTTTGTAAAATAGACTTAAGGCCTAGTATAGAGGGAAATATTTGTGTTTCATGGTTTTCTGCACAAATAACACAGGTCTCTATGACTTTTAATTCAATAGGAAATTCTCTTGAGGCATTTTTTTTTATGCATTTAGGACAGAAAATAGTTAAGGCATCAGTTTCAACTTTCTGTTTGTTTTGTAATTTCGGGGTGTCTATTTGTTCACTAAGACTCCCTAAGATATTTGTTTTAAATTCATCAAGCATATCTCCAATTTCTTCCCTACTTACTGTTCCAGTTGCAGACTTATTCACTCTAGAGAGAATAGGATCTCTTGCATTTTTCCCAGTTTTTTATTTTCCTCTCGAAAGATGAATGCATAATTCAACAATTTCAGGTAATGATAGTTGAGAGATGTTTCCCTTTCCCATCAAGTTAAGAATATCTATCGATTCATCTCTGATGGCTTTCAACAAGAGAGATTTTAAAGTATCTTGATCTAATTTTTCCATTTTATCTCTTTTTATATTGTAATTGAATCTCTCAATTAAGTCTTCCAAGTTTTCATCTTCTCTTTGAATCATTTTAAATACTTCATCCTTCTGATTAATAGGTGTGCAATAATCCAAATATCTTTGTAAAAAAGCACTTTTCATCTCATCCCATGTCCTAATATATTGTGTTATCAAGCCCATGAACCATTTTAAAGATGCACCCTTGAGTGTTGCAGGAAATAGCTTCAATTTTTGAGATTCATGTAACTATTCACATGATCTACATAAAACCTCAAATTCAAATAAAAATGTTTTAGGATCTTCACTCCTTAATCCATAGAAATTGGGAAGGATGGAAGGTGAAATATTCTTCATTGTGGCATTTGTATCCTCATCAACTATAGGAAATCCAACAAAGTTATTGTCCTCCCTATTTTCTCCTCTTCCTCTACCTCATCCTCCACCTCTTCTTCCTCCTCCTATTCTTAAGGCTTCTCCATTCAAAACTTCTCCTTCTTCTTCTCCTTCTCCGGCCATTGTAGATTCCTCAGAACTGATGTATGGTTCTAACTATAGAGTTATGTTTTCTTCCTCTAGTTCTTCTATCAATGGGATATTGAAGAAAGTTTCTTCTTCTTCCTCACTAGGGATTTCTAACTCTTGAGCTAGAATATTTTCTCCTGTAGAGGTGAAAAAGGTTACTCCTTTTGTTGGAGATATAGGATATTCCTCTTCTAATACTACCTCAGTAGATGAAGTTGGAGAATCTCCTGGTTGGGTTTCTGACCTTAAGATTTCAGGGAGTCTATGTCTTGTCGTGAAAAATGGAATATGAGTTTGAGATGGTGGTGTGGCACTTCGTGGTCTTCGTGGTCTTGGTGGAGTGAGTGGTGTTGCTGGAATCAAACTTCTACCTCTAACTATGAATCTACCCCTAGAGTCTCTTTCTCTACGCATATCATTTTTGTTTAGATGTAAGAAATAAGGATTCCTAATTACACTTCCCCAACAACAGCGCCAAAATGTTTAGTCAATTTAATGTATTAAATTGCTATCATAAATTATTGACCAAGGTTAGTAATCTGATGAAGTGTGGTGCACTATATATGCTTAGATGTCCTTCTTTCTTAATTCGTTTTGTATTTTTATATATTGTTTTTGGGGTTTATATTTTATGCATAGTTTTAACTAAAATTGATCCAAGAAATGAAATCTTTAAATTCTAAGAAACAACTAAGCCTAAAAGAAATTTAATGATGAAAACTTAATCTTTAAGAAGGAAGAAAAGGAAATGTTATTTTTAATCTAAGAAAAGAAATTGATTTACAAATTACTCTTAATGAAATGAATGAAATCTAAAATCTAAAAGAAGGAAGAAAAATAAATGTTATTTAGCTAATATATTTTGCATAAAAATAAATCAATCTTTGGATGGTTAAAATCTGAGCTATGTTAGACTATTATATGTCGATAAAATATCTATGGAAAACATCTAATTAAATTGATTTTGCATTTAAACAAAGCACTGTTCTAAATCTTTTTGAATTCTACTGATCTCTAAATGATGTTCTATCTATAAACATAATAAAAATAAAACCATATACTAATTTATCAATTGAGAACATTAATTCTATGAAAACATAGCATCTGATCTGATTTTAAATCTATCTGGAATGATCAGAATATAACTCTAATCTAATTGTATTTTACATTCCATGGAACGAAAGCATAAAATGTATTACCATAAAATTGAATTGACTGTGCTAATTGAATTCAAATTTAACTAAGGCAAGCAAAGAATGACAGATTATATATTGTGCAAAACAAGATATCTAATCTAAATCCTACGGTTTCTTATATGTAATCAAATGCAAGAATCAATTTCAATTGAAAGCTGACAGAGTCACGACAATGAAACAATTCATGAGAACATAAGATACAATCAATTATGCGTAAATGTAAACAACTGATTCAGAAAACATTTAGGAACTAATTAACATGAAATTAAACTATGAAACGATGAGAAATTAAACTACGAATCGTCGAGAATTTAACTATGAAATGACGAGAGATTAACTGCGAATCAACGAGAAATTAAGCTATGAAATGTCAATAAATTAAACTACGAAATGACTATAAAACCTCATTTCCGTACAGGGTCCCTCTGCAATAGAACGAGTGTAAATCTACTTAAGCTATTTGTGCATCAATGGTTTGGAACTGGTCTTCTTTATTAATAAAACAAAGTTTAAAAACGTATCACAGTGTTATCACAAAATCAAGCTTATTCCCGGTTTCAACAGACCAATATTTATACAAGTTTTTAAATTAATTTTCTGAGACAATTTCGCCTATGGAAAGAAAAATAAAGCTAAGACTAGAAGTAAGTCTTCATGGCTCTTTCTCAATTTGCTACGTAAGAGAAAATCGAGAATCTTAGTATGTTGATCTCATTCCTTATCTTGACTAATCTTTAACCACGAGTGTAGCCATAATCCTTCTCGATATTGAACAGGTAAGTAGGATAAGATCCATATATTGACCAATTCAAAGCTACCCATATGACTCGCTTCTTCATTTTCTTCTTGAAACCTATCAAACAATAACGGTGGCTACAGAAACAAAGGTTAGCTATGGAATTTCACGAATTATGTAGCTAATTACATAAATTCATCTAAATAATAAGAAACATTATAATAGAAAATAAATATCATCTAAATTCCTTCTCAGATGTAAAATATGCCAATTATCACTAATTGAGTTTATGGATTTTGCGAAAATGAAGAAAATATGGTGGAAAAAGATGTCAAAATAGGAACATTTTTGAGGTTCAACACAAGTCCAAGATGGAGAACCACCTCCAATCCTATATAAGATCCAATGTGTCTCCTAACCTTCTAGTATAACCAATCATTAGTGAAATTGAGTAAATAATATTGTTAATCAAGGGAAAAAGTGGACAATTTATAGTGGCATGCCCTTCCAAATGGGCTTTAGAAAGTACAAGTGTTACCTTGCTCGACAAGAGAGGTTAATAAATGATCGTATTATGTGGTTTCAACCTCTAAGGGAGTGGCAGGTCCATGGTACATCCATCAAATGACAGGTGGCATATGAAATAATGATGGAACAGAATGGGCAATAAGCAAGGCTCCAAGCCACATGTCATGTTATAAGGGTAGTTATATTGAGAGAAGCCCATACATTTGGGCATATGAATGTAGGAGTGAAAAATTGTGGTACATGAGTTACCCTGACCTTTTTTTTCCACCCTTATTCATATTCCTTTTTCCTTTTTTTTTTTTTTTTTTTTTAACTACTCGTGGATCTAAGCGATGAGAGCATGATGTGTATGATAAAGCAGTGATTACCCCCTTAAGTTTGGGCAGTTCATCACCCACTAGGGGTTGGGATAATCATGGGTTCCTTAATGATTCAGGGGGGACTCATAGGGGCCCTAGGAACCAGGGTGATAGCCATAGTGATAAGGGGTAGAGCTCATGTTTGGATTTTTCCCACACGTTAAATTTTTCTTGGACATATTTTGCATGTTGTACATTTCTTGTTTTAAGTGGCCAAATTATGTTTTTAACTTTATTTTTAGTTGCATAAACCTCCAAGAAATCGTTTCAGGCCCAACCCAAAGTGTGGATAAGGGGAGGGGGAGGCTAACACCATGTGGACCCAAATGGGAAAAATGGGAAAAGGGGTTATGATGTGTGGAAGGGAGTGAGATATATGATTTCGGGAAGCAGGACCATGCAACAAAAATTAGGGTTTCCTATGTAGTTCCATTCCTAAATCTAGTAGCAAATATAGGAGATCCGACAGGGCTAGGATACAAGATTAAACACCAAGTTGGGACAAGGGAACAAGATTAAAATCCAAGCCCATTCTTTTCGCCGAATTCCCCCCACTAATACACATCCAAATGTGCCTAATAAAAGCAAGCATAAACACCCAATTACATAATTAAAGGTCACACCTTCAGGGTTGGAATGCCCACCTTCAAACATATAATCATAACAGAAGGGTGAGAGCACACAATGGTTGGCTCAGTGGCGGAGACTAGTGGATGCAAAGGGATGTTGGTTGTCGATTGAAGACAAATCTAGGGATGAATTTTCTCCTATAGGGGTCACCTACTGGTGGTGGGTAACACATCCTTTTACTTAAATTTTTAACATTACCATTAATTAACTGAGGATGTTTGAGGGTGGTTCTAACTTCATTGAATTTAATATGGAGAAAGTAAAATTTTAGTTCTCATTCAAAATCTAGCAAAATTAACAGTTTTTAGGCTTTCAAAATTGTGGGGGGATTGCAATGTTTCAATTAATTTATGGTGTATACAAGGGTATGGGACTAGAATTTAATCACGAGCACCAAGCTCTTTATGTACCTTATTTTTAGTGGCCTTGACTATTGAAATCCTCTATCATAATCCTAGTAAACCCAACGCTCTTACAAAATCTTGATTTGACATGTGAAGGTTTTTCTATCTTATTTTAATGTTGAAAGGGTGATATTGATGATGAAGATCTCAATATAGGAAATAATTTTGATAATATATAGGTGTTTTTTGTAACGCATTCTTTTTTACACTAGAAGCCATCTAGAGCCACTTTTTTGATGTATTTTTGGTTTAGAAAAGTATTGCACTGTGCTATTTTGGTTATATGCACTCTTATTTGTTATATAAATGAGAATGTTTCATATTTGTGTATAAATGGTTTGGATTCATATGGATGCACATGAATATGTGTGTGTGTGTGTGTGTGTGTGTGTGTGTGTGTGTGTTTCTTTAAAATTTGAACATTTTATGTGATTTTGGTTAACCATCTTTTGGCCTGATTTTTTTACTGGTTCCAGTATTTTTCGACTGGTTCCCAGTTCAAAATATTGTCCAGTTCGATCACCAGTTTATTTTTTATAACATTGAACATGACAATGTTATTCATTTGAAACCTAGAAGTGTACTACCCAACATTAGGCCTTGTTACCCACTACCTGTGGGTAGTATACCTAGGAAAAAAAATTTCTCGTAGATGGTCCTCAGCCGACAACTAGCAACCCCTTTTGCATCCACCAGACAGCTCGATGTGCCACTACATTTGCCACCTGAAGCAACCATGTGGTCCCTCGCCCATATGTTATGATCGTATGTGTGAAGGTGGGCATCCTGGCCCCAAACGTATGAATTTTCATTGGTTTAGTTGACTAATTTTGTTTACTTATGAAGGACACATTTGGGCATGGATTGGCGGGGGGATTCAGTGGGAAGAGTGGGCTACGTTTGTACTCTTGTCCCCTCTGTCTGATTCGGTGGTTAGCCTTGTATCCTAGTCTCGCGGGATCTCCTTTACTGACCATTAGCTTTAGGGTTGGAACTACATGAGCAATCTCGATTTTGGTTACATGGTCCTGCTTCTCAACACCATATACATCACTCCCCTCCGCTCATTTTAACCCCATTTATCACTTTTCTCATCTAGGTCCACATGTGTCCATTGGGTCCACATAGGGTTAGCCTCCCCTACCCTTGTTCACAATTTGGGTCGAGCCTGGAATGATGCCCGGAGGTTGATGCTGCTAAAAAGAAAATAAAAGGCATAGTTTGGACACTTACAATAAGATATGTACCACAAAATGGAAAACATGGCCGGGACATATAAATTTAGCACATGAGAAAAATCCAAACTTGAGCTCTACCCCTCATTCATGGTCATCACCCTGGTTTCCTATGGGCCCTAGATGATCCCCCTTCACACTAAGGAACCCATGATTGTCCCAACCCCTGGTGGGAAATGAGTTTCCCCACCTTAAAACGGGATATCGACTACTATATTCTACACTCCATGTTCTCATCCCATAGATCCACAACCAGTTATGAAGAAAAATCAATCAAAGGAAAAATGCATTTGAGCAAGGGCGGAAAAACAAAGGTTGGGGTAACTCATGTACCCCGATTTTCTCCCTCCTACACTCATATACCTAAGTGTGGGCTTCCCTCATCATAGCTACCCTTGCACCATGACATGTGGCGTGGAGCCCTTACTGATCCCTACTCTGTTCCATCACTATATCACATACCACCTACCAATTGATGGATGTACCATGGACATGTCACCCCCTTTAAAGGTTGAAACCACCTAATAGGGTCCTTGGTTCACCCCCTTATTGAGCTTTGAGACACCTATACACGCCAATGTCCACTATGGAAGGGAATGCCACCATGAAGTGCCCACTTGATTCCATGATTTGTAAGATCTTTTACTTGTTTACTCTAATGATTTGTTGTACATGGGGGGCAAGTGGATGCATGGGATCTTATGCATAATTACAGGTGGGTCTCCATTTGGGATTTGGTCTCCTTATACAGAGTCCAGACCCTCCAGAGGGCCACATTGGCACTTGTAGGGTAAGCATTGAGACCCATGGGCCTTCACCATAGTAAAGACTACTTCATGAAACCCTAGCACCATTCAGTGATTGCTCGTGCTCAACGTTTTAGATGAAGATAATGCACCTAGATCGCCATGCCCAGTCGGCTTCACACTTCTACCACACACTTGGCAGAGATTCGAGGGTCCAAATGAGGATGTGTCTCACTACATCAGACAAAGGGAGGGCTTATGTCATCATCCTAGCCCTTGCAGATGGTTTACATGTAGTATCAATCCATGAGGATTTCATAGTTCCCCACACCACTTGGGGACACCACGTGTGACTTACTTGGATATGAGGGGTGTTCACACTGGAAAATCATATAGCAAAAGATGACATTAATTAATGTCAGGCCAAAGGATTTACAGGGCTAGAAGACATTATAGAATCTGGAAAGTGTTTAAAAATCTTTAAGGTCTGAGGAAAATCAAATTTGAACTAGTCCTAAATGTTATTTGCGCTCATAATCCTTCGTGAAGAGCACCTTCTGCGCGCCTTTTTGCCCGATATGTGCGCATTCCTGAGAGTGGAGAAATGTCACTATCTGAGACCACACAAAGAAAAGGACAAGTGATGTCATACATGAAGCCGCCTAAGGACAGCCACCAACTCCTCCTTAGACACTATGTGAGCACACAATGGAATATTTGGAGCACACAAAGGAATCATACCCCTCTCTTGGGTCACCATCCTCCATGTACCAAGATAGGGAAGGGAGGATTTGAAATCTCCTATATAAGACCACCATGAGATGAAGAAAGGGTGATCGCATTGTTATGCTAGCCAGAATTTCCCAAGAAATACCAGTAGTGTGTGACCTGAGCTGAAGATAGAGGGGACTCAATTGTTGGCCACCCAACAAGTTCATTCCACACAGTAGCGAGAGAGGGAGACTGCACTGAGGCAAGCTTGGGATAAAAACATCCTTGCATCGGGACCTAGAACCATTGTCTAAGGGCCCTTTGTAAAGAGGGTAAAGTTTCACTCTTCTAACTACAAGCGCTCAATAAGAGGGGCCTAGAGCCACCGTTTACATTATTTTTTTCGTTTGACTCTTTTCAGAGCTTTTGTTTATTTAAGTTTAGTTTTAGTTTACATATGCATGTTTTTTTCTCTATCTAGTATGCTTATTGATTCTAGCTTGTTCCATTAACTTGCTTGACTCCACTTCTTTTTCTGCCTATTACCAATAGCTTAACGAGGTAAACCACACCCCTTAAGTTGGTGTGATTTCATACATACATGCACCAAACACACTACAACAAGGGGGGAAACCCAATATCCACTATGTTTGGAGTCCATTCTCTCACCATGGCATACTTTGGACTCCACTAGTCCTTCTCAATGGCCCAATAACTCATCATGTTGATTATTTTTCCCTCTTCAGAGGCTTACTTTTACGTTATTGAGCTATCTTGGTGGGCTTGTCACCAAGGGATGTTATTATTGCACATTATTTTATTATTTGAGGATTAATTAGGTGTAATTAGTCAAATAAAACTCTTTAGCAAGGTTATAAATTGATGAGATACTCATTCTAAACTCTCATCTTCACTTGGATTGGATTAGTATCTCTTGAGATATTTTCGCACTTTTATTGGGATGAACCTTTTTGGATTTTCTCTATTGTATTTGGAGCTTCTTTCTAATGCAAAGTTTATTAATGGATATACTCTATCTCTCAGGTAAGTGAACTTTTATTGTTATTCTTTTTATCTTACTTTTCAAATGCATGTATATTGTTATCATTATTCTTGTATGGGTTAATGTAATGCGAAATTATTTTGGGACCTTGAATAAGTGATTTAATGCATGTGTTGCTCTTTGAGGGATTGGGTGAATGTTCCTAGAGGCACCTCCCAGGTTGAAAGACCTCGAAACTGTGTCTCCTTTCAAACTTTGAAGTATAAATCCCTAATAACCTAGTCGTTTCCCTTGGAAGGATAGTGAAGGTCAATTAGGGCTCCTTAGCTCAAGATAAATCCCGATATATGTGTATCTTGACTCCATTAAGCCCAATCAACAAGGCACTGATCCTGGCATCCCTTTTTTGGTCAATTTTTCCCTTCTTTTTTTCACTTTTCCCAATTCTAGGCATAAAACTAGAGGGTAACCTAGGACACCAAGCAAAATTCATTATAGCCATCCAAACCCTTCAATTTTTGGTCCACTACTCAGTTGGGATTTCCTCTAGAGGTCCTCCAAATTTGAGGCAAATCCGACAATGGAATCTCGAGATATAGCAAACCTTAGCAACAAGACCATTTCTTTCCCTAGGTTGATTTTTGGTTAGTGTCATCAATTGGGCCATTGGATTTGTATTTCAAAGAAAATTAGTCCTTTGATCCTCTTCTCCTCCCTATTCAGGTCAAGCCCCTCAATTGGTGATTAACTCCATACCCTTGACTTAGCTTGGTTCCAGTTATGTTCTTTGTGGTCTCGCAACTTTATAACTCAAATTTCACAAGGATTATATAGAAGTTATTCCTCCACAAGGATTCTTAGGTCTAGGAAACTTATTGTCAAGAGATATCATCCAAACCTAGGCTCAAGTGTCCTCTTAGCCCTTCTTAGAGGGCCCATCACCTTCTTCTCAAGCATGTAAGCCATTTATTTGAGCCTCTTGTGAATAGGCTTTAGGAATCACTTATTATCTTATCATTGATCTTTCATCACTGTGATTCCTACTATATTGGGTCTCCTCCCATTGGTGAAAGTATATAAAGAGTAGGGAGCCTTAGTTGAGGTGACAGTGGGCTATCACTCCATTGTTTCCCCTTGACCTAGTAGTTTCTCTATATGATCCCCTCCTAGGACCCCTGCTAGTTTGAGAGGTAAAAATTTGGCGTCATTGACGAGGAGGAAGAAGTTCTACCTCCCTATTGAATCATGGAGGAATTTATTCTTTGATGAAAATATAAATATTCATTTGGGGAATCCACAACAACCTTCTTTGAATGGAGAACCCTGAAATCTTGACATACCATCGAAGAAAGGGTTAAACCCCCTCTACTCCATTCTTTGATAGGGTATTCAATAAAAGGAAGCATAAGCATGAATTTTTTGTTCCTTTTAACCTTTCCAACATGCTTCGGACCTTTCTTCGTCCTCCCCCTGAAGACCCAGAGAGGCCAAAGTTTATCAGAAAGGAGGACCCCCAAGAACATCTCTCAAATTTCAAATATAGGTCATATGATTCATCCTATATTGAATACACTTGCATGATCTCCTTCTCCATGACGTTTGAAGGGGATGCCTGAGTATGGTATCTATCCTTTCGATCATCCTCCATTTCTTCCTTGCATTATTTTGTTAGTGAATTTAAAAGTAAATGGTTTGATGAAAGAGATGTAGTTGAATAATACAAAGGTATCCTATCTATAAAAAAGGGTGATAATGAATCCATTGCAGAATTCAACCAAAGATTCAAAATGATAATCCATTCTACTCCCTGAGACTTGAGCCCCCCAAAGGAGGTAACCCTAGTTGCATACTTCAGTGCTTTCACTCGGAAATTGTCCTTTGATGTTAGAAACTTAATGATCTTCTCCAAGCTCAAGACATCACCTTTTATCTCGATCAATCCATGAAGCAAACCTATATCAACGTGGTACAAATTGGGGATCCTAGAATTCCTAAAAATGGTGAAGACTCATTTCTTCATGAAAAATAAACATTTCCTCAAATTAACAAGGAAAGAAGAAATGGTTACAAAGGAAAGCCTCCAGACCTAGCTACCTTGAGCCTTCCCCTCATGATGGACTTGAATATGCATGACCCTTTCAACATTTCCCTTGGAATCAATGGTCACACCAATGAGAAATTTTATTTTGAATTATGAGAGCCCAATCCACATAATGTCCTTGAGTATAATGAAAAGACTTGGACTCAATATTTCTAGAGAGTGCACCAATACATTTGTTTTGAATTATGACAAATTCAAGGTACATGGGATAGCATAAGGGGAGAAAGTCTTTTTTCATATATATTCTCGAAAAGAGAATTCACCATAAACATAGTCATAGTAGAAATGAATCTTGCATGGGGAATGATCATGTCCAAGCAACTAATAGAGGATCTAAAGATGTCAATTAATGAAGATAAGTATAGTGTACACCTACCTATGAGCGAAAATTCTTATGCGTCCATTCCTAGATATGAATTTTCTTCCCCCATGATTTCTTCTTTAGAAATACCAGTGAAGACCTAAACGAGGAAAGCGTTGAGCTCGAGGAATGGAGGATTTTCAATAATGAGGATGTTAAAGCTTCACCTCAACAAGGGATTTGGGTAATGTATTTTGATGGGGCATGTTCCAAGTCAGGGGTCGAGGCTGGTATTTTCGTTATCTCTACATCCGAGAAATATTTGATGGTTGCCTTAAGACTACAATTTGCATGTACCAACAATGTGGTCGAATATGAATCCCTATTATTAGGCCTTGAAGTTTCTCAATCAAAGAAGATTCAAAAAATACTGATAATAGGTGATTATGACTTCATCGTTTCACAAATAAGAGGAACTTTTAACACCAAGCATCAAATATTGAAACCATATAAGGAAATAATCACCCACATGATAAAATATTTTAAAGAGGTTTCTTTGTGAGTTGTCCCCCAATCCCTCAATTGAATTTTTGATTCCCTAGTTGTGGCAGCATCTACCTCTTCAAAAATTGACAATGATACCTTAAAAATAGGAATATGTGTGGTTGACACCATTTACAGACATTCCATTCCCGATTATAAATACCATTGGCCTGTTTTTGAAAATGACAAAGACATAAGTGACTTCCTTCAAAATCATGAAGAACCTCTCAAAAAGATGGAGGATCTAATAAATGAGAAACATTTTGATAGGGATGATCATAACATAACCAAGCCTGATAGTCATGATTCACCTGATACGATGGACCTCAACCTTGGATCTGAAAACTCCCCTCAAATAATTAATATTGGGAAAGGGTTATCCAAAGAAGAAAGGGATGAACTCGAAAAATTGCTAATGGAATTCAATGATGTGTTTTCTTGGTCCTACGACGATCTTAAATCCTATAGCCCCGAGATCATACAACACACCATTCCTCTCAAAGGAGCGAAACCTGCAAGGAAAAAATTAAGGCGAATGAATCCCAAGCTTGCCCCCTTGGTCAAAGAAGAACTCCAAAATATGGTTGATGCTGGAATTATTTCTCCCACACAAAATTCATCTTGGATTTCCAATCCCGTGATCACTTGCAAAAATACTGTCAACATTAGGATGTGCATCGATTATAGGGATATTATCCAAGTTTGCCTAAAGGATAATAACATGTTACCAAATATGGAAAATCTATTGCAAAGAATAACCATGTCACAAATGATGTCATTCTTGGATGGTTTTTCTGGGTATAATCAAGTTATTGTGAAAGAGGAAGATCATCTGAAAATTGCCTTCACCACACAATGGGGAACTTATATGTGTTTTAGGATGCCCTTTGGTTTGCTTAATGTCGGGTCCACTTTCCAAAGAGCCGTGGATTTTTCTTTAGGGACCTCATTAAGAATATTATGGAAATATACCAAGATTATTTTACTGTGGCTTCCAAAGAAATAAAATACCATTACAAGCATTTGAGGAAAGTATTCGAGAAGTGTATACAATACAATGTATCCCTCAATCCCAAAAAGTCTATCTTTGGGGTTGACAAAGGTAAATTTCTTGGGCACGTAGTGTCTAAATATGGGATTAGTATCGACCCTAAGAGAATCCAAGTAATCAAATATATTCCTCCTCCAAAGGATAAAAGTTCCCTAAGGTCATTCTTCGGCAAAATCAATTTCGTAAGAAGATTTATACCCAATTTTGCGAAGATCGTCAAACCCATAAACAACCTCTTGAAGAAACACACTCCTTACATATGGGACCATATGAAGAATAGTTCCTTTGAAGAAACCAAAGAAAGAATCGCTTCTGCTCCTGTCCTAGCCAGCCCTGATTATACCAAGGATTTCATTATTTGTTCATTTTCCTCTAAAGAGACAATCGCTAGCATACACATGCAAAAGGATGACAAAAGAAGATAGAGACCCATAACCTCCATGAGTAAACCGCTTCAAGATGTTAATACAAGGTACATAATCACTGAAAAGAAATCTTATGCCCTTGTCAAATATCTCAATTATTTTAGAGTGTATGTAGGATACAACAAAATATATGCATATGCCCCCTATCCCGCTGTGAAAGATGTGTTATCCCAACTTGATTGCCTTGGATCTAAAGGAAAGTGGGTAGCCAAAATACAAGAGTATGACCTTGATATTCGCCCTAAGAGAATCAGCAAAGTTCAAGGCTTGGTTGAGATGTTGACTGAAAATAATAATGAAGCCATTCAAGAAAGGTAAGAAGAGCAAGTATGTGCCACCTCTATTGAACTTGAAGGAGACAATTGGTACAAGGAAATCATCTACTATTTATGCAACTTGTCAGCCCCTCCTCACCTGATTGATCACAAAAGGAGAGCCCTGAGATTGAAGGCATCTAAGTTTTGTCTGACCCAATATGGCCTTGGTTGAATGAGTCCTGATGGTGTGATCCTTCAATTTGTTAGTAAAGAAGAGTTTGAGAAACTAATGGAATAGTTCCACCCTGGATTTTTTGTGGGACATTACACTGCTAAAACCACTACTCACAACATCTTGAAGGTTGGGTATTATTGGCCAACCATCTTCGTTGATACATTGAACTTTTTGAAACGATGTCAACCATGTCAATTATTTTCTAGGAAACAATAACTCACCACCATGCCTCTGAGAAATCTTGTTGTAGATGCACCTTTCCAACAATGGGGCCTTGATTGCATCAGTGAATTCAAATATAACTTGATCCATGGGTACACATTAGAGAACTTTTGAGGTCTAAAATGGGCCTCCTAAGAAAAATGTACAACCAAAATAAACTTTATAAGAACCAATATGATTCAAGATGATGATGTCAACCATGGGAATGATTCACCATTTTTTGGGTAAAAAGGTAAAAATATTAAAAAGAATAAAATAATAAAATTATTTTTTCAACTTGTATTTTCAACTTATCTCCCTAAGGGTTTACTCAAATTTCGAGCGAGAGTGCTTGTTGGATGAAAAATTTGATTTCTCATCTAACAAGTACCCATGTTGCAAACTTTCGATGGAGCCTGCTACACGAAAAATGAGAAATACATGAAAAAACATGATTGCAATCAGGTTTTTTCATATATTTATCATTTTTCGTGTAGTAGGGTCCATCAAAAGTATACATGGGTACTCATTGGATAAGAAATAAAATTATGCATCCAATGAGTGTTCCCGTTCGAAATTTGAGTACACCAATAGGGAGATAAGTTGAAAATACGAGTTGAAAAAGTAGTTTTTTCTTTTTTCCCTCTAAAATTTGATGATGTAATCTAATCTTATTTTATTATTTTCAATATTATTTTATAATTTCCTTAGGAGGCCCATTTTAGATTGCAAAATTACCTAATGAATGGATTCTAATGGCTACTGATTATTTCAAAAAATGGGTTGAGGCCATGCCGACTAAGAAAGAAATTGACTAGGTAGTTATGGACTTTCTTGAAGACAAAATTATTACCAAGTTTGGTGTTCCCACCAAGATTGTTACTGACAATGATAAGTCATTTTATTCCATTTCTTTGATATCCCTATGTAATAAATATGGTATAATATTGTCACATTTGTCTAACTATTATCCTCAAGAAAATGGCCAAGTTGAATCAAGCAATAAGAACCTCGTAAAGATAATCAAGTGGACAATTGTGGAAAATAAAATGCATTGGGATAACAAGATTAAGTATGCTATGTGGGCCGACCGAACATTTGTGAAGGCATCAACCGGATTTATCCTGTTCCAATTAGTCTACAATTTTGAAACCAAATTACATATCCAACTCTAGTTTCCCACCTTTGAATGCCTAAAATCTTTCCGCAGCCAACAAGACGTCATTAAAGCCCGTATTTACCAACTTGTTGAGGCTGATGAAAATAAAATGAAAGCCCTTGATCAGCTTGGTTTCAGTTACGATAAAATAAAATAAAATTTTGATAAACACGTCTAAAATAAGGCCTTTAAACCCGGTGACATGGTGCTTTTGTGGGATAAAAGAAGGGAGAAGTCTGGCATGCATAAGAAATGGGATAACCTGTGGATAGGCCCTTCACGATAACTGACATAGAAGGCATAAACTCTTACCACTTAGAAACTCTTGATGGGGAGTATGTTCCTCTTCCCGTGAATGGGAAGCTCCTTAAATATTACTAACTTGAGGGCACTTGACATTGTATCATAAGGATGTTAGGGTAGGAAGCATTGCATACTCATTTTCCTCATTAGAACTACCATCATATGATATTATCATGATAGATTAGCTGCATTTAGATTAAAATTTGCATATATATAAAAAATAAATAAAAATAAAATAAATAAAATATATATATATATTCTTGTTGATTTTACGACCTAATACTAAGCATGGGAGATCATAAGACACCAAAAAAACATGTTGCCCCATGTGCTTGGTATTTGACATGTGTAGGTAACAGGTTTGTGGTACCAAGAAATTGTTGGTGTTCTCATCACCTCCCGTTTGAGTACCTTCGCACACCCTTCCGAGAGCTCATGTCTTAGATGGAGACAGATGTTACCCACTACCTGTGGGTAGTATACATAGGAGAATATTTTTTCCTAGATGGTCCTCAACCGACAGCCAGCCCCTTTACAGCCACTTGATAGCTCGATGTGCCACTATATCCACTACTTGAGCCAACCATGTGGTCCTTCGCCCATCTATTATGATCTTATGTTTGAAGGTGGGACTCCCGACCCCAAAGGTATTGATTTTCATTGGTTTAGTTGAGTAATTTTGTTTACTTATCAAGGACACTTTTGGGCATGGATTGGTGGGGGATTTGGTGCAAAGAGTGGGCTAGGTTTGTACTCTTGTCTCCTATGCCTGATTCAGTGGTTAGCCTTGTATCCTAGTCTCATGGGATCTCCTTTACTAGCCATTAGCTTTAAGGCTGACACTACATGGGAGATCCTAATTTTGGTTACGTGGTCCTACTTCACGACACCATATACATCACTCCCCTCCGCTCATTTTAACCCCATTCATCACTTTTCCCATACGGTTCCACATGTGTCCACTGGGTCCACATAGGTTTAGCCTCCCCTCCCCTTGTCCAGACTTTGGGTCGAGCCTAGAACAATGCCCAAAGGTTTATGCAGCTAAAAACAAAAGAAAAATCATGGTTTGGCCACTTACAACAGGAAATGTATCACAAAATGCAAAATATGGTCGGGACATCCAAATTTAGCACGTGGGAAAAAGCCAAATATGAGCTCTACCCCTCATTCATGGCCATCACCCTGGTTCCTATGGGCCCTAGATTGTGAAAGTTTCATCTATTGTACCAACTAGAAATTATTCTTCTAACTGTAAATTTAATTATGCAGTTTATTTTCTATGACAAACAATGAATAAAATCACAACTACAATTTTCACCATAAAATATTATGGAAAATAAAATACTAGAAACTGAGAAATACTAGCACACACACAAGAATGGTGACACCATTATTTTTGGACAATTGTCCCCGAGAAAACCCAATGTGGGAAAATCGGTGCAGTAGTTGAGGATTTTATTATTTATGCAGCAGCAGAAATTTCGAGTACAATAAAATGATGCTAAAGGAAAAAATATTTGAGGGAATTTACCCTCCTCCTCAAGCAATCGCACCACAAACTGAGCCTCAGAACTGGCTCTGGAACCCTCTGCGTCTACCTACTGTGTTTCTTCTGCACACTCCTCACTCCTATTATCCAGAAACTTCCTCTGATGTGATGTCTAGCCTGTTGCTACCCCTGGAAGTGATTCTTTTGGCCTCCTGGAAATTTTCTCGGCCTCTGGAATTTGAATCGACCCTCCTTCTGGCTAAATTGAACTTCCGATCTTAAAGCACTGCACAGTCCTTCCGTTGCCTCCAGAAGAATATTTTTGGCCCTCTCTTCTGACTCTTCCGGAACTGTATATTCCTCCATAAATATGCTACTATGCCCCTCTATCACTTGCAACTCGACCTCTGACTCGATTTCTCCTGCTGAATCACCTACATTGGAAAATTGAACTGTTTAGATCACTGAATATCTACCATGGTGTGTTTTTTTGAAGTTCCCATCGACTTCTTCTTATAATCCTCTCTTGGGACTCCAACAGCCAAGATTAAATATTAATAGATGGATAAGATCATATTGAGTTCGATCTGACTGAGTTTCTGGATTATTCTCACCTTGACTTAATTAATTCTGATTAATTAACCAATTTTCCTAATTTTAGACTTAGGAAACATTAAAAAAAATAGTTTAATAATCTAATTAAGTCATTTCAAGGTGGAATTTCGAGAAATGATTTATGGGTTTTGGAGAACTCATGTATTCTAGCCTATCCACAAAATTTTGTGGCTAGAACACATCTAATGCTACAAAAACTAACACTCCCTCTTAGTGAGCATTGTGTTCTAGTGTTGCACACCCTGGTACAACACTTTGTCTCTGTATCATCTTATGTCACGTTGCTGATGTCTAGAAACTGTAACTCCCTGCCACTGCCCACCAACAACTACACAACCTTGGTGTTGCATTTGTGTTGTTGTTGAACCTGCTATATTTCTTCCAACACTGCATCTGCACTCCAACTCCCTCTCAATTGTTGTTGTTACAACTGCAACTACTGCAACTGATAAGCATTCAAAATATTTTTTCCTTTCTACTAAAATGGGTTCTACACCATACCCATTTGTTCTCTTAAATAGACGAACTTAGCTCTCCCTAGAACTTTCATGAGTATATCTACAACCTGCTCTTCTGTGGGAACATATTGTAGCTGGACCGCTCCACGTTGTACACAATCTCTGATGAAATGGCACTAAATATTTGTGTTTAGATTTGTCGTGAAACATTGGATTCTCAGAGAGCTTAATGCAACTTTGATTATCACAGTAGACATTGGTCACCTCCATCTTTTGCCTAATCAAGCTTACTAGCAGCTTCCAAATCCATATAGCTTCGCATGTAGTTGTGCTTGTTGGAAAATACTCTGCTTTTTCTTAATGCTACTGACTTATGCTTCCTACTATACCAAGAAACCATCCTTGATCCAATGTTGAAGCAGTACCCAGAGATAATTTTCTTGTCCACTGAACTGTGTGCCCAATCTGCATCTGTGAATCCACATACTCTGACGTCATCCCCTCGAGTATATCTCAACCCATACTCGACTATGTCGCGCACATACCCCAAAATATGCCTCGTTGTTTCCCAATGTACCCTCTTCCTTTCTACCATAAACTGATTGAGGGTATTGACTGCAAAGCAAATATTTGGCCTAGTGTTGACCAGATACATGAGAGAACCGATAAGCTACCTATACAAGGTGGGATTGACATCCTTGTCATATGATGCATCTTTCTTCTTCTAGTTGGTGATCATGGGCGTAGACATGGGTCTACAATATTGCATTCTAAGCCTCTTCAAAATATTTGTAGCATATCTTCCGTGCCTAAGGAAGATCTCCCTATATTTCTGCCACACTTACAACCCTAGGAAATAGTGCATCAACCCCAAATACTGCATATCAAACTCGGTCGTCAAGTTCCTCTTGCAGTCCTCTACGAGCCCTGATGATCCTGCCAAGAAGAGATCATCCACATACAATACTAGGATGAGTGGCTCACCCTCTACCATCAAATAATAAAGGTTTGGTTCCGTGTCACTCTTGACGAATCCCATCTGCTGAAAGTAGTTGTAAATCCAACCATACCATACCTTAGGAGCCTTCTTGAGCCCATATAGAGCTTTCCTCGGTCTACACACATGAGTGTGCCTCTAGTGACTCTTGAATCCCTCTAGTTGTTCTATGTACACCTCTTCCTCTATCACCATGTTCAATAATGTTGTCTTGACGTCCATCTGGTCAATCTGACATCCCATCTGAGCTGTTAGGGATATAACTGACCGAATAGAGGTGTATCCGGCAACTGGGAAGAAGGTCTCCTCATAATGTATCCCTTCTTTATGTGCATACCCCTTTTCCATGAACTTGGCCTTGTAATTATCCACGCTTCCATATGCAAAATACTTGATCTTGTAGATCCATCAAGAACCTACAACTAACATATCCTCAAGCCTCGGCACCACCTCCCAAACATCATTCGTCATGGTAGAGTTGTATGCTTCTACCTTGGCATCTACACATACCTGGTGTTGTGCAGCTTCCTGAAAGTTGGAAGGTTATGCAACCTGACTTACCAATGCTTGATATATTTGCGGGATGTCGGCGCTCTCTCTTGTTTGTCCTAGGTGCTCCAATAAACACTTATGCATCTATTAATGTCTAACGAACCTCCATGTTGACTTGAGCAATAGTACTAGGAGGTTCTACCAGCTCCTCCTCATCCTGTCGTTGTTGCTATGTTTCTTGAGTTATAACTAGATTCACTTCTCCTGAGGAGATACTAGTGTTGATTATTGTATTAGATCCATATGACTATCCTACACGTGGTCCCACTAGTTACGCCTGTTGTTGGACCAATGGAGCTTCAACTGGATGATTTTGATCACCTGCGAGCATCTCACGATATCTCTTGAATGCTCGAACTTCCATGAACTTTACGTCTCGTCTCACTGTAATCTTCCTATTTCCAGGAATGCAAATTGTATATGCCTTAGAGGTTTTTTTATACCTGACGAGAAACCCCTTCTCTGCAATCTAATCCAATGTGGTGTTCTTTTCATCTGGCACATGGAAATAAGAAATGCTACCAAAGATCCCGAAGTGACATGTTTTTGGCTTCTTCCCTATTAAGGCCCCTTATGGATTTTTCTTCCCAATGCTCTATGAGGGGTCTTGTTCTTAATATACATTGTCGTGTTACATTCCTCTGCCCATAGAAACCTGGGAAAATCCTAGTCATATAACATTGCTTTTGCAGCCCCAACTATGGTTTTTTTTCCGCTCTGTTACCCCATTCTCCTGTAGATTATACGGAGTTGTCCATTCTAATTTGATGCCTTCCTTGGCACAAAAATTTGTAAAGTCTTTATCAATATACTATCCACCATTATCTAGCAAATCACCTTGATCTTCTTCCCTCGCATTCTCCACGAGGGCCTTAAACTCCATGAAACGATCGAATACTTCATCTTTGTTATTCAAGAAGTAGATCCAGGTTTTCTTGGAATGCTCATCAATAAAGGTGACAAATTATTTGGCACCACTGAGATCTCTAGTGGACATCAAGCCACAAATATATGAATGTATAAGTACTAACGTGCCATATGTTTTGTTGTCACTTCTTGGGAATGTTTCCTTAGCATACTTCCCAAGTATGCATCCTTTGCACACATCATCGTGTTATGTGCCAAGTTATGGAACCCCTGTTATTGTTTCCCTAAGCATCTTGAGCGCTCCATGGTGTACGTGTCCCATTCTCCTGCTACTATCACTTCCTATTAGTGCCATTTGAGAGTCGAGTTGTAACTTGTACAATATGTTGCTTCAAACTCCAATTTTTCTTACCCTCTTCCAGCTTGAGTGTTTGACAAACACTTTCTTCCCTACAAAGTGGATATCATATCCCTTATCCACTGAAATCAGATTCATAACCAATCCTTGCACATGCAATACATCTGTAGTGTTGGTGCTTGCTCTTGACTCCCTCTAAAAAATGATGGTACCTCTCCCTACTGGAATACACTTCGTTTTGTTTACCATTGTAATATTGAAGTCCATCTGCTCCTCCTTGTAGCTAGAGAAATATTATCTAACCCTTGTCATGTGAGCTAACGCTCCACTGTCTATATACCAGACACCTTGTGAAGTTGATCCTGACAAGAAATCAAATTCGTCCTCCAATCAGCAAGACAAATTTGAGGCCCCGTGAATGTCAATGTTGACCATGGTCAATTCTATGTATATTCCTCTTCCTCCCTAAGTTGCTTCTGCAACTGAAAACTGCTGCAAAACCCTTTGCGTCCAACCAGGAAATCTGCTCAGCAAAAAATCTGAGCTGCATTTCTTCCCTCTAATTGATGGAATCAATAACCCAGACAACTCGTCTTTTCTACAACCCTGCAACTGAAAATCAAATTCTTGCCCCAACAACTTGTACTGCCTTTCAAGGAACTACGTTGCCTCGAGAATTTCATCTTGTTTCTCCCTTTAAGCAACAAAATTCTTTCCTCCGCTTCTAAGCTCCCCGAATGATCACTTAAGCTCTGATACCATGTGAAAATTTCATGTATTACAGCAACTAGAAATTATTATTCTAACTTTAAATTTAAATATGCAGTTTATTTTCTACGACAAATAATGAATAAAATCACAATTGCAATTTTCACCATAAAATATTGCTGAAAAGAAATAATATTAATAATTAATTAATTAAAATTAAAATTTAAAAAAAAAAAATATTAGAAACTGAGAAATTATAACACACACACAAGAATTGTGACACTGTTATTTTTGGACAATTGTCACCAGAAAAACCCAATGAGGGAAAATCGTTGCAGCAGTTGAGGGTTTTATTATTTATGCATCAGCAGAAATTCTAAGTACAATAATATGATGCCAAAATTGGTGTTTCTATTCGAGATAAATAATAGCAAAAATATATGAGGGAATTTACCATCCTCCTCAAGAAATCCCACAACAAACTAAGCTTCAGAACTGGCTCTGGAAGCCTCTGCGTCAGTCTGTTGCACTGCTTCTACGCAGTGCTCACTCGTACTGTCCAAAAATTGCTTTTGATGTGACATCTAGCCTGTTGCTACCCCTGGAAGTGATTTTTCCAACGTACTGGAAATTTTCCCGACCTCTGGAAGTTGAATCGACCCTCCTGGATAAATTGAATTGCCTATCTTAAGGCACTGTGCAGTCCCTACGCTATGTCCTAAAGAATATTTTTGGCCCTCTCCTCTGATTCTTCCGAAACTGGAGATTCTTTTGAAATATTCTACTCTGACCCTCTGCCACCTGCAACTCAACCTCTGACTCGATTTCTACTATCGAATCATCGTCACTGAAAAATTGAACTGTCTAGATCACTAAGTATCTACCCTGTTATGGTTTTTTCAAGTTCCCATCAACTTCTTATAATCCTCTTTTGGGACTCCAATGGCCAAGATTAAATCTTACTCAAGGGCTAGGATCATCTTGAAGTCGATCTGAGTTAGTTTCTAGATTATTCTCACCTTGACTTAATTAATTTTCATTAATTAACCAGTTTTCCTAAGTTTAGACTTAGGAATCATTAAAAAAATAGGTTAATAATCTAATTAATTCATTTCTAGATGGAATTTCCAGAAACGATTTATGGGTTTTGGAGATCTCATTTATTCTATCCTCTCCACCAAATTTCGTGGCTAGAACACATCTGATGCTACAAAAACTAGCATAGTTGAGCCCCCTTCACACTAAGGAACCCATGATTGTCCCAACCCCTAGTGGGGAATGAGCTACCTCACCTTAAAATGGGGTATCTACTACTATATCCTACTCTTCATGCTCTCATCCCCTGGAGCCCCAAGCAGTTATGGATAAAAATAAATCAAAGGTAAAGGGCATATGAAGAAAGGTAGAAAAACAAAGGTTGGGGTAACTCATGTACCATGATTTTCTCCCGCCTACACTCACATACCTAAGTGTGGGCTTCCCTCATCATAGCTACCCTTGCACCGCGACATGTGGCATGGAGCCCTTCCTGATCCCCACTCTATTCCATCACTATATCACATGCCACCTACCAATTGATAAATGTACCATGGACATGTCACCCCTTTTAAAAGTTGAAACCACCTAATAGGGTCCTTGGTTAACCCCCTTATTGAGCTTAGATACAATTGTGCACGCCAACACCCACTATGGAAGGTCATGCCACCATGAAGTGCCCACTTGATTACATGATTTGTAAACTCTTTTACTTGATTACTCTAATGATTTGTTGTACTGGAGGGCAAGGGGACACATGGGATGTTATGCAGAATTATAGGTGGGTCTCCATTTGGGGTTTGGTATCCCTATACGGGGTGCAAACCCTCCAAAGGGCCACATTGGCACTTGTAGGGTGAGCATTGAGAGCCATGTGCCTCTACCATAGCAAAGAGTACTTCATGGATCCCCAACACCATTTAGTGATTGATCGTGTTTCACCTTCTAGATGAGGATGATGCACCTGGATCACCATGCCCAATCGATTTCACACTTCTACCACACACTTGGCAGAGGTTCCAGGGTCCAAATGGTGTCTCACTGCAGGAGATAAAGATATGTTTTATGTCATCATCCTAGCCCTTTCTGATGGTTCACAGGCATTAGCAACCCACTTGGAAACCCATGAGGATTTCATAGTGCCCCACATCACTTGGGGACACCACATGTGACTTACTTGGATATCAAGGGGCCAACCCATTATCCACTATGTTTGGGGTCCATTCTCTCTCCATGACACACTTTTGACTCCACTAGGCCTTCTCAATGGCCCAACGACTCATCATGTTGATTATTTTGCCCTCTTGAGAGGAATATTTTATGTTATTGAGCTATATTGGTGGGCTTGTCACCAAGGGATTTTTATTATTGCACATTATTTTATTATTTGGGGCTTGATTAGGCCTAATTATGAAAATTGAACTCTTTAAAGAGGATATAAATTAATGAGAGGCTCATTCTAACCTCTCATCATCACTTGGATTGGATTAGTATCTCTTGAGAGATTTTCACACATTTTGTTGGCATGAACTTTTTGGAGCTTTCTTGATGCACTATGATGTTTGGATTTTCGCTATTGTCTTTGGAGCTTCTTTCTAATGCAAAGTTGATGAATGGATATACTCTATCTCTCATGTAAGTGAACTTTTACTGCTATTCTTGTTATCTTACTTGTCAAATGCATGTGTATTGATATCATTATGATTGTCTGGGTTAATGTAATACGAAATTCTTCTAGTACATTGAATAAGTTATTTAATGCATGTGTTTCTCTTTGAGGGATTGGGTGAATCTTCCTAGAGGCATCTCCTAGGTTGAAAGACCTCGAAACTTTGTCTCCTTTGCAAATTTGAAGTATAAATCCTAATAACCTAGTTGTTTCCCTTGGAAAGTATAGCAAAGGTAAATTAGGGCTCCTTATCTCATGAAAATTCTTGATCTATGTGTATCTTGACTCCATTAAGCCCCGACAGCAAGACACTAATCCTGGCATCCCTTTGGTGGTCAAATTTACCCCTCTTTTTTTCATTGTTCCTAATTTTAGGCCTAACCCTGCAGGATCACCTAGGGAATCAAGAAAAATTCATTCTAACCATCCAAACCCTTCAATTTTTGGTCCACTATTGCATTGGGATTTCCTCTAGAGGTCCTCCAAATTTGAGGCAAATCCGACGGTGGAATACCAAGATATAGTAAGCCCTAGCAACAAGACCATTTCTTTCCCTAGGTTGATTCTGGGTTAGTGTCCTCAATTGGGTCATTGCATTTGTATTTCAAAGAAAATTAGTGCTTTGATCCTATTCTCTTCCCTATTTAATTCAAGCACCTCAACTGGTGATCAACTTCATACCCTTGATGTATCTTGGGTCCACTTGGGTTCTTTGTGGTCCTGCAACTTTATAACTCAAATTTCACAAGGATTACAGAGACGTTATTCCTCCACAAGGATTCTTAGGTCTAGGAAACTTATTATCAAGAGATATCATCCAAACCTAGGCTCAAGTGTCCTCTTAGCCCTTCCTAGAGAGCCCATCACCTTGCATTTCAAGAAAGTAAGTCATTTATTTGAGCCTCTCCTGTGAATAGACTTTAGAAATCACTCCTTATCCAATCATTGATCTATTCATCATTGTGATTCCTCTTATATCGAGTCTCCTCCCATCAGTGAAAGGTCGTAAAGAGCAAGGATCCTTAGTGGAGGTGATAGTGGGTTATCGCTCCATTGTTTCCCCTTGACCTAGTAGTTTCTCTATAGGATCCCCTCCTAGGACCTTGCTAGTTTGAGCGGTAACATGCATTGTAGTTATCCACATGCACAAAAGAGTTAGATTGAGCATATTGTTCAAGAAGTGCTAGAGGCAAGCATCATTCAACCTAGCCATGGTTCTTTCTCTTCACTAGTGGTAATGGTTATAAAAAATGATGGTTCGTCGCATATGTGACCAGACTACAGACAGATCAACAAAATGAAAATCAGAGATAAGTTTCCTATTCCTATCATTGATGAATTGTTAGATGAATTGCATGAAGAAATTTTCTTCACTAAGTTAGACCGTTGTTCTAGATATCAAATCAAAATGAGGCAAGAAGATGTTCCCCAAATAGCCTTTAGAACACATGGAGGTCATTATGACTTTTTTATTATACCACTTGAACTTACGAATGCACCTTCAAATTTTCAAAACTTGATGAATTATATTTACAAATGCTTGCATAGAAAAATTGTGCTAGTATTTTTTGATGACATACTAATTTACAACAAATCTTGGGAAGTGCATGTACAACATTTTAACAATGTCTTGACACTATTGGAACAGAAATGACTATATGAAAATCCTTCCAAGTGTAACATGGGGTTCAAGAAGTGGGATATTTGGGTCATATTGTATCACATAATGGTGTCAAGGTGGATCCTAACAAAATCAAAGCTATGAGGTAATGTCCAATCCCAAATACCTTGAAAAAACTCATAGTTAGGATTGACAAGATATTAGCACAAATTTGTCAATAATTGTGGTCAAATAGCGACATCGCTAACAAAATTATTAAAGAAGGAAAACTTTTCTTGGACTAAAGAAGAAACCAAAGCATTTGAAGAACTTAAAGATCCTATGTGTACAAATCCCATCTTGGCAGCACTTGACTTCACAAAAATATTTATTGTGGGGTGTGATGCCTCAGGCCATGGAATTGGTGCAGTTTTGATACAAGAAAGAAGGCCCCTTGCCTTTGAAAGAATCTAACTTAAAGGAAAGAACTTATTTAGACCCATCTATGAAAAAGAAATGTTGGTCATAATAAATGCATCTAAGAAATGGCGTTCATACCTAATAGGAAGACACTCGAAAGTAAAAACAAATCATTATAGGCTAAAGTACTTCTTGGAGCAAAGAATATCTTCAAATGAGCAACAAAAATGGGTCTCAAAGATGTTGGGTTATGAATTTGAAATTATCTACAAAAAGGGAAAACAAAATACTGTGATACATGCACTCTCAAGGAAAGAGAAAGACACAAATGGTTGACCATGTGTTATTTTCATTCCACAATCTGACTAGGTGGAAGAAACAAGGATAGGATGGCAGCAAGATGAGAAGATATGTAATTTCATGCAATAGCTACCGGAGGACCCTAATGCAGTAGAAAAATTTACATGAAAACATGATTTGTTATGGTATTAATATTGCTTATACTTATGTAAGAATTCTCAACTCAAACAAAAAGTTCTATTGGAATTACGCACTTCTCCTATAGGAGTTTCATAGCTCTTGAAGACATACCATAGGACCAAGAAGGTTTTTTTTGGGAAGGTCTTAAAGCATATGTGCAAAAATTTATGGAAAAATGTGTGGTATGCCAACAAAATAAAGGAGAGACTATCAAGACCCCAGGGCTCCTTTAGCCATTAGCCATTCCAAGCCAATAGTGGGCAGAAATTTTGATGGATTTTATTACAGTTTTACCCAAATTTAAAAGAAAAAGAGTCATTACGGTAGTGGTAGATCGAATGAAAAATTATGCCCACTTTTTCTCTCTTTCTGATCCTCTTAAAGCAAGTATTGTGGCAAAATCATTCATCGAAACAATCCAAAAGATACATGGAATACCAAAGATTATTGTAAGTGATAGAGATCCAATTTTCACTGGAAATTTTTGGACTGAATTTTTTTCTTATTTTAGTACTCAATTGGCTCATAGCTCATCTTACCATCTTCAATATGATGGGCAAATTGAGATTGTGAATAAATTTTTAGAAGGATATCTACATTGCTTTGCATCTGATAAATATAAAAAATGGTTCAAATAGTTTCCCTTGGCAGAATGGTGGTATAAAACATCCTTCCATACCTCATCAAAAATGTCACCATCAATTTATGGATATCATCCTCCATTCATCACATCACCCTTGGAAGGGACTATAAAGGCTCAACCAGTAGAGGACCACGTCCAACACCAATAGGAGGTTATCAAATGGTTATGGCACAAAATAAGATGAAACGACAAGCATATCAACATCACACTGAAAGGGAATTTGAATTAGAGGATTGTGTATTTGTGAGACTACAACCATATAAACAAATGTACCTCAAGCAACAAAAGGACAATAAATTAGCTCTGAGATATTATGGCCCCTATAAGGTGTTTTAGAGGATTGGAAGTATGCCCTACAAATTGGAGTTTCCTTCGTCTTCACGTGTACATCCAATGTTCCATGTTTTTTGCTTAAAGAATCTCATTGGTGATAATATCTCAATCCATAATATTTTACCAAAATATCAATGAATAAAGTAAAATAACACTAGAACCAAAAACAATTTTGAAAACAATGACTAAGCAGTTGAAAAATCGAGCAATTACTGAGTACCTCATCAAATGGAAGAACCTACAAGCGAAAGAAGTGGCATTGGAAGACGAGTGTTTTATGTAGAAACACCCACAGATAGTAAATTTTTTAGGACAACACTTCTTTGAAGGGGCTTACGTTAATCCCTACATATGCCTGATATTAATCCAAAAAAACCATTATTAAGCCCTAGATATTGAGTGATCACATTTCTATTGTTATATTATTATGTACGCTAGAACCCCTCATGGTCCCATTTTATTATAATTATATACTTTGTCTCCTATATATATACACACACACACGCACGCACACACACACACTAAGGAGACCTAGTCTTAGGATCATCAAATATTGTCTTTTTCATTGTATTTATTGTATAAGGAGGTTTCCCCCTCAAAGTGGACTGTAATTATTGGTGTTTTTTCATTTTTAAGGCACAAATATCATAACCTTAAAAATACAAGATTTAGATAAGATAAGGTCCAACTTGCAAGAAAAACCTCAAAATAGGCCAACTATTTTACCCTATTTGAATTCAGCCCTACGCCCTAGCCCTAGTGGCTTGCCTTGAAGGGATGAATTAGGCGAGGAGTGAGAAAATAATAATTTTTTTTATAATTTTGACCATCTTTTTAGATGTCAGTGCCTATTAACTACTTGGGTGATGGAATCTAACGGAAAATTACTATGAAAATATCAAACCTTGGAAAGGAGTAAAGAAGAAAACCCTAAGTTTCCACTCTAAAACCCTAGCTATCATTCAATATGGGGATAAAAGCAAGAGAAAATATTTCTAGGAGGTTCTCAAGGGATGTTCAAGATAATTAAATCATGCAACATTTCACCAAAAGTTTCATATAAATATACACATTTAGGCATGGAATATCGAAACCCTAGAAAGATACATTGGATACAATAACCATTAAAATATATTCAAAAACAAAAGTACTCATGAGATATCAATGAAAAATCCTTCTTTATCCCAAAATGACATCTCCACAACATGGACTAGTCTCCAATAGCAAAATATCCACAACGATCACATCTCCACAAGAGTAGCGAGGTAAAAGAGCTAGGACAAAATCTTTAAATAGGCCACATTAGTTCACAAAATATGATGCTAAGAAAGAGTGATATGACCTTTTATTTATATGAGGCATACCTCACCTAATTTTAACTAATGAAGACCCTAAAAAAGTACAATTCTCAGTAAACATAAAATAAACATTGGGTTACAAGCCAATCCACTAATTCAAAATGAAATAATTCCAAAATAGACCGATAGATTTGAGTTGTGAGCCTCTGATATGATGAAGTCATGCCATTTTTGGGCTCCAAATTTCAATTCATGATGAAGGGAGGGTTGAAAGTATCTCCAAGCATCCTGGCCATCCATCATTTGAGGAGAATTCCTTAAATCCATCCTCAAAGCAACTCCAAGGGTCCCAAACCAATCTGAGGTGCCCCCACATCATATCCATGGGTCTTCAGTGCTCAACGTAGTGCCTCCTTTCTCTAGCGTTGGGGCCCCATCAAGTGCAGCAATCCCTCCCTAGTCCTCCTATGGAAAACCATCCTCATTTGGGCTCTGAATCATGCTTTGTCCATCAGGTAGTTTCAAGGCAAGCTTGGGGGCATGTTGGGTCCAACGGTGCAATCATCAAGAATCCTCCATGTTACATTAAAAAAAGATCAACATCCTAGGTCCTGGAGGTACTCTAGGATGTGTATAAGCTTCTCAAGTCATCATATTGAACAACGCTTTGCTGCAAGTGGACAACCTTTCATCTACTAAGTCTTCAATCTCTCTATAGAGCTTGGGAACTTGTGGAGTGGGTACCCTCAAGGTTTGTGTTGCTATGGACCACCTGGCAAGACAAACCTAAACTCCAACGAAAGAAACCATTCATTAGAAGCTAAGATCATATAAGCATCTAATTGGATCAAGTTTGTATGTTAAGGATGTACTAATACTTCAAATTGGGATCACCTTCCAATATCTAACTAGACCAAGTCTTGTAAAGGTATTCCCTACCTTGGTAGTGGTGGCTAATAGTCAACCCTATTAGGTTCTTCCAACCCCCAAGGGGAGGTGGAATTTCCAAGGTTAACCCTTCAATCAATAGGTGTTGGTGTAAATGAGTGGCAATGGAAGGGAAAGACTTCATGGCCCAAGTGCCATGGTCAAGGGGAAAAAATAATGGAAGTCCACATCCTGAGTGTATAGATGTAATGGAGATATCAATTGTGGAGGCATGAGTTATCCTACTCATCCTAATTTTTCCACCCCTCTAGTGTGATTTTTAATTATTTTTTTAATGCTTCTTATTATGATGCATAGCTTATGGGTTAGAGATTTCTTTGTGTGAAATACCATTTAATTTACCCCTTAAGATTTTTCATTTTATCACTCATCGAATTTGGAACATACAAAGGTTACTTTTGATGAGGAGCATCAAGCGCTTAGGAATTGAGTGATGGTTAATGAGGAGGGTAGAGCTCATGCTAGGATTTTACCCATGTGCTAAATTATATCCAGCCCATCTTTTGCATTTCGACTTTCTTTTTCTTTCATCGTGGCCATATGAAGATTTTCCATTCTTTTAGTTGTATCAACCTCCAAGGCCATGTTTCCGGACCCTACTCAAGGATATGGATAAGAGGCTGCCAAATCTCAATGAGCCAATGACAAGACCCAAAGAATGGAGATGGTATATAAAGGGTTTATAATGTGACATGGCACATGTTAAGTATAGTGTAAGGGATAATGAACACGCTACTTCAATCCAAGTATTCTAAGAAGTGCGCCTCCTATGACCCTAAGGACTCAAGGGAGGTCCAATTGGAAAGGGTATAAAGAATAACCCCCCTAGTAAGGTGAGAGAACAAGATTATAGTCAATATTGGTCCATTTTCTTAATCACTCCTTTATCCATACTAAATGCCCAAAACATGAAGTATAAGAACCCAATTGTAAAATTATCAAAGCACCTGTTGAGTAGAAACCCACCATCATTTAATAGGAATGTCAGATTGTGAGAAGTGCATGGATGATGCAAATGACATATCATCATCAAGAAGTGAATTTCAGGGGTTGTTGGTTGGTTGGTTGTCAAAAGTAGGAGAAAATATTTCTCTTATGGGGTTACCCATTTTGGTGGGTAACATTTGCTCCAACTCGGGGACATGAGCTCCACGTAGAGCACATGATTCACATGCTAAAACAAGGAGTTCATCATAACTCCAATAATCCATGGCCTTGTAGACATGTTACCTACACACTCAAATCAAATTGTTTGGAAGCATGTACAATGCGTGTTGGTTATCGCCATACAAAAAAGAACAAGCTAACTAAAGTGCAATATAATCTACAATGCAACACAACAATATGAATAATGCAATAATTAGGATGCTCACACAATATGGAATGAAACTAACTACATAAAACATAATTAATTTCCATTAAACAAAGTGTAGCAGTTCCCTCCTACCGGTGAAGGTAAGATTCGCCATCAATTTTAGCAATATAGAAGTACCCAACCCCAACCTTTTCAAGGATCCTAACTAGGATAGGGTTCCTTCGACAAGAACGAGATCATCTACTTGGTCCCTAAACCCACTGTTTCTTTTGAAATTTCTATTTCTTATCGTTATTTTTTACATGACAAACATTTTGAAAAGGATCAACTTGCTTCAATCTTTCAGGGCCCGTTCACTTGAAATGACTTTGATCTATACCCTTAGGAAGTTCAGAAACCTTTGCTTTTCCAACAAGCTTGCGGAAATGGAAAGGTTCCATATCCCCCACATGTTCAGCCGTATGTGGTTCCCTGTAAAGGATGAATAAGACTCCATCAATGGTAGTTATAGTGGCATATGACATACATTTGTAATTGTCTTCCAATTGAGGCACACCATTTCCTAGACAATAAAATTCCATCTGGCACATTTATGACTACAATATCCATCAACGCAAAAATATCTTTATTAGCAGCCAAAGACACCTTGACATCCTTCTTGAGGCCATAAATGTGAAAATTTCTTGATATGTAGCAACTGGAATTAATTCTCCTAACCGGTTTTTCAGTTTATTAATTTTCTTATTAGTATCGAATTAATCACACTGCAATTTTGTCACAAAATAAAATAAACGTTGTAGAAATTAAAATGTTGGAAACTGAGAAATGCTAGCACACACACAATAAATTATGACACTGTTGTTTTTGGATAATTGCCTCCAGAAAAACCCAATGTGAGAAAATCGATGCAACAGTGAGAGTTTTTATTATTATGCAGCAACAGAATTTTTGAATACAATAAAATGTCACCAAACTGGCGATTCTATCCAAGAGAAATACTGAAAAAAATACACCTATGTTGCACTGCCTGTAGGGATAGGGGAAGGGGGGAAGGGGATGAGTTTCCCGGACGGCTAGAGCGCACTCCCAAATTTTCAAGGGATGGCGGTTTAGGGACGACAAGTGCGGCAACTATTTATTATATTTATTATTTATTAAAAAATTAAAATTAAAATAAAATTAAACATGAATCAAAATAAATAAAATAATAAAATGATAAATCTAAAGACTAATAGTAAACACTAATATCCTAATAGTATCTAATCATCATTGAGAACTATGCATCACAAAACAAGTTTCGTCATCATTGCATAACTTAAGAAGTACTATTAGTTTCAAACAACTTACAACCTACAATTACTACAGTCTAATATCTACATAATCATTCTATGATCAATGATTCATGATGAATCATTTGAAATTTTAAATAACAGCTAAAGCGTAAAAGTAAATAGTACTAAAATTTAATAAAGATGTAAACATGAACAATTCATTGAAATTTAAATATAAATCTCAAATTAAGAGTCTAGAAGTAGGAAACCATGGATAATAAATTTATAAATTATAGTCATAGACTATAGTCCAAGAACCAAAATGAAAAAAATTAAAATTTAAAATTAATATGCTTGTTGTATGGAGTATAAACGATGATTGTTTAGCTGTTGTAGATACTTCACAATTGCCTTCAGATTTTTCCATCTCAGTAACAAGCTCAAGCTTTTTGGATTGGATGGAGACAACTCGGTATATGGCTGGTCATCAGAGTGGTGATGTTAAGGTCTGGCACATGGTAAATGCAACTGAGAAAGGTGTTTATAGAGAAAATCAAAGTGTAGGTTCAACTTCTATCAACAGTGATACATCTGCTAGAAGCAAATTATCGAATTCATTTGAACGTCTGGATGTTGGAATCACGGTGCCTGAGTATCATCTAATTCTATTGAAGGTTCTTAAGGCCCATAAATAACCATTTACAATAGTTTATCTCTCAAGTGACTTGAAGCACTTACTTAGTGGTGATGCGTCGGGTCGCTTATTATCATGGGCATTGCCGGAGGAGAACTCAGAATCCTCCACTGCAAGAAAATCAAGTAATTCTTTCGAAGAAAAATGTTTCATAGAACTATTGATGAAACCAGCATAAGTAGAGATTTGTTTGGTGGATATCTATCTTGGCTTTGTCCTATTGTCTACCTTTTTGGGAAACTCAAAGTCAGAGGTTTGCAACACCACTTTAAGAAGATGGCTATTGCAGTATTCAAGGATTTTTCTGGATGAAGTGGGTTTCGCTTTCTACAGTTCAAGGGACTTGGTAATTCTCCATGTTGATCCTATTGGAAATGTAATGTGAGTCCCCGATTTATCGAGGGACATTTTGGAAGTCCCCAAAAAGTCCCCGAATTTTCGAGTGACGGCTAGGGGACGACCTTGAAGTCCCCAAGTCCCCGATGGAGTCGCCGACAAATCTGGAACGTTTTCGACGAGTTCCAAAGTCCCCAAGACCTCGAAACGGAGGGAACGACATGAATTATGGCGGGGACGGGTCCCTGTGTAATATAGAAATATACTGAGGAATTTTACCCTCTCTTTGAACAACACTGACACCTAACTACCTCTGAAAAGCAAGTTGTCCACCTTGCTCTGCGCAGGCCCTGCATCACCCTTGCACAGACTGCCAAACGCTCAGCCGAAACCTCCTACAAATCAAGCTGTCTTACCTACTGTTGATTGGGAAGTTGTCTCTCCAACACTCTGGAAAATATTCCCGACATCTAGAATAGAAAGCGAGCTTCTCCTTAGCTAAATCAAACTACTCAACTGAGGCTTTGCGCTACCCCTGTGCAACCTCCTAGAGATAAATTTCAGCCTCCCCTTTCTAATTCTCCGAAACTGGAAACTCCTCCGGAATACTTCTATGTTTCCTCTCTTCCATCTGATACTCACCCAATGGCTCGATCTCCACTACTGAATCACTTTTGCTATTGGGAATTCAAACTTCCTAGGAAATTGAGTTTTTCACAAGTGTGTTCTCCATCTACCCATCGACCTCTTCTTATAATCTCTAGTTGGGACTCAGCGACCATGATTAAAACTTAATCAATGATTGAGATCATCTCTAAGTCGATCTATGTGAATTTCTAGAGAATTCTCACCTTTCTCAATTAATTACTATTAATCAACCATTTTTCCTAAGTTAAAATTAGGAAATTTTTAACTATGGTCAATTAATTTAACTGAGCCATCTCTAGGCGGAATTTGTAGAAATTTCTGAATCTTATACTTTATGCATAAATTATTACTGTTAATCTGGTTATGCTCCTCCTACTTAGACAAGTTATTAACTGAATAAATTCAAGTTGAAATCGAAGCAAAACACATAAAAGATCTCTACCAATCCAGATCTAGAATAAGCATATGCACACATTGACAAAGTGACACGGTTATTTCTGGACAAATGTCCCCAAAAAAACCCAATGCGGGGAAATCAATCTCTGGCTGCTGGAGGGTCTTATTATTAGGAAATTTTCTGAATACAACAAGCCTGGGTTCCAGATCTGGAAAACTTGACAAAGAAATACAAGATCTACAGCTCACTGGCTGATCTAGGGCCAAAATAATGACTGATCCACACCCTCAAACGGGATTTACAGAACTCAACCAAGATTAGGGCCTAGAAACCCCAGCGCTACCCCTAAAAGCCTCTACGTCAGCCTCTGAAGCCCCTAAAAGCCTCTATGTCAGCCTTTGAAGTCCTCCAAACCCTCAGTGTTGCTCCGGAAGGGACTGTGTTACCCCAGACTAGGTGACGTAGTCACTACATTGCCCCTGAAGGGTCTCTACGTAACCCTATAGGGTTTCCTGCTGAAAATCACGTTGTCCTTGCTACTATTGTTTCTGCCTTCTTTTGCGCTATCCGTGAGCTGATCTCTGCCTCTTGTGTATTCTAGACCCTGGGATCAGATCATCCCCTTGGCCTAAATTCCCCTCTCTGCAGCTGAAACACTTCTGAGAATTCTTAGAAAACCTTGCCCTAGAATCTCAGCTTAGCTTCAATGCTCTGCTTCTGTGTGTCTTTACAAATGACCCCAAGCCTTTCCTTTATAATTTTCTCGTTGACAAATCAACGGCCATGATCAGATCTTGAATCAATGGCTAAGATAAAAAGAAATCTTGATCTGTGTGACTTAAGATAATTTCATCACATGTTTAATTAAATTCACTTTAATTATTTAAGTTCCCTAAGTTTTAACTTAGGAAATACACTTAAAATAATTAATTAATTTAATATCTCCTAAACCAGATGACATTTCCCAAATCCATTTCTGGGTCTTGTCGATCAAGCTTACTCTAGTCCCTCCCCCAAGTTTGGGAGCTAGAACACAACTGATGCTACCCCAAATGCACAAAATCTCAACACTCCCTCCTAGCATTAACAATGTGCTCTAGCAATACATCACACTATGAATTACATGATTTTGGGTACTGGTTATGTGTTGTTGAAGCTTGGCCTCTTGCCACTCAACTCTGCACTGTTGCTTCCATTCTGTACTACTGCCCATGACTCTGCCACTGCCACTGAAACCTCTGTACTGCAGCTCCCTCTCAATATGTTGCATCTGTGCTGCTCATAGCACTGCCACTGCTAATCTGTTGCATTGCAACTTTAGTTGTTGATAGAAACAACTGAATCTCATGCCCAATCTTTGAAAAAAAAGTCTGATGGGCTGCATCCACATCACTGAAGCTCCATAGGCTACATATTTGTGTTAGCATCTAAAGAACGATCCACAGCTATAGCTTTGCACTGCATAATCAGAGTTCCTCTACACTACTGAAGTCACATCAGCCCCTTGTGTTGAAATCTATCACGCTACTGCTGCACTGTGATGTCCCTCTAAAGCTTTCTACGCTGCTACAACTCTGAACTGCATAAGCAGTGTTGACCACACTTTGTCAACTACCCCATAGCAGTACACCCCCATTTTTTCAAATGGGATTCGTCAAGTTCGACGTGGTTACGCCATTCAAATTCCATCATCAGTCAATAGTCGACAGTTTTACAAATGATGTAAACCCATTCTGCATGTAATGATGTAAATGATCTAAGTAAGACCGTCAATGTATGTAACAATCTAGGTAAGCCTAGTATGTTGTTGATGATCTCTATCCTAGGAGGTTTTTTGTCTCACTGATTCACGAAAGTGATCGGCAGAGTTTTTCCCTCCACTCTCACCCCAAAGCTAGGGTGGATTTTGTCATCAGCATACTAAGTGAGTCCTAGTGTTTCTATCGAGTCCTTGTAAAAGTAGTTTGAGCTACTTGGTCTACTAGATCATATTTTGAGTCGCAGAACTGGGTATTTATTTGAGGGTCTATACGAATGGGTTTTCCCCCTTGATGTATGTAAATGTATTATCTCATGTAAAGAGGGTTGGAAAAATAATTATAATCCCCTCTCTGTCAATTAATTAAATTTTCTGGTCAATTAATTAATAAAATCTTGAACCATAAATTTAATTAATTTAGGGTCCTAAATTAGAATTAAATCTTTAAAGGCAAAATTTGTGGGTCCTTGGAAAATGATTTTGAAAGCCCCAGGCCAAGGGAATATTGCGAATTTTAAGAAATATTGGACTGTTGGGCCTTGGTGGTTAAGTCAAGGTCAAAATTTTGGGGTAATTAACTCAAAAATAATACTTTTGAGTTAATTAAAATTGAATTAAATGATAAATTCGTTTTTTTCCCAAAATTTTAATTTCAACGATCCTGATTAAAAGATAATTAAATCTTTTGGACGATTGAGATTATTTTGACGAGGATCATCCAAACTAGCCATTAGAGATCTTGTCTTATAAATTTAGAGGTCTTTCTCATTTTTGAGTCATCCGATCTTAGGATCGTGCACTTGCTCTTAGAAACTCTTGTAAACTTTTTTTTGAGGAATAAAGCATAAAGACTTTGGGGTTACAAATCTGGATGTTCCTTCTCAGATCTATGTGATGAATTGTCTCTAAACTCTCCTACTTGGTTTCTTGCATTTTATGGTTGATGGCCTTCATGGATTAATCTGCATATAGGTATCTTATGTAGTTTTCTGGGTTTATAAAATAACATTCTGATTTTTCTGCAAAGGTCTCATGTTGTTTTCTTAAATCTCTATCGATCTAAGATTCAGATCTAAGTGTGCAGGGAAATTTTTTTTAAGATTGGGCGTCTAGGGAAGTCTTCGGTTGGACCAGCCGACTCCCAATAAACATAAATCTGATAAGCTTTTTATTTGTTAAATTTCCGGGTCTATCTTACGATATTTGTGATTTTGCAGGGTTTCGAAGGCTTGTGCCTCTCACTAAAATTTTAAATCTCTAAAAATTTGTGCTAAAATGGATTCAGATCTGACCATGAGGGTTTTAAATCTGTAAACTAGTTGTAAATTTGTAAATTTTTTTAGGACTGTGAGGGTTTAATTGTTTCATGGTGTGTATATCTTCAGATCTGGCTGTCTTTTGCAGGTTAAGGGCTTAAATCAGGAAAAAAAAAATTTAAGATCTGAGGCAGATCTAGCTTCCAAGGGCCAAATCTGCCCTCAAATTCCTGTTGTGGATAAAATCTGGGCGTTATTTTTAAAGAAGCATAAAAGCTGAGCTTAAGCGTCGAAAAGTTTATGAAATTGGATGTACTGGGTTTATCCACTACGAAAGACGCTGCCCTCATATCTTCCGATTTCCATTCAATCCCATCGATTTCTATCTGTCTTCATTTCCATCGCTCAGCCTTTTAAAGCTGCACCCGTGCTATTTCCACATCTCTGCATTAATCCTTGGCTGCCGTCTCTGCAAATTCCTCCCTTACCCTTTCCTGCTCCCATTCCTTTGCGTTACATCTGCTGTCCATCTCATCTTTTCTCCTACGCTTCAATTTTTCTGCTCTCGATTTATCTTTCCTTCTTGCCAATCGAATTCACCTCTTCTCCCATCCCTGCAAGCCGTTATCCACTTTTGTTGATCCATCGAACCCTCCTTGCCCATCGTGATCCCTTCACATCCGCGTCCAAATTAACCCCGCAGTTAAGTCATCCCTCGACCTCTGTTAATCCTCACGCTGCGTCCCTTTCTCACTCCATTGAGCCGACGTCCGAGCTTCATCTCTGCATTGTTCATCGTGCCTCTGGCCTCCGCGTCGACTCCTTTGCTCTCGTCCTGCACCAGCATCAATACATCAATCTTCACGCTGTCGATACGACCACCTGCAAACACAAAACAACAAGCATAAACGCATACACAATATCAAATCATAAAACCCGCGTTTCATTTGATTTAGTGCGGGTTAAATTTTGTTAAGTTAGTCCAGTTTAATAGAATTCGATTTGGGTTAGATTTGTTAGGTTCGATTCGTAGGTTTTATTTTATTGTGGATAGGGTAGCGTAGTTTTAGTTTAGATTTAGTGATTTCTTTGGAGTTTTAATGTTAGCATAATTTTTCGACCCTAGGTTTTATTTAATTTCGATTTTGGTTTTAGTTTTAGCATAGGTTTATTTAATTTAGTTTTATTTTCAATTTAGTTTAGATTTTGAGTTCGTTTGTTTAGCTTTTAGATTTTCAATTTTAGTTTTAGCTGTAGTTTTAGATTAGAACTTTGTTTAGATTTAGAATTTTGATTTGTTTTAAAAATAAAAATAATAAAAACATAAAAAATTTCAAAAAAAAATCCTAAAAATCTAGAAAATCCAAAAACTTGAAAAAAATTTCGAATTTTCTATGGTCAACTGAGCCTTAAAATTTTTATCTAAATTTGACTGTGGATCATTTTGATTTTCGAGCTGCGTTATAATTGGAATATTTTTATTTTCGGAAATCTTTCAAGTATCTGGCATTCTCATAATATTGTTATTCATGGTTGTGGCATTCTCAAGAAAATATCATTGTGATACAATCGTGGTTTAATAAGCAGCAGTTAAGCGTTACTTACTTGTTTATAATTGCATAACGGGATTCTGTTTGACTCCATAAGGCAATGGTCTTAAACGTAATATCTAATCTAGATCTGTGGAATCTCGTTCATTTTATAAGTATTTGATGTTTTAGTTGTGTCTCCTGGATTTGTCATTCTCATTTATAATAGGGTCTACCTCCCTTGGCCTGTAAGGAGACAGCTTAAATAGAGAGATTGGGGATAAAGGTGACAGCCCCCAATCTGAGCCGTTGTCGCGGTGCCTGGACAATTTGTGCAACAATATTTTTTGGCGCCGTTGCCGGGGATAGAATTTTTCTGTCCTTGGTCTTAACGACATTTTATAATCTTCTGATCTTTCATCGCCATTCATTAGCCTGTCACAAGGGATCACATTTTCTGGCGACTTTTCATCTCTTCATATTTTCATCGTCTTATCTTTCGTCATATCACTAATCATTTCATCATCGTATCTTTAGCACCTGGACATTTCGGTTGGCTTCTTGTTTGGGTGGCGACTCCACTTATTCATCTTTTTATTCCCAGACAAGAATCCCCCCCTGATATCCATCTGCTATCTCTCGATTATTTCTCTTGTTTTAGAATTAGTTTCATGTTCAAGTGGCGACTCCAATTCTTTCATTTCTTACAAGAGTTCCTGCTAAGAAGTTCACTTCTTGAGGACCTTTTGACTATTCTTGAACACAGATCTATTTCTAAAATCTTAAAAACGATATCATGGATGTTTTTGCCCCGTGTAATTTTGCTAATATTCAGGGTTATCCTCATGATCTCCCTGAAATGGATAAATTACCTATCTTTCAAGGAAATGATGCAGTCAGTGTTAAATCTCATTTATTTGCTTTCACTAACTGGTGGAATAGATTTGCAGTTGCAAAAAATAATTTTGATGATGTAAAGATGAAAACTTTTGTTCTTACTTTTGGTGAGGATGTTGCTGACTGGTTCATGGAAAAACCTGATAATTCATTCAATACTTTTGAATCCATTGTAACTGCTTTTAAGGAAAAATATGGTGATAAAAGGGAAGATAGGCATTTGGTAATAGAGATCAGTACCATAAAAAAGAAAGAAAATGAAACCACTGAAGAATTTAACAGTAGATTTAATGGTATTCTTAGAGAAATATCTCAAACTCATAAACCTCCTGATGGATCTCTTCTGAATTTTTACATTGATGCATTTGATTCTGATACTTCATATGAGTTAAGGCGGGCTAAAACTGCAAATTATAAGGCTTGTCAATCTTTAGCTGAGGAGATTGAAAAGGATAAGAAAGCATCTGGAATGTCCAAAACTCCAGATTTTGATAGATCTTTGACAGATACTATGTTAAAAGAACCTCTAGAAGATGATGATCACCCTGTGAAAAAGTTAATGCAAAAACTTGAAAGCATGGAGCTTAATCATGCTAAGAAACTTGAAAGCATGGAGCTTAATCAAGAAAAATTAATCTCTGACCATGCTAAAGAAATAAGTGTCTTACAGGCTAGGTTGGTTCAAATGGAAAGGGCTCAAACGCAAAATTCCCAACCTAGAAATAATAATGCTTTGCAGAAAAGAGGCTTATCTAATGAGCAGAGACCGACAAATCAACTTGAGTTTGCAAATCTTGTGGATGAAGTTCCTCCTTATTGTAGAGTTTGTGATGCTCTTCATGAAGAGGTTACTTGTCCCATTGTCAAAAGGATCATAGCTAGTAGAATGGCAAGGTCAAGTCATCAAATTAATGTTGTTGGTAAGGACTATCACATGCATATAGAAGATCATGAAAGTCAGGTTAAGGAGCTAGCTCAGATGATTAAGGATGTGCAACCCAATCATACGCAAATGATCCAAAACATGGAAGCTAACCAAATCAATCTTCAAAATAAGATAACTTCCATGGAAGCAAGTCATGCACAGGAAATAAATGTCATGGAAAACAGGTTAAAAATGATGGAAGTTAATCATTCTAATCAGATGTCTCTTCAACACAATTTGTCAACTATTGAAGAAAGGCATGCCAGGGAGATGAGTTCCATACAGGAGAAGTTAGAAAAAATGGAACAATCACACATGCAAGATTTCCAACCCAGGTCAGATTTGTCAACAGATCATAAGCCTCCCAGTTTGTTGAAGCAGTTTCCATCTCATCACACGGAGGTCACTTTTCCCATTAAGGAAGATTTAACTATGGCTACAAAGGATGTTGAGAAAGACCAAGCTTATGTGTCACCATTGACAGAGTATGTCCAGAATAAGATTGGTTGCGCTCCAGGTTCATCAAAGGTTTTGTATAAGGAATTTCAAGATAAGGACAAGAAATCTACAGTAGTCTCATTGCTGACATCACAACCCACTCAGAAGAAGAGAAAGAAGCAAAAAAGAAGTAAGTGGTCTGATTCGTCTGATGGTCGAGAGCAGCTTGATATTCGAATAAGACAGAGTCCTACATTATGCAAGATCGGCCATGGCACATCTGAAAAGCAGCCTACAAACCTGCCTGAAAGCAGGCATATGCTCAGCATACTGACGCAGGCAAAGCCTGCGATACCCAGGATCATTAAAACTTTGTGCATATAAGAATGCATCCCAACATTTATCTGAATCAAATACTTCACTCACTCCAATTTACACCTTTCCATTTAAAACCTGCGTTTGCTTTCCAATATATGTTCAAAATCATTTAACACCATTCATATAATATCAATCCCTGGCATTTTCAAAACTTTCCATCACAACCATTCCATAGACATCAAGTTCTCAAACATCTCACTATTCAAATCATTATTCCATATTCCATACCTCTTCTTACAGTAGTATGAAACCATACTTTAAAAATCACCTTTTCTTTTCATGGACTTAAACACAAGTTTCAATAGCATTTAGGAATTCAACTCATCAATTTCAAATGCCAATATTGAGTTCCCTTTAATACTTCATATGGAAGCTCATCAAATATATGATTTAACATTTAAAGTTTTCGGACTTTAAGGACTTTTTTTTCAAAACCATAGAAGTTAATATTTGTATTGACATTCATATGGTCAATTGGTAATATAATTCCCAACAACCTTCACTTTTTAGTTGAACGCATGCACATTTGACCACAACCAATTTGACAATATAAAACAGAGTTCACCTTGACCATTCAACCTGCGCTGCTACAACTCAATCCAGCAATTCGATTTTAATTCAATAGTGTCCAGGAATAGAATAACTAGCAAGACTTTACAAACCTTTTCACATACTCCGCAAACTGCGCCTTCAACACTGTTGTCAATTCAGATTTATTTCATCAGACTTCTATCAACTCTGGATCGCACCTTCCGGCATGTTATTTCTGGATTATCCAAACTCTGTTTGTTCTAAGTCTGATGATCGATTGCATTGAACCGATACATTCTTCAACGTCCAGAAAAAAAAACGCTCCATTGCTTCTTCCCTGCGTTTTCATCACACAACCAAATAACATCTGAACGCATTTAACACAATCATTATGACTTATCGAAGGCTACATTCACAAATTCAGTTCGACACACAGCAAACATCAATTTAACGCTACAGCAAAGGCTTAATCGATCTTGATACACATCGATTTTTCCACTGCAACAGTTTATCACGCCTTCAACTGCATTCAATCAACAACGCCCTTCATGATTAATTGCTATTGATCCCAATTTCTTCAATCTCTGAACCAGATTCGATTCAACACAGCTGCGTCTCTCAGCGTTCCATCACAATAGCTTTGAATCGAATCACTGTATTCGGATTCAGACTTTCGCCCTTCACACATCGACTTTAGCAACAGTTCATTCCACTGTTTAAATTGTTCAATATGTTGTCAATTACCTGCAATGTTGCACCTTTCAACATCTGGGTCCACGTAGCTGCAGTTCCAATGCGTGTATTCCTGCGCCCTTTTCCAATGACTACTGACCATACGAATTACAACTTCAGATAAAAATGCTATTAAACTTTCATTCCAGCACTAAGATTTTCATGGGATCGATTCACAATGAATCTGGCAATTATAAATAGATTTTATTCATCAGAACTATACAATTTAAAATTGCCCAAATCGACTTCTACGCCTTTCTCATTGCATTGTAATATCCACACCCATTATTCAAATCAGATTGTCAGTGCATTACAATTTCGATTCATACAATTATTTTTTCATTCATAAATAACAATTCCACAGCTTTACAATGGAGATTAATTCAAAATCAATTCCTTTCATTACTCATGCAAACCCGAAATGAAGTCCTTTCGCTCGGGTTTCACAATTCCATTGGCCCTTACAACCGCGTAGGCTTACGCCTTGGCTACTCAAGCCTTCTTTTCAACCACTCTCACTCACACTCACTCAAATCTCTAATGTATTTTTTTCTCTAAAACTCCCTCCTATTTATACAATTTAAAATCATTAAATTAAATGCTCAATCCTAAATCTCTCAACAAACCCCTAAATCTCTCAACATCCCTAAAGGATAGGTTTTTATCCCTAAAATCAATTTATTAAATTTCCTCATATCCTTTTTATTAATAAAAGATATTTACATAAATCCTCACCTTCTCCTATTTAATTCAAATTAATTAATAAATATTAAAAAATCATCATACCCCATATTTACAAATTAATATTATCACACCCCATATTTACAAATGGAGAAAAAGGTCTTGATTCTCCTGCATCAGACTCCCCATGTAAGAAAATTCATGACCACCTGGTCATAAGTCTGGATATCTCCTCCTGGATCCCAAATTTTATTTTGTAATCTTTCCGTGCTTGTCGATTGCTTCACTGCTGTTGTCATCTGCTGTTGTCTTCCAGGTTTCCATATTTTGTGTTGTAGTGCTCCACCTGCTCTGCTCTTGCAATCCTTCACTGTCATTCTCTTGTTGTCGTTCCTTTTCTTTCTTTCGGCTGTCTTTCTCTGGGATGTTTTTACCATTAACCTCCTTATCAACTCAATTTCTCTGTCTCGTATGTCCTCTGTCTGTTGATTGTTTCCAACATATTCAATAAACCATGTTGCTCTTGCTGTCACTATGGATGTTGCGGCCTCCCAATCTTCCTTTCCCTCTGCAACATTCCTTTGCTTGTCACCTGCAATTTTATCTACAATTTCTTCTTGATTATCATTTATGACAACTGCTTTGTCATCCTTCTTCAGCAATCTATCCTGGACATCCTTCAGTAGATGTTCTTCCTCTTCTTCTTTCATTTGACTATCCACCTCTTTTCCCTTTAGCAACACTTCAGTATGTTGCGTTGATTTCTCTTCTTCTGTCAGCATATCAGTATGCTGATCCAAACTCAAAGAACTCTTGAGACTATCAGCTAGTCTCCACTTCTCATCAGCTATTTCAATGATGTCTTCCAACATTTGTCCACTGTAGTGATCTGGTTCATATTCTGCTTCAAAACTTTCATCTTCTGGAAGGTACTCTTTCACATCTTTGTCAGCTTTAAAAGGATGTCTATCTTCTTCCAAACCTGCAATCACACACAAATCATCAGCTTTAAAATCACAAGACCTTACGGTCTTGTTTGATGCTTCAGTCATCAAATCTTCGGGCTGCTTTGAATCATTCATATGATTCAACTCCTCTAGCTCTTCATCACTTTCAAAAAGTAATGGTCCACTCTCTGGGTAACATATCGAAACTTCAACATCTTCTTCAGCATCTTCCTTTTGCTGTAGCTCAACTGTTTCGAGCTTCTCTTTCTTCTGTCTGGCATCTATAACCCGTTCAAGTTCCCTTAGTTCCTTTATCAATTGCATATTTACCTGATGATTCCACTTCTCTTGTAGCCTCTGCCATCTCAAATTCTTTCTCATGACATAACCATGCTTCTGGTTTTCCTCATTTCTTTGCAACATCTCCATTAACACCTCAAGCTGAACTGCTATTTCAGCTTTCTCCCTTTCATATTCCTCTTTGCTTAACTGTCTCTGTATGCCAACTGCCTTGGCATCCTTCTTCTTTTGTCCTCTGCTGTGGTTTATTTCAGAACCTTTGTGACGACTGTCACTAGTCATCATCCTTTCCATCTCTATGAGTTCCTCACTCACTTTTCTATGAGTTGCACTAAAGCCTCTTCAGCAGCAAGTCTTGTCCTGCCGCCACTTACCTCACCAAGCTCTCCTCACTCAGTCTTTTGGCAAGCAATTGGTTCTATCTCTGGAACCTCCTTTGAGCACTTCTCTTTGCTCTTCCTGGCTTCAACTCATCTGCCTGTTCACAACTGTCTTCCTTATCCAATCTTTATTGGATTTCCTCAAGGTTCTGCCACCTCTATGTTTTCACCTAGAAACTTTCACCAGCTTCCTTTATCTGTTAACAATTGCCTTTTGGGAGTTGCAATAATATTTCAATGCAAAGACTACAATATTCTATTCTTCAAAAAACATATCATCTTACCTCCAAGATCTCGTCTGATCTTGTCCTTCCATTCTCCTGCACTTCAATTTCATCATTCCTGCAGTTCTGTCCAGCAAATCTTTATGCTTCCTCTGCAAAATTTCACTGTCAATCAGATTTTAAAATCTGATTCTCTCTTCCAACCTTCTGGCTTGATCTGGCAAACTTTAGCTGTCAGCAACAATTCCTTCTTTGCTGAGTTTCTTCTTTGCTGCAACCATCAATCCTCAATCTGTTTCTTGTCAGTAAAACCCAAATCAAAATTAACCAAACACAATACCTGCATGACTCTTCATTCCTTCAGCTGTATTCTGGTTGCTTGTCTTTCAGATTAGAATCTGACCTCCTTTGCCTGCATGCACATCTGCTACTTCATCATTCATCACACATTCAGAAATACATTCTAGTTCAACAAACCTTCTGTCTTCATTCAGAAAAACAAACATTCTTCATTTCAACAGAGCCAAGCTCTGATACCAAAAATGACGCAGGCAAAGCCTGCGATACCCAGGATCATTAAAACTTTGTGCATATAAGAATGCATCCCAACATTTATCTGAATCAAATACTTCACTCACTCCAATTTACACCTTTCCATTTAAAACCTGTGTTTGCTTTCCAATATATGTTCAAAATCATTTAACACCATTCATATAATATCAATCCCTGGCATTTTCAAAACTTTCCATCACAACCATTCCATAGACATCAAGTTCTCAAACATCTCACTATTCAAATCATTATTCCATATTCCATACCTCTTCTTACAGTAGTATGAAACCATACTTTAACAATCACCTTTTCATGGGACTTAAACACAAGTTTCAATAGCATTTAGAATTCAACTCATCAATTTCAAATGCCAATATTGAGTTCCCCTTTAATACTTCATATGGAAGCTCATCAAATATATGATTTCAACATTTAAAGTTTTCGGACTTTAAGGCCTCTTTTTCAAAACCATAGAAGTTCATATTTGTATTGACATTCATATGGTCAATTGGTAATATAATTCCCAACAACCTTCACTTTTTAGTTGAACGCATGCACATTTGACCACAACCAATTTGACAATATAAAACAGAGTTCACCTTGACCATTCAACCTGCGCTCCTACAACTCAATCCAGCAATTCGATTTTAATTCAATAGTGTCCAGGAATAGAATAACTAGCAAGACTTTACAAACCTTTTCACATACTCCGCAAACTGCGCCTTCAACACTGCTGTCAATTCAGATTTATTTCATCAGACTTCTATCAACTCTGGATCGCACCTTCCGGCATGTTATTTCTGGATTATCCAAACTCTGTTTGTTCTAAGTCTGATGATCGATTGCATTGAACCGATACATTCTTCAACGTCCAGAAAAAAAAACGCTCCATTGCTTCTTCCCTGCGTTTTCATCACACAACCAAATAACATCTGAACGCATTTAACACAATCATTATGACTTATCGAAGGCTACATTCACAAATTCAGTTCGACACACAGCAAACATCAATTTAACGCTACAACAAAGGCTTAATCGATCTTGATACACATCGATTTTTCCACTGCAACAGTTTATCACGCCTTCAACTGCATTCAATCAACAACGCCCTTCATGATTAATTGCTATTGATCCCAATTTCTTCAATCTCTGAACCAGATTCGATTCAACACAACTGCTTCTCTCAGCGTTCCATCACAATAGCTTTGAATCGAATCACTGTATTCGGATTCAGACTTTCGCCCTTCACACATCGACTTTAGCAACAGTTCATTCCACTGTTTAAATTGTTCAATATGTTGTCAATTACCTGCAATGTTGCACCTTTCAACATCTGGGTCCACGTAGCTGCAGTTCCAATGCGTGTATTCCTGCGCCCTTTTCCAATGACTACCGACCATACGAATTACAACTTCAAATAAAAATGCTATTAAACTTTCATTCCAGCACTAAGATTTTCATGGGATCGATTCACAATGAATCTGGCAATTATAAATAGATTTTATTCATCAGAACTATACAATTTAAAATTGCCCAAATCGACTTCTACGCCTTTCTCATTGCATTGTAATATCCACACCCATTATTCAAATCAGATTGTCAGTGCATTACAATTTCGATTCATACAATTATTTTTTCATTCATAAATAACAATTCCACAGCTTTACAATGGAGATTAATTCAAAATCAATTCCTTTCATTACTCATGCAAACCTGAAATGAAGTCCTTCTTGGCCTGGTTTCACAATTCCATTGGCCCTTACAAACTGCCAGAGGCTTACAGCCTTGGCTACTCAAGCCTTCTTTCAACCACTCTCACTCACACTCACTCAAATCTCTAATGTATTTTTTCTCTAAAACTCCCTCCTATTTATACAATTTAAAAAATCATTAAATTAAATGCTCAATCCCTTAAAATCCTCAACAAACCCCTAAATCTCTCAACATCCCTAAAGGATAGGTTTTTATCCCTAAAATCCTTCAATTTATTAAATTTCCTCATATCCTTTTATTAATAAAAAGATATTTACATAAATCCTCACCTTCTCCTATTTAATTCAAATTAATTAATAAAATATTAAAAATCATCATACCCCATATTTACAAATTAATATTATCACACCCCATATTTACAAATGGAGAAAAAGGTCTTGATGCTCCTGCATCACATACACTATATTGAGCACATCTGATGCCACAGGGCATCCTCTGTATTGTATCTCTAACCTTACACCTTGTTATTTCAGCTTTTCATTTTGCAGTTAGATTAGATTTACTTTTCTTGTTAAATAGAATAATAAATAAAAGAAGAGCTTCTATTTTTCATGAGCTTAATGTTATATGATGATATTTGGATGGACGCTACTTATGTAATCTTGTGTGTTGCTTGGATGCAGATTCTGGATTCTCACATTCCTTCAACGAAACAACGTGTCCCCAAGTAGAGCCAGATGTTGACCACACTTTGTCAACTACCCCATAGCAGTACACCCCCATTTTTTCAAATGGGATTCGTCATGTTCAACGTGGTTGCGCCATTCAGATTCCATCATCAATCAACAGTCGACAGTTTTACAAATGATGTAAACCCATTCTGCATGTAATGATGTAAATGATCGAAGTAAGATCGTCAATGTATGTACAAATTTGGATGTTCCTTCTCAGATCTATGTGGTGAATTGTCTCTAAACTCTGCTACTTGGTTTCTTGCATTTTATGGTTGATGGCCTTCATGGATTAATCTGCATATAGGTATCTTATGCAGTTTTCTGGGTTTATAAAATAACATTCTGATTTTTCTAAGGATCTCATGTTGTTTTCTTAAATCTCTATCAGTCTAAAGTTCAGATCTAAGTGTGCAGGGAAATTTTTTTTAAGATTGGGCGTCTGGGGAAGTCTTCGGTTGGACCAGCCGACTCTCAATAAACATAAATCTGATAAGCTCTTTATTTGTTAAATTTCCGGGTCTATCTTACGATATTTGTGATTTTGCAGGGTTTCGAAGGCTTGTGCCTCTCACTAAAATTTTAAATCTCTAAAAATTTGTGCTAAAATGGATTCAGATCTGACCATGAGGGTTTTAAATCTGTAAACTAGTTGTAAATTTGTAAATTTTTTTAGGACTGTGAGGGTTTAATTGTTTCATGGTGTGTATATCTTCAGATCTGGCTGTCTTTTGTAGGTTAAGGGCTTAAATCAGAATAAAATAAAATAAAATAAATAAATAAATAAATAAATAAATTTAAGATCTGAGGCAGATCTAGCTTCCAAGGGCCAGATCTGCCCTCAAATTCCTGTTGTGGATAAAATCTGGGCGTTATTTTTAAAGAAGTATAAAAGCTGAGCTTAAGCGTCGAAAAGTTTATGAAATTGGATGTACTGGGTTTATCCACTACGAAAGACGCTGCCCTCATATCTTCCGATTTCCATTCAATCCCATCGATTTCTATCTGTCTTCATTTCCATCGCTCAGCCTTTTAAAGCTGCACCCGTGCTATTTCCACATCTCTGCATTAATCCTTGGCTGCCGTCTCTGCAAATTCCTCCCTTACCCTTTGCTGCTCCCATTCCTTTGCGTTACATCTGTTGTCCATCTCATCTTTTCTCCTACGCTTCAATTTTTCTACTCTCGATTTATCTTTCCTTCTTGCCAATCGAATTCACCTCTTCTCCCATCCCTGCAAGCCGTTATCCACTTTCGCTGATCCATCGAACCCTCCTTGCCCATCGTGATCCCTTCACATCCGCGTCCAAATTAACCCCGCAGTTAAATCATCCCTCGACCTCTGTTAATCCTCACGCTGCGTCCCTTTCTCACTCCATTGAGCCGACGTCCGAGCTTCATCTCTGCATTGTTCATCGTGCCTCTCGCCTCCGCGTCGACTCCTTTGCTCCCGTCCTGCACCTGCATCGATACAGCAATCTTCACGCCGTCGATACGACCACCTGCAAACACAAAACGACAAGCATAAACGCATACACAATATCAAATCATAAAGCCCGTGTTTCATTTGATTTAGTGCGGGTTTAATTTTGTTAAGTTAGTCTAGTTTAATAGAATTCGATTTGGGTTAGATTTGTTAGGTTCGATTCGTAGGTTTTATTTTATTGTGGATAGGGTAGCGTAGTTTTAGTTTAGATTTAGTGATTTCTTTGGAGTTTTAATGTTAGCATAACTTTTAGACCCTAGGTTTTATTTAATTTCGATTTTGGTTTTAGTTTTAGCATAGGTTTATTTAATTTAGTTTTATTTTCAATTTAGTTTAGATTTTGAGTTCGTTTGTTTAGCTTTTAGATTTTCAATTTTAGTTTTAGCTGTAGTTTTAGATTAGAACTTTTGTTTAGATTTAGAATTTTGATTTGTTTTAAAAATAAAATAATAAAAACATAAAAAAATTTCAAAAAAAAAATCCTAAAAATCTAGAAAATCCAAAAATATAAAAAATTTCAAATTTTCTATGGTCAAATGAGCTTTGAAATTTTATCTTAAAAGTGACTATATAAAATCTTTGATTTGTCTGGATCGAAATTAATTGAAGCATTTTAAATCCTGGCATTTTCATCGTATTGTTGCATGGTTGTAGTGTTTTCAATCGAATATCATTGTGATCAAACATGTTTTAATAAGCAACAGTTAATCGTCACTTACTTGTTTATAATCGCATAACGGGATTCTGTTTGACTCCATAAGGCACTGGTCTTTAATGTGAAATCTAATTTAGATATGTGGAATCTCGTTTATTTCTATCAAGTATTTGATGTTTTCACTGTGTCTCCTGGATTTGTCATTCTCACTTATAATAGGGTCTACCTCCCTTAGCTTGCAAGGAGACAGCTTAAATAGAGAGATTGGGGATAAAGGTGACAACCCCCAATCTGAGCCGTTGTCGCGGTGCCTGGACAATCTGTGCGACAACAAGCAACACTGCTCTACGCTGCTGAAGTCATATCAGCCTCTGCGCTGCTACTGCTTCTATGTTGTTGCTGCTTTGCTCTGCGCTACTCCTCCTAATCTTCAAATCTGCCTATACCTCTGCCTCATCTGTGATCTATGCACCTACTTCTCCACTTGTCCCGCTATTGTCTTAAGGCTGTCGTAGCTCGCATGTGATCCAATAGATGAGCTGCTCAAGGATCTCGCCTCTCTTCCATGTATCTCCCCTACATGTCCATGTCACCCCACCTCCGTGGTTCATTAGCACTCATGGCTGCATCATCTTCTGACCCATCATCTACCACAGCTGCTTTGGAAGAAGATGCTTCCTTGTCCTTCTTCTTCTGAGGATAATGGCTGGAAAAATGTCCCATTTCACCACACTAGAAGCACTTGATCTTTGAAAGATCCTTCTTCTTCTTTGGTTGCTTCTTCGATGCCAAGGCTACATCTTCCTCATCTTCCTTCTTCACTTTGCTCAATCCCAGGCTGTGTTTCCTCTTGGTGAAACTGCGGAGTTCTTCTTGACACTGAATTGACCACATGTTGTCCCAATCTGGGAGGTCTGCTTTGCCCAAGATACTTTGGACAAAGGTTTCCCACTCATCCATGACTGCATTGAGGGAAGTCCTGACTATCACATCATCATCCACCATTGCACCTGTTGCAGTCAGCTGATCTCTGATTGACTGCAGTCTGAAGAGGAAGAGCTCCATGTCTTCTCCCTTTTTCATCATGAATGACCTCATCTGGGTCTCCAACAACATTTTCCTTTGGACAGACTTTCCCTCATAAAGGGAAGTCAAGGCCTTCCACATCTTGTTAGTTGTTTTCTTCTCAGCTATGTGTGGTACAATATGGTCCTTGATACCATACATAATCAACCGCTTGGCATGCTCAGCAGCTTCCTTATGCTTATGAAGGAGATCCGCATTTGTCGGTGTGGCCAGAGTTTGCTTTGCATGGTCTCTTAGATTGTATGCCTCAAGGACAATCAGGATCCTTGCCTTCCAAACCGAAAAATTTGGGAGGCCATCCAGCCTAACCTGATCATGTAGTCCATGAGGAGCCATCTACTCAGAATATGTCAGAACTTCCTTTTCTCTTTGCTAGAGAAATGGATCTAAGGCCCTTGGTGAAACAGGTGCCTTCTACTCCCTCTGACACTTGATTTCCCTCCTTGGAAATCTACCAAAGCAACTATGATTCAACTTCTTCTTTGATCCTCTAATCAAACTGCAATATTCCTTTGGCAAGAAACTTTCTAAGAAGTTGATCTCCTCCAAATCTTTGTCACGGCTAAAAATCTAAAAACTTCATAATTTTAACCCCACCAGTGCTTCTGAATTTCTGTAGCTTTTCTGCTGTCTTTTCTGGATCTGACAGATTCATATCTGAATCACACTAGCTGGCTTCAGACCAAACCAACATTGTTTTGGAGTTGCCTCTGCACAGTAATTGCATGGGCTTGCTAGGACACACCGCTGGATAGCATCACCCTTCCCTCTGCGTCAATCTGCATCTAAAAATTGCGTTGTCCCTTCAGATTTGTGTTTCTGTTTCTTTTCCAGCTGCTTCCTGCAGCTAGAACCTTCAATCTCTTCTGTTGGTGTCCCTCCTAGATCTGCAATTTCTCCGATACCATGTAGAGATTTCTGAATCTTATACTTTATGTGGAAATAATTACTGTTAACCTACTTCGACAAGTTATTAACTGAATAAAGTTAAAATCGAAGCAAAACACATAACAGATCTCTACCAATCCAGATCTAGAATAAGCACATGCACACATTGACAAAATGACACAGTTATTTCTAGACAAATTGTCCCTAGAAAAATCCAATGCGGGAAAATCAGTCTCTGGCTACTGGACGGTCTTATTATTAAGAATTTTCAGAATACAACAAGCCTAGGTTCTATAGAAATTTTATGACCCACTACGGTTTTCAGTTTCTCCTTATTTCTCCCATAAAGTTAAATGCTCATTCCCATAACCATACATTCAACAAGCTGGAAAAATAAATATTTTCTAAAAACACAAATTCTGGAAATTTCAAAATGCTGAAAATTGCAGAAATAAAAACACAAATATTTTCAGCCACACACAAAAATTTGACACGCTGATTTTTTGTCAATATGACCCTAGAAAACCCCCTACAACTCTTGGGGAAAACTAGTTCGAAATCTCTTCTTTATTTCTGATAAATAGCTTCTACAGTGAGAGAAATACTCAAAAAATTTCAGCACCCAAACAAATACAACTTATCTAAAGTGGCATTTCTATCAGAAGCACAACCTACCCAATCAGAATCAGTGTAACCTACCAATCTCACTCCATCTCCCTGCCTATAATCAAGACCAGACTCCATTGTCCCCTGCAAGTACTGCAAAATGTGATTTGCAGTAACCCAGTGCACCCTCTTGGGCTCACACATGAATTGGTTCATCGTGTTGACTGAAAAATGTATCTCCGGTCTAGTGTTGACCAAATACATCAAGGAACCAGTCAGCTGTCTATACAATGTGGGATCCACCAACTCAGAATCTAAAACGTGGAGCTTCTTCCAGTTGGTGATCATAGATGTCGACATGGGTCTACAATCCTCCATGTGGAATCTTCTAAGGATGTCCACAATATACTTCCCCTATCCCCGGAAGAAATGCCCCTCCTCCTGCCACACCTCCAAACCCAAAAATTAATGCATCAAGCCAATGTCCTTCATCTCGAACTCTGAGGCAAGATCTCTCTTGCAACCCTCTATGAGTCTCTCCGCACCCGTAATGACCAAGTCATCCACATACAACACCAGAATGAGAGGCTCCTCACCTATCACAATAAAGTATAGGTTCAGATATGCATCACTCTTTGTGAAACCCATCCCCTGCAAGTACGTAACAATCCTGGAGTACCAAGCTCTAGGAACTTGCTTCAGGCCATAAAGGGCCTTCTTCGGTCTACATACATGGGACTCCTTCCCAAACGCCTCAAATCCCTGTGGCTGCTCAATGTACACCTCCTCCTGTATGAAGCCATTGAGAAATGCGGCCTTCACATCCATCTGGTGGATCTTCCAACCCATCTCTGCTGCTATCAATATAATGGAGCGAATGGAAGTATATCAAGCCATAGGAGTGAAGGTCTCCTCATAATCTACTCCCTCTACCTGGGAGAACCCTCTAGCCACAAACCTTGCCTTGAATTTCTCAATGCTGCCATCTGCAACATGCTTCACCTTGTAAATCCATCTGGAAGTAACCACGGATTTGCCCTCAGGCCTCGGCACCACCTCCCAAACATCATTCTTCATGATAGAAGAATACTCCTCCTGCATGGCCTCTCTCCAAACCTGCTGGCTAGCTGCCTCCTCATAGCTAGAAGGCTCAAAGTCAACGATGTTGGCAAACATTGCCATATAGCTACAGAACCTATCAGGTGGTCTACTCTCTCTAACCGGTCTCTTTGGCCCAGCAACAGATGTGGCCTCTCTCAAGGTATCCTGAAGCCACTTGGGCTTCCTCTTCCCTGAGCACACCTCTCCCACCGGAGAATGAAACTCATCATCCTCATAAGAATACTGAACTCCTGAATGTATGTCTGTTGTCCTCCCGCCTAAACCTAAACCTGTAGATGCTAAAGTACCGTGTGAACTGTCCATCAGTGGACTACCTAGTGAACTACTCTGCGGACTGCTCTGCATGCTGCCCGAAGCACCACCCCTTTGACTCTGTGAGCCACTGCTCACTGATGGACCTGACACCGTAATTGATGTACCTCCTGATCACTACCCACTAGATCCCTGTGCCTGACTCAGCTTCTCCTGAGGGTATGGCCGATCCAGATACTCTAACTCCCGTGACCTCCTAAAAGCCCTATCCTCCTCGAACTTCACATCTCGCCTGACAACAACTCTCTTTTTTGTAGGAATATAAATCCAAAAGGATTTCGAGGTCTCACTATAGCCCACAAAGATACCCTTCTCTGCGGTGGGCTCTAGCTTGGTCCTCTTCTCCTTGGGTACGTAGGAGTATGCAATACACCCAAAGATACGAAAATTACCAATATCAAGCTTCTTCCCAGAAAAAGTCTCCTCCGAAGTCACATGCTCCAAGACACGATGCAGACCCCTGTTCTGCAAATACACATCATTGTTGCAAGCCTCTGCCCACAAAACAATGGTAACCTCGGATCATGTACCATGGCTTTGGCAGCCCCAACGATGGATCTGTTCTTCCTCTCTACAACCCCGTTCAGATGGGGGTTGTAAGGAACTGTGAACTCCCTTCTGATGCTTGCCTCCACACAATAATCAACAAACTCGCAAAGGGTGTACTCCCCTCCATTGTCCGACTTGACAGACTTGATCTTTCGACCTGTCTGAGTCTCCACAAGAGCTCTGAACTCTTGAAACCGCTTGAAGACCTCACTCTTGGTCTTCAAGAAATAAATCCAGGTCTTCCTAGAGTGATCATCAATGAATAAAACATAGTACTCATATCCACTCAAGGAAACATGAGACATTCGACTGCTCACATCAGTATGAATCAAATCAAGTATCACAATCGATTTGCTGTAACTACTGGGAAAAGGGGATTTGGCAAACTTGCCCATAGCACATCCACTGCATGTATCTAGGTGATCATAACTGAAATCTGGCACACCTGTAGTGATCTTCGGCAATGTCCTCAAGGCTCCATAATACATGTGCCCCATCCTGCAATGCCAAATATCGCACAGCTCTGAACTGCTAGCTATGCTACCAGTACTACTGTTTAATGCCAAAAGGGGATAAAATGCAAACGTGTACACCTTGGCATGGCGTACACCAATCACTCTATTTGAATTAGCTCGAGCGCCCCTAGGGTATATAAGCACCTGTCCTCTCTTGAACAATACCTCATGCCCTCTGTCCTCCAATGTTGAGACAGATATAAGGTTCTTCCTCATCCCTCGCACATATAGCACATCTGACACCTTCAAGGGAGGTTTGGGTTCCCTATCAAATGTCAATGTCCCCACACCGACTGCTCTAACAATGTTGTCGTCTCCGAGTACTACCTCTATATCAGTGCCACTCTCTGAAAGCTTTGAGAAGTACTCACGGACTCCTGTCATATGACATGAAGCCCTACTGCCAACATAAAAAATACCTAAAGATGCTCCGCTAATAGAGGGAAATGCACACTCCCTCTCAACCTCCGTGGTAGGTGATCTTGCACTAGTGGACTCACAAGAAATGAACCCAAACTCCTGGTCAAAGCTCTCTGAAAAGACCTCTATCTCTGCTGATGCTACCATGGTCTTGTTCTTCCCCTTCTTATTCTTCTCTGGGCACACAATTGCATAGTGTCCCATCCTCTGACAATTCCAACACTTCACCTTGGAATAGTCCTTGTCCTTGTTCACCTGTTGCTTCCATTTACCTTTGCCTTTGCCCCCAGCACCACTTGTGAAAGCTTGCTTCTTTCCCTTGCCCTTCTTACCCCTTGCTAACAATGCTACATCCTCATCCTCCTCAACTGGTTTGGCTCCCCCATGCTAGTTCTTTTTTATTTCATTCTATATGCAATCATCCCACAACCTCTCCCAAGAGGGAAGGGTCTCACGTGCAACAATCCCATCAGCAAAGCTCAACCATGAACTGGGAAGGCCATTCACTGCAATCCGCACCAACTTAGTGGGTGGAATGACCTCTCCAACTGTTGCCAACTCATCTCTCACATTAGTGATCTTTGTGAGGTATGCAGTAGCACGATCAATCTTTGCCATCTTAATGGCCTTCAGCTTCTCCCTTAGGACCATTTTTTCGTTCTCATTGGTACTTTGGTAGAGATTGGTCAAGGTTGTCCACATCTCATGAGCAAGTCTCTTTCCTCTCACATGAGGAATGCAATGGTCATTAGCACCATCCAGAATCTGTCTCTTACCCTTGTTATTCTTCTCGTTAAAGTCTGCCAACTGAACAACATCAGTAGGCACATTCACAAGGTGTTGTTAGGTGTTCACCATTATACCCCAGACTTCTACTTCCACAAAGATGCTTTGCATTCTTTCCTTCCATATACTGTAGTTGCTATGCCCATCCAACCTATCCTTCACCCTCAAACCCAAAGACATGCTTGTTGTCCTACTAAACTGAAATGACATTGATGTGGTAAAGGTTCAGTTTTCTGTGTGTAAAATCAACTTGCTGTAATTTTTCTCTTTGTTGTCCCAAACTGCACTTTTCAGCAAACTAGCTTTGATACCATGTAGAAATTTTATGACCCACTCCGATTTTCAGTTTCTCCTTATTTCTCCCATAAAGTTAAACACCCATTCTCATCACCATACATTCAACAGGCTAGAAAAATAAATATTTTCTGAAAACACAAATTCTGGAAATTTCAAAATGCTAGAAATTGCAGAAATAAAATCACAAAAATATTTTCAGCCACACAGAGAAATTTGATACACTGATTTTTGGTCAATATGACTCTAGAAAAACCCCTACAACTCTTGGGGAGAACCAGTTCGAAAAATCTTCTTTATTTATGATAAATAGCTTTTAAAGTGAGAGAGAAATACTCAGAAAATTTCAGCAACCAAACAAATACAACTTATCTCGTTTTCCATGCTTAATCACCGCCTCAGAAAATGTGCAAACAACAATAAATGTTGTACGGACTTCCTTGAATTTTGTGACTAGAAATACAGCAATAAATTTTGTTGTACAACCTCCTCGATTTGTGTGAAAATAGTAATAAATGCTACTGTACGGCCTCCTCAAAATGGGCGCAGAGGGACAACAATAAATGCTATACGGATTTTGCCTCATTTTCTGTGCACAAGGACAGCAACAAACTGTACGGTCTGCCTCAAAAAATGTGCCACAAAAAACAGCAAAACTGCTCCTCAAAATCTGTGCCAAAACTGTTGTACAGCCTCCTAGAAATACGTGCCCTAGATATTGTACGGTTTTGCCTTGAAACTCGTGCCCAAACTGCCTTGAACTGTGTGCCAATCCTTGTTGTATGGATTTGTTGAATGCTTCCTCGGTATGTGTGCCAAGGTTCTTCTCTCCTTCACCTCACTGCTCAGAAATCTCCTTTGCTCTCTTCTTCTCCTTCTCTCAATCTGCTCATAAAAGACTGAATGATCTTTTTCCTCTTTTCCTCCTTTAACCTAACCCTAAGTGACTTTTGGGGAATCCATAAATCCAATGGCTGAGATAGCTTTAGATCTAGGGCTGAGCTTAAAAGTGCATTTAAATCTCACTTTCTATTTTTTAATTCACCCCACTTTAATAAAGACCTGCTTAGTCATTTATTTCCAAAGTCACTTTTCACTTTTTAATTCACATTGACTTTATTAAAGTCACTTTAAAATTAGACTTAGTAACTTTATCACTTAAAGTCACTTTTAAATTAGATTTGACTTTATAACTTATAAAGTCACTTTAGGAGAAAAAGTGAAATACAATTGGACACTTTTCCCTAGGCCAAAGATCAAATCCTTAGGAAACCACCTATCCTCCGGTAACCAAATTTCAACAGGTTTTAGATCTGGAAAACCTGACAGAGAAATACTAGATCTACAGCTCACTGACTGATCTAAGGCCAAAATAATGACTAAGCCACACCTTCAAACGGGATTTACAGAACTCAACCAAGATTAGGGCCTAGAAACCCCATCGCTGCCCTTGAAAGCCTCTCCGTCAGCCTCTAAAGTCCTCCAAACCCTCAGCGCTACTCCGGAAGGAACTGTGTTACCCCAGACTAGGTGACACAGTCACTACGCTGCCCCTGAAGGGTCTCTACGTAACCCCAGAGGGTTGTTGGAAATACTAAGAGGGGGGTGAATCAGTATTTCTTTTCAATTTTTAATTATTGCTAGTTATATTCTTCACAATTAAAGACAGAGAGATATATATAATAATTATATTAAGAATTAAAGAGAACTTCAATCCCTTTTTAATAATAGTATACAATAGATGCGAGAAGGGCACCAACCATTTTAATGAAACAGGCACCAGCATGTTTTCCAAGCACCAACTTGGACTTTGATGAGGCTCCGACCTCTAGGGCTTCGACCCTATCTTATCAAGGCACCAACCTTGTGTTTAGGGGCACCTACCCCAAGGACACCAATCCCTCAGTCTTCTTTTTAATAGAAAATGTGTGATGTACTTACTTGACTATCATCAACAAGATTCTTCACTGTTATTTCTTCACTGTACTTGGTCCATCATGTGACTTCAATAGTCCTCACATAAGTCTGAGTTGTAATATCACTAGTTCGAGCCCTTAGTTTCTCCACAGGTCTGAAGTTTATTAACAAGTCTGAGCCTCTTGGGCTATGGCTGCAAGTCTGAGCTCTTAAACTATAGGTCCTCTCCAAATGATTGTCCTTGATCTGGTGTATAACTCAAGCTCCACAGGTCCGAGCCCTTATATCACTGAACCGAAGTCCTGTAGATGGTCATTGATCCGCAATCCTGTATGTGGTCACTGATCCGAAGTCTCAACTAATCTGAATTGTTACAAACATATGTCTGCTATCCTCCTTCCACAAGTCTGAGATGAGGTCTTGTCTGAGTTTCAATTCTTAAGGACAGTCCAAGGTTAGGAAGGTATCCACCACAGAAATAATAATCCTGTAGGTTTGTTCAAGCCTTCACAGCCCACTAATCTGGGCCTCTTCTAATGACTTTCCAAGGTCTGTAGTCTGAGCTTTGAAGGAAGAATAACCCAAAAAATATGCTTTTTAAGTCCTCCTCGGTCTTAGTTCACAAGATGTGAACTCTCCTCAATGTTTTGTATTTTTCAGATGTTCTTCACCGAATTCCTGACCATAAATGAATGAATGCATATTATATATAGTGGTTTGTCCCTATGAAGAGACACATCCATTGGAAGGAAGGTCGATATTATATGACTGCATAGGTCGGCTTGACTGCAAATATATATTTTTTATCTTAAAAATTCAATTTCTCACAAACTAATGGGAGTTTCGGGGCAAGTAAGAGCTTGTTGGAAAGAGGGAAAAATCCTCTCTAATGTGGTCCAGGATTCATTATGAAAGGATGCCTCCAAGGTGTCTAAATTTATTTTTCTTTGTGACTGTTCATAAAATTTTAGTGCAGAAGGTGATTGGGACAAGAAGAGATCATTAGAGCTTCTTCATCATGGTGTGTCTTCCATGTCATCATATGTCATAGTGTAGCATCTATCAATCTTCCATTAAGAGAGCTCATCAAGAGAGCTTATATTCCATCAATAACAATTATTGACCAACAATCTCCCCCTTTTTCATTGATGGAAATATTATAGAATTCTCTCCCCCTTTGACATCAATGGCAAATGGGGTGCCCAAGTAATCCTCCTGTCATGCTGCTCCCCCTGACATGCTGCTTGATTTAATGTGATGCAAGAGCAATGACCCCCATATTTTGGCGAAGATACTCAAATGCTTCCCGTGGAAGGGGTTTTGAAAAGATATCCGCAATTTTCTCTTTTGTATTGATGTATTCCAACTTGATATTGTGTTCAGCAACTTGTTCATGGAGAAAGTGGTATTTGATTGGAATATGTTTGGTTCTTGAGTGCATCACTGGAGTCTTTGAAAGACTGACGATGTTAGTATTGTCACAAAAAATAGTAATTGGTTGCTTAGTTTCTATGTTGACATCCTTCAAGGCTTCCTTCATCCATAGAATTTGTGTACAACAATCAATAGCAGCTATATATTCGACTTCAACTGTAGAAAGGGATATAGATGATTGATTTTTGCTGAGCCAAGATACAAGACAATCTCCCATAAAGAATGCATTTCCACTGGTACTTTTTCGATCATCCACACTTCCGGCCCAATCAACATCAGAATAAGCTGTCACAATAAGAGTTGAACTCTTAGGATACCAAAGACCGAAATCAGTCGTTCCTTTCAAATATCTGAGAATTATTTTCACAACTACTAGATGGGATTGTTTAGGACTTGACTGAAATCTCGCTACCATTCCTACTGCTTGCATAATATGTAATATTCCCAATTAGCAATGGCTAATTGAAATATTCGATTTTGGTCAATTTTGCCTTATGTAGCTAAATTATAAATAAAAGTGAGTAGAGGGGGACATAACTCACTCTAAAAATAAAGTGCACTCCCTAGTAGACACAACGTTGCAACTTAAGTGAACCAAGGGGGCCAAGAGACCATGTAGAGAGGGGGCCCACGTAGACCACATGGAGGGACTGCGTAGGCCAAGTGAGCACGTGGCAAAGGGAGGCTACGTTGGAGGAGGTGGGCCTTAGGGTTTGAGAGAGGCCAATGCTATATAGAGACGAGAGCCTCCTCATTTTGGTCATTGGATTTTTATGATATTGAGCTGGTCATTTCGACTTCTTGAGCACGCTGGTTGTTTAGCTAGTCTGCAGCACTGTTTAGTGCACCGAGTGTCTCCGTTCGGAGATCTCATCCTCAACCCCAGGGGACTTTGAGTGTCTGCTCGAGTGAGGTTGTCCCATCAGTATTTTGCAGGAGGATTGGTGTTTGGTTTTCGTAGAGGAGAAGTGCATCCATAGACTGTGCAGTCCTGAGAGGGAGGACACAGTCCATTTCTAGGGAGCTCCGGATTGGGTTTCTTTCGGAGGATTCGAGCTTGGAGATTGAGCAAGGGGCCAGCCCTTACCTGTTGGAGGATTTTGGCAGAGTTTGTGGCCGTATTTTGGTGGTTTCCATTCAACCTCAGCGCAGAGCCTTGGAGGATAGCGTAGATCCTCAAGGGGGTGATTTTCGGGGGTCGGTCATTTCATAAATGCTTTCTGGGCTTTTCTGGGTTTGGTGAGTAGAGGTGGATTCCAGAGTTCCAGCATTATCCGAGTAGGGGAGCAACCCCAAATACTCATTTTGGTTCCAGCAGTAGCAGCAGCACAGCAGTTCTCCGGCAACTTGGACGCAGATCAGAGAACAGCCATTTCGTTGTCATCCTAAGAGTTTTTCTTCACTTACTTGGTGCAAGTCTAGGTGCCATCACTCCGATCACCTATTGTACTCATTTCTATTCTCAGTATAATAAAATCGCTCGGCATTCTCTCTGCATTTCTTGAGTATCTGTTACATGTTTTATATATGCTATTGTATGCTTGCACTACTATTATTTTCCTCTTCAAGCATTCCAGTTATTATACCACTTGGTGTGTTTTCCCCATACTCTTAGACAGAGTCTAGAAAGGGCCAGGTAGCCTCCAGATCTCACCCTCTTCACAGAGGTAAAATATCTAGTAAATGCCCTCCCAGTCCATCTCTGGTTGGAGTTTGCATGTGTTTGAGGAATATCCCTGAAAAGGGATATTACAGTGGTATCAGAGCATAGATCTAGCTCAGCCTGTGGAGCTAGTTGTCTATGACACCGAGGGAGAAACCCTACATCTGCTACAAAGGTAGGAAGTACAGAGATATTGAACGTAGTTTGGAGAACACCTACGAAGAGGGTGCTTGCGTTCGGGTGGTGGACGCAGAACAAGAGGAGCCTGTGAGAGACGCAGAACAGGAAGAGCCTGTGATAGACGCAAAATAGGAGGGGCCTGTGGTAGATTCAGAGCAGGAAGTGTCGATGGCAGATGATAGTGATGCAAAGAGGTTTGGGGAAGCACTCCTCAAGTCAGTTCAGGATCTGTCGAGGTAGGTTGAGATGATGGGTCAGAGATTCACTGCTGTGGAGGCTAGACAGCGTGAGACCCCAAGAGTTTTCCATGTTGGTGAGGGGTCGGGCACATCCCACCATTTGCAGGAGCGGGATGCCACTCCACACCAGGCATCACATGCACCCACACGTTCCACTATGCCCACTTTTCTGGGTGTAGACACATGGGCAGGAGCACAGCAGAAGCCAGAGCCTAGCCACATAGGTGATTATTTCGCTGAGCACCAGGCATATGGGCAGGAGTTCAGGGATGCCCTTTCATTCAGAGACTTTGTTCAGCTCCAGCGGGACAGCAGACCTCGCAACCATCACAGAGGGCACCGGCATTATCACGATGGAGACACCTAGCGTACAGCGAGCCGATTCCATTTGCCTACGTTTGATGGTTCATCAAACAGTTCGGCAAAGTCTTGGGTAGAGAAGCTGGACATATATTTCCAGCTCAACCAGATGGCAGAGACAGAGGCCATCAAGGTGGCTACGCTGCATTTGGATGGTGAGGCCCAGGATTGGTGGTTTCATGGGATGGTGACACTCGGGCATTCGACAGTGACCACATATGCCGAGTTCACCCGGAGACTGATAGAGAGGTTTGACCAGAGGGATCTGGAGGAGCACTTTGTTGAGCTGATGAGGCTCAAACAGACCGGGAGCCCGGAGACATATTGCAGATTTCTTGAGGCTTTCAGTGATGGTGCCCGATATATCTGTGGCACGGATGATATATATGTTCATTGAGGGGTTAGCAAAGCCACTTCGAGGTTTGGTCAGATCCACTAGACCAGCCACACTCCAGGATGCAGTTGGCAGGACCCAGGATTTACGGGATGCTTTACCCCGGACCAGGACACCTTACCCCCAGAGACAGGCTTTCCAGCCAAAGGGGAAGGATGTGAGGATTCTGCCTCCTAAGGGGAATCCGGGTAGGGGACAGCTAGATGATGATGCCAAGAGGGAGTTGAAGAAGAAGAGGTTGTGTTTTACCTGTCGGAGCCGTGGGCGCCGGTACACAGATGTGCTGCTGGCAAAGCACATTTTATCGAGGTCTTCTCCGAGAGCAGTGGAGAAGAGGATGAGTATGAGGATGGGGAGGCAGGAGACAGTCAGGCAGCACAACATCATTTGCCACCTGCACCTCCAGGAGCAGGAGGTGCTGCTTTTGCACCCACAGGGGGGACCCTTGTAGCATTCTGGGGAGTACCCAAGTATTTGACACTGCGTGTCCGAGGGACAATACGTGGGCAACGAGTTTCAGTTTTGGTAGACAGTGGGGCAACCCACAACTTCATCGATGCACAGATGGTTGAGCGGAGAGGCATACCGACAGAGAGCTTCGATGGATTTTCAGTGTTGGTCCCAGGAGATCAGACGATGTAGTGTGCCCGATATGTTCCAGAGTTGGCTATGACGATGGGTACCTACACAGTGACTAACCACTTTTTCGTGGTCAACATACCAGATACCAATGTGGTACTAGGTGTACAGTGGCTAATTACTCTAGGGAAGGTCACCACAAATTGGGAGGCCTTGGAGATGGAGTGGAATGATAAGAAGACCGGGAAGCATGAGAAGACACGTGGGATGCACACTTACCCACCCCACACTGTTTCAGCTCACCGGATGGAGGCAGACTTTCAAAAAGGAGACATAGAGTGGGCAGTAGAGTTGCGGGCATCAGAGGCAGGGACTACCAGGCAGACAATTCATCCTGATATACAGGCCATCCTTGACAGGTATGACACGGTGTTTGGGGAGATACCGCCAGGACAGCCACCAAATCGGGGGTTTGAGCACACTATTGAGCTAGAACAGGGGATCCAGGCAGTTATTACCACACCCTATAGGCATCCCAAGGCCTATCAGGATGAGATTGAGTGGGCCATCCAAGAGTTGCTGGCTCTTGGACATATTTGGCCTAGCACCAGTCCTTTTGCTTCTTCGGTGGTGTTGGTGAAGAAGAAGGATGGCACATTGAGAATGTGCATTGATTACAGGGCCCTGAATAAAAAGACTATGAAGAACAGGTACCCTATACTGCAGATTGATGAGATGATGGATGAGTTTAGAGGAGCACAGTTCTTCTCAAAGATCGATTTGAGATCCGAGTACCACCAAATTCGCGTGAGGGAACAGGACATTCCCAAGACCGCTTTCAGGTGCCATTACGGCCACTTTGAGTTCTTGGTTATGCCTTTCGGGCTAACCAATGCACCAGCCACTTTCCAGTCATGCATGAACCATATCTTCCGCAGTCATCTGAGGAAGTTTGTGTTGGTCTTTTTCGATGATATACTGATATATAGCAGGACTTGGGAGGAGCATCTCCAGCACATAGAGGCAGTACTGCATATATTGGAGGAGCAACAGTTTTATGCTAAGCTCTCCAAGTGTGAGTTTGGGTTGACGGAGATGTTGTATTTGGGACACATCATAGGAGTGGACGGAGTGAGGGCCCATGAGGAGAAGATCAGGGCCATCAGAGATTGGCCAGAGCCAAGGAACGTGACAGAACTTTGAGGATTTTTTGGTATCTGCACTTATTACAGGAAGTTTGTCAAGAGTTTCTCTCAGCTTGCTACACCCCTTACAGATTTGACGAAGAAAGGGGCATTCAGTTGGTCAGATACAGTGCAGCAGGCCTTTGACAGGCTTAAGGAGGTTATCAGCAGCTGCCCAGTGCTTGCGTTGCCAGATTTTACGCAGCCTTTTGTTTTGGAGTGTGATGCGTCAGGAGAGGGGATTGGCGCAGTTTTGATGCAGGGAGGCCACCCTATAGCCTATGAGAGCTAGAAATTCCTTCCTCATGAGCGGTTGTATCCTATATACGACAAGGAGATGTTGGCCATTATGCATGCATTGGCCAAATTTCGACAGTACCTGGTGGGTAACAGGTTCAGGGTGAGGACTGATCACAACAACCTCAGGTTCTTTTTGGAGCAGATCAACTACAGGAGAGGCAGCAGAAGTGGATCAGCAAGATCCAGGCTTATGAATTTGACATTGAGTATGTCAAGGGGAAGAACAACGTGGTAGCCGATGCCCTTTCACGTAGACCAGCCACGTTGTCTCTGATGAGTTTGGATACAGATTGGAGGGCTCGACTCTTGGTGGAGTACTCCAAGGACAGATTTTCCTGTGAGGTTCTAGATGGGCAAGTGACAGATGACATATACAGGGTGATAGATGAGATCATCTACTACAGAGATAGGATCTTCTTGACTAAGGGCTCCCAGCTCAAGAAGAAGATACTTCAGGCGTCACATGACTCACCATTGTCCGGCCATCAAGGGTTTACCAAAACCTACCGGGCAATTAGAGAGAGGTTCTCATGGAAGGGCCTCAAGGAGGACGTGCTCCAGCATATCAGGGAGTGCGAGTTTTTCCAGAGAAACAAGGGAGAGATGAACCATCCCGCAAGTCTGTTGCAACCTCTTCCCATTCCGGAGGGGAAATGGGAGAGCATTTCGATGGATTTCATCATAGGGTTGCCCATGGTGCAGGGCAAGGACTGTATATACATTGTCGTTGATCGGCTGACGAAGTACGCACACTTTTTCGCCATATCCGCACACTATTCAGCAGCACAGGTGGCAGAGCTGTTCTTCAGAGAGATCTTCAGGTTACATGGTCTTCCCAAGACCATCATCAGTGACAGGGACAACCGCTTTATGGGCAGATTCTGGCAGGAGCTTTTCCGGTTGGTGGGGACGGAGTTGACACCAAGCACCAGCTACCACCCACAGACAGACGGGCAGACAGAGATAGTTAACAAGTGGCTGGAGGGCTACTTGTGTAACTATGTTAGTGGGCAGCAGAGAGCGTGGTTGAAGTGGCTGCATCTAGGGGAGTATTGCTACAACAACACACATCACATGTCTTCGTTCTATGCTTTGTATGGATACCATTATTTATCTTTTGCTGATGTGATGTTTGGTGCTAGCAAGGCTCCGAGAGCCAAAGATTGGATCCAAGAGAGTTAGGACATTCTCCGAGCTCTCAAGGATAACATGGCTACAGCGCAGAACTAGTAGAAGTTGTATGCCGACAAGGGTCAGATGGAGAGACGGTTTGAGGTAGGAGACTTGGTCTACCTATGTTTGCAGCCATACCGACAGTCGTTACTGAAGCAGAAGGGAGCTAAGAAGCTCAAGCCCCATTTTTATGTTCCATACAGGATGATATGCAGGTTGGACAGGTTGCTTATGAGTTGGAGCTGCCCAGAGGCAGCAAGATTCATAACATTTTCCATGTATCATGCCTGAAGAAGGAATTGGGGCAGCAGGTGACAGTGAAAGAGGAGCTACCACCTACAGATGATGAGGGGCATTTGGTGTTACAGCCCGAGGCCATTATTGATACCAGGGAGAGGCAGCTGCGGAACAGGACAATCTGGGAGTTCTTAGTGAGGTGGAAGAATTTGCCAAATGAGGATGCCACTTGGGAGAGTGAGAAGATCTTGCAGCATCCATCACTACAGTTGTTTGGGGTCAAGCAACATTTTTCCGGGGGCGACTGTAATATTCTCAATTAGCAATGGCTAATTGGAATATTCAATTTTGGTCAATTTTGCCTTATGTAGCTAAATTATAAATAAAAGTGAGTAGAGGGGGACATAACTCACTCTAAAAATAAAGTGCACTCCCTAGTAGACACAACGTTCCAACTTAAGTGAGCCAAGGGGGCTAAGAGACCACGTAGAGAGGGGGCCCACGTAGACCACATGGAGGAATTGCACAGGCCAAGTGACCACGTGGCAAACGGAGGCTACATTGGAGGAGGTGTGCCTTAGGGTTTGAGAGAGGCCAACGTTATATAGAGAGGAGAGCCTCCTCATTTTGGTCATTGGATGTTTATGATATTGAGCTGGTCATTTCAACTTTTTAAGCACGTTGGTTGTTTAGCTAGTCTGCAGCACTGTTTAGTGCACCGAGTGTCTCCGTTTGGAGATCTCATCCTCAGCCCCGGGGGACTTCGAGTGCCTGCTCAGGTGAGGTTGTCCCGTCAGTATTTTGCAGGAGGATTGGTGTTTGGTCTTCGTAGAGGAGCAAGGTATCCATAGACTGCGCAGTCCTGAGAGGGAGGACGCAGTCCATTTCAGGGGAGCTAAGGATTGGGTTTCTTTCGGAGGATTCAAGCTTGGAGATTGAGCAAGGGGCCAGCCCTTGCCTGTTGGAGGATTTTGGCAGAGTTTGTGGCCGTATTTTGGTGGTTTCCATTCAGCCTCATCAGATCCTCAAGGGGGTTATTTTCGGGGGTCGGTCATTTCAGAAATGCTTTCTGGGCTTTTCTGGGTTTGGTGAGTAGAGGTGGATTCCAGAGTTCCAGCATTATCCGAGTAGGGGAGCAGCCCCAAATACTCATTTTGGTTCCAGAAGTAGCAGCAACACAGCAGTTCTCAGGCAGCTTGGACGCAGATCAGAGAGCAGCCATTTCTTTGTTATCCTGAGAGCTTTTCTTCACTTGCCTGGTGCAAGTCTAGGTGCCATCACTCCGTTCACCTATTGTACTCATTTCTATTCTTAGTATAATAAAATGGCTCAGCATTCTCTCTACATTTCTTGAGTATCTGTTACATGTTTTATATATGCTATTGTACGCTTGCACTACTGTTATTTTCCTCTTCGAGCATTCCAGTTATTATACCACTTGATGTGTTTTCCCCATACTCTTAGACAGAGTTTGGAAAGGGCCAGGTAGCCTCCAGATCTCACCCTCTTCACAGAGGTTAAATATCTGGTAAATGCCCTCCCAATCCATCTCTGGTTGGATTTTGCTTGTGTTTGAGGAATATCCCTGAAAAGGGATATTACATAATATTTGGTCTTGTAGCAGTTAAGTATAGGAGAGCTCCAATTATTGACCTGTAAAGAGTTGCATCTATTTGGGGGGTATCATCGTCTTTGCTTAATTTACAATCTGTGGTCATTGGTGTGCTCATAGGTGCACAATCTCCCATCTCATATCTTTTAAACATGTCTTTAAGATATTTTGCTTGAGATAAAAACATGCCTACAGAGGTTTGAGATATTTGTAGCCTAAGAAAGTAAGACAACTCACCAATCATTGACATCTCGAATTTTTTGGACATATTTAGAGAAAATTCATGGCTCATTTCTTCATCATTTCTAGCAAAGATTAGATCATCGACGTAAACAAGAGTGTTCAGAATTTTTTCCTTGTCCATCTTCATGTAGAGATTGCTACTTGCCACTCCCTTTTTTAAACCTTCTTATTGCAGATAGTGATCCAACTTTGCATACCATGCTCTAGGGGCTTGTTTTAATCCATACAAGGCCTTTTTTAGTTTTCATACAAGGTTTTTTCCTTCAGCAAGATCAAATCCTTTTGGTTGCTCCACGTAAACTTCCTCCTTGAGATCTCCATTCAGGAATGCTAATTTTACATCCATTTGATAAACCTTGAATCCTTTTGAGCAAGTAAATGCTAGAAACATTCTTATGGCTTCCATTCGAGCTGCTGGTGCAAAGGTTTCTTCGAAGTCAATTCCTTCGATTTGCGAGTATCCTTTGCAAACAAGTCTGGCTTTATTTCCGATGATTTGTCCATCTTCATTCATCTTGTTTTTGAATACCCATTTGTTCCAATTATATTTTTATCTTTTGGGTGAGGTACCAGTTCCCAAGTCTCATTTTTTTTCGATTTGAGACATTTCTTCTTCCATGGCCTTTATCCAATGAGGATCTTTGCTTGCTTGAGAAAAAATTTCAGGTTCTATTAAAGATAATAGAGCCACATCATATTTTCTAGGGGTGCTTATCATCCTTCTTCGAGTTTGGATTCCTTCATCTATATTTCCGATGACCTGTTCTTATGGATGATATCTTTGAACAAACTTGATCTTGGAGGGATTTTGTGAAGATTCATTTTGAGGTTCTCTTTGAGGTTCTTCATTCTCCTCTTCTTTTTCAGGTTCTTCTTCTTCACTTTGTTCAAAGAAAGGCTCAACTTCACGATCTTCAATTCCTTTTTCTGGAAGGCCTTCATCAATCTTTACATCAATGCTTTCCACTATTCTTCGTAGACGATAGTTGTAACATTTGTAAGCTTTGCTCCTAGTGGAGTATCCAAGAAATATTCCTTCGTCAACTCTTGAATCAAATTTACCTAGTGAGTCATCATTTATTTTTATGAAACATTTGCTTCCAAAAACCCTGAAATATTTTACTGAAGCAGGTCTTCCTTTCCATAATTCATAAGGAGTCTTTTCATTATTTGGTCTTAGTTGAGTTCGATTTAAGGTATAAACTGCGGTGCCAACTGCTTCTCTCCAAAATTTTGGTTGCAAATCGGCTGTTAGTAGCATTGTCCTCGCCATTTCTTGAATGTTTCGGTTCCTTCTTTCAACTACTTCATTTTGCTAGGGTGTCCTAGTAGTAGAGAGTTCTCTTTCGATTCCATGCTCTTTACAGAATTCATCAAACTCTTTTGAGGTGAATTCTCCTCCTCTATCTGTTCTAAGACATTTAATCTTAGAATCTTTCTCATTCTCAATGAGAGCCTTAAGATTTTTAAAACATTCAAATGCTTCGGATTTATATTTTATGAAATATATCCACATCATTCTAGTATAGTCATCAACAAATAGAGCAAAGTACCTTTCACCCTGAAGAGCTGGAGTTCTAGTTGGCCCACACAAATCTGAGTGAATAATTTCCAAAGGTTTTGTTGTTGAGAACTCCTTATTTTTGTGGCTAGTTCTGGTTTGCTTTCCATGTTGGCATGGGCCACATACAACTTGATTTGGTTTGCACATTTTTGGAATATCTCTTACTACATTAATTTTGCTGATGTTGACTAGGTTATCAAAACTTGTATGCCCCAATCGCTTGTGCCATAACCAACTTTCATTTATCTTCTTGGATTCTACTGAGAATGTAAACATTATCTGGTGATCTTACTCCTTTCGCCACAAGCTCTCCTGAGGACGAGTCTCTTATTTCACAATTTTTTGTACTAAAGACAACATTATGTCCTTGGTCACAAATTTGGCTGACACTTCAGAGATTGTGTTTGAGCCCTTCTACCAGCAAGGTATTTTGAGCCTTTCCTAGTCCATTGACAAGGGTAGCAGTCCCTTTTCCAGTGATTTTAGCAGATCCACTTCCAAACGATACATTTCCATTTTTCTTGTTCAATGAGATAAACTTCTTTTGGTCACCTGTCATATGTCTTGAGCATCCACTATCCACAAACCAATGATTTTCTTCACTATGAGCACATAGAGCTAGGCCACATTTATCAGTTTTGAGATTTACGTTTTTAGCTTTTTCCCTATTGAGAGGGCAATTTTGTTCATTATGATCATAATCATCACATAATGAGCAAGACGGATCAAACTTAGCCAAAGGATCAAAGGAATTTGTAAGTTTTGATTTTTTCTTGCTCTTTAGGCCCACACAGTTGGTTTGGTTGATTATTCAATCTTGGTGCTTCATTCTTATGAGCCTTGCAATGCTTAGCTTGATGCCCAAAGTTTTTACAATTGTAACAATGCCCAAGAAAAATAGTTTGATACCTGTTGTAGTATCCATAGCTTGAATCAACATTCTTCCTTGGAGTTGCTCTTTCAAATCTTGGTTTTGAGATGTGACCTTTTTCCTGAGATGATTTTCTTCTTTTGGATGGCAAGAGAGTACATCAGCATAACTTCTGGCATTATTCTTCGTACTTGATGATTCTCCTTTGAAACCAATTCCAAACTTGTCATGTTGAGGTCTTTGAGTGTTAAGAATGTTGTCAACATCTAGAGAGCTTTGCCAACTCCTTTTTATTTGCTCCAATTCCTTTCTTAGGGACACTATTTCAGCTTCACGTTTTTCACAGATATCATCCTTCTCTTTTAATTTGATGTTCAAGAAGTCTTCCTTTTTTTTTGCTTCCTCTATTTCTATTTTGAGAGAAATTATCCTCTTTTGTAGATTCTCATTTTCTTCAATGGCACTCATTAGCAAACTATCCATGTTTCTTTCATCTTCTATTTTTGAGTCATCATCATTTGTAAATGCCATGAATAGTGTTTCTTTGCTTCCAACATAATTACTTTCCTCATCTGATTCATCATCGCTTTCTTTGTATTGATGCACATTTCTAGTTGATTTCCTCTTTATGACTACGAATTCATCTTCATCAAACTCATCTTGTTTAGAGAAGAAGTTCTTCTTATTAAACCCTTTCTTTTTGTACATCATTCTTTTAGAGTCCTTTTCATCATCACTATCATGTTTATGAGGACATTTTGCAGCGTAATGACCTATTCTTCCACAATTGAAACAAATAAGAGGATACTTACCTTTTAGCTTAGATCCCCTTTTTAGTCTTCGTACAAATTGAGCTAACTTGTTTTCAGTATCTCATTCATCGATGTTGTAATTCCATCCTTTTCCTTTTTTTGTAGATTTTGAGGCTTTGAAAGCTGCTTCTTTGAAATTTGGGATCCCTTTCCTCATCTCATAGGCAATAAGAATTCCATGAAGTTCATCCATCTTGAGAGTATCTAAGTCCTTCATTTCTTCTATGGCACGCACTTTGGAGTCGAATCTGTTAAGAAGTGATCTCAGGATTTTTTGAACTATGGTGCTTTCTTCAATATTTTCCCCTAGTCCTTTAAGAGAGTTAACCACTTCAGCTACTCTGAGGAAGTATGATGCAATATCTTCTTCATCATCCATTTTCAGACTCTCGAATTGTCTTCTATAGGTTTGAAGCTTTTCCTTCTTAACTTTGGAGTCCCCGTCATATAGCAAAACCAATTTATCCCATACTTCTTTGGCTGAGTCACAGTTCATGACTTTCGTAAATTCGGAATCGGTGATTCCACTAGTGATGGAATTTAAAGCTTTGGCATTAGCAATGTAGGATTTTCTTTCATTTGGATCAGTTGGAAGACCGGTGGGAGCTTTGAATCCATCCAAAACAGAGTGCCATACTACAGGACCAAGAGACATTAGATAGTAGGACATCCTCTTTTTCCAGAAACTAAAATTTGTTCCATCAAAGATAGGGAGTTTCCCTGTTGCTTCCATGTTCTTCATTGTGCCTAAGAATCCTTCTTCCAGCTGTTAGGCTGATAATGAAGAAGCTGGCTCCGATACCAATTGTTGGAAATACTGAGAGGGGGGTGAATCAATATTTCTTTTCAATTGTTAATTATTGCCAGTTATATTCTTCACAATTAAAGACAGAGAGATATATATATATATATAATAATTATATTAAGAATTAAAGAGAACTTCAATCCCTTTTTAATAATAGTATACAATAGATGAGAGAAGGGCACCAACCCTTTTAATGAAACAGGCACCAACCTGTTTGCCAAGCACCAACTTGGATTTTGATGAGGCTCCGACCTCTAGGGCTTCGACCCTATCTTCTCAAGGCACCAACCTTGTGTTTAGGGGCACCTACCCCAAATACACTTAAAATAATTAATTAATTTAATATCTCCTAAACCAGATGAAATTTCCCAAATCCATTTCTGGGTCTTGTAGATCAAGTGTACTCTAGTCCCTCCACCAAGTTTGGGAGCTAGAGCACAACTGATGCTACCCCAAATACACAAAATCTCAATAGAATTTCCATAAATGATTTCTGGGTTTTCGAGAACTCATGTGTTATAGCCTCTCCACGAAGTCTCGAGACTAGAACACCATTCGATGCTACAAAAAATAACACTCCCTCTTAGAGAGGAAGGTGTTCTCTCCAACTAGTGTTGCACAACTGTCATAACACCCCATCTCTATAACATCCTCCAAACACGTTGTTGATGTTTGACAATTGTAGTTACCTATTGTTGTCCATCAACCACTGCGCTAACTTTGATTCATCTGCGATTGATTGTTACTGAACCAAAGTGTTGCATTTGTGTTACGGTTGACATTGCATTGTACATCTTGTATTGTTGCCAGCATCTACACTGCAACTCAACTAATACTCCCTCTCAAGTTGTTGTTGTTGCTGCAACGACTACAATTGAGAAGCATCCAAAATACTAAATCAATTGTGTCTTTGTGCTGCAACTGTCTCTTGAGCATCTGACTGCTACTAGCCTCTACATTGTCCACTGAGAAATTTGTGTTGTTGTTGACTCTGTGTTGAGCCTCTTGCTCTGCTGTCAACACTGCTTTGTGGTCCTCAACATCTGATTGACACTAGTATGCAATTGTCACTTTGGAATCTGACTGCATCAACTAACATTGATCCTCCTGATACTAAATATTGTGGGCCCCCGTAGCAAGGTAATGATCCATGAGGAAACACCATTTGATCCTCGCCTCACTGTACCCTGCCCAAATCTCTGCACTAAACCTCCATATCGCCCCGCCTCACTCTTGGAGGTATAGCTGCAAATATGACAAAATCTTCCTCCAATCTGGAGGAAAACTTGTCTATCTCTGCGGATTTTGTTGCATGATCCTGCTTCTCCTTCTTGTCCTTCTTCATGTGAGGACATTGAGTACTGTAGTGGCCAAACTTGCCACACCTGAAGCACTTGATCTTAGATAGATCATTTTTCTTCTTCTTCTCCCCTTGCAAGCCTTGTCCCTGATTGGGACCTTTTGCTTTCCCCTTCGATGCAAGGGCCACATTGTCTTCCTCCTTCACACCTTTTGATTCCTTGTTGTTGTTTCTATTGGTGGAGGTATTCACTAGTGATCGCCTCATCTCCTCCTGATGTAGGTCTGACCACATCTTGTCCCACCCTGGTAATGTACCTCATCCCAAAATGCCTTGGACGAATATTTCCCATTCCTCTGAGACATTGTTCAGGGCCAAACACACAAGCTCTGTATTTTGAGGTGCTTCTCCTACGATTGCAAGCTGATCCCATATGTACTAAATTATGGTGAGGAAGGGATTTATGCCTTCACCCTTCTGCATTCTAATATTCCACGGCTTCTCCTTCAAAAACATCTTCTGCTACTCAGAAGGATTATGATATGACCCTCCAAGAGCATCCCACATCTCTTTGGTCATGCTTTTGGTTGCTATATGTGAGACTATATGATCTCGAACTCCATCAAGAATCATCTACTTCGCCTTGGCCATTTCCTTTTTGAAATTCGGTAGTTGCTATTGATCAGTAGGTTCTGCCACAATGTTGTTTGCATAAGTTTTCAAACCATGCTCATCAAGGAGAAAGGACATTTTGGCCTTCCAAATGATATTGTTGGAGGCACCGTCCAATCTGTCTTGATCTTTGATCCTGACTATGGCCATTCCTGCAAAAACTCGAACTGGGATGGAAATCTCCCTCCTTCGCTCGCTCGGCTATTAGCTCTGCTATTCACACCCCATTCTGGAGTGATAAAAATTGCATGCTGCAACTGGAAATATTGGATTTTTTATCTAGAAACCCTCTGAGAGAAATTCCCCCAGTGTGTGCACTTTTTCTTCTACCTGGCATTGATTCTACTCTAGAAAATTGTTGTGAAACCCTTCTACGCCGAGACAAGAAATCGGCTCAATGAAAAATATTAAGTTGTTGCTCCCCCTACCTAATGGAATCATTGTTCCTGACAAATAAAACACTCCTGCAATTGCAACTGGAAAATCGAACCCTTGCCCAACAATTTGCACTACCTGCCTAGGCATTGTGCAACCCCTAAAAATTTCGGCTTGTTGCTCCCTCTGAACAATGAAATTTACTTCTTCCGCTTCTAAGCTTCTCGTTCGTCAAATATGCTCTGATGCCATGTGAAAATTCCTTGAATGTCACAATTGGAATTAATTTCCTAACTGATTTTTTAGTTTATTAATTTGCTGATTAATATCGAATTAATCACACTATTTTTCTTCACGAAATAAAATAAACGTTGTGGAAATAATAGTGTTGGAAAGTGAGAAATGTTAGCACACAAACAAAATAAAATATGACACCATTATTTTTGACCAATTGTCCCTGGAAAACCCCAATGTGGGAAAATTGGTACAGTAGTGAGGGTTTTTAATATCATGCAGTAACAAAATTTCTGTATACAATAAAATGTCGCCAAACCAGCGATTCTATCCCAGAGAAATACTACCAAAAATATACTGAGGGATTTTACCCTCTCTAAAAAATCCCAGCACCTGACTACCTCTGAAAAGCAAGTCGTCCACCCTGCTTTGCGTAGGACCTGCATCTCCCCTGCGCAGACCGCCAAATGCTCAACCCAAAACTCCTGCAAATAAAGACGTCCTACCTGCTATTGACTGGGAAATTGTCTCTCTAGTACTCTAGAAAATATTCCTAGACTCTAGAACTGAAAATAAGCTTCTCCTTAGCTAAATCGAACTACTCAATTGAGGCTCTATGATGCCCCTACGCAACCTCCTGGAGATAAATTTTAGCCTCCCCTTTCTGATTCTCCGGAATTGGAAACTCCTCTGGAATACTGCTATGTTGCCCCTCTGCCACCTGCTACTCACCCACTAGCTCGATCTCCACTGTTGAATCACTTCTGCTACTGGGATTCAAAATTCCAAGGAAACTGGCTATTTGCACTAGTGTGTTCTCCATCTACCCATCAACCTCTTCTTATAGTCTTCAGTTGGAACTCCAACGGCCACGATTAAAACTTAATCAATGGTTGAGATCATCTCTAAGTCTATTTGTGTGAGTTTCTAGAGAATTCTCACCTTTCTCAATTAATTACTATTAATTAACCATTTTTCCTAAGTTAGACTTAGGAAATTTTTAACTATGGACAATTAATTTAATTAAGCCATCACTAGGTGGAATTTCCATAAACAATTTATGGGTTTTGGAGAGCTCATGTGTTTTAGCCTCTCTGCAAAGTCTCGTGACTAGAACACCATCTGATGCTACAAAAATTAACAATAAACAAGTATAGATTTAGAGTCAAAACCACAAACATTCTTATAAGGTTTAGTGATCTCAATTTATAATTGATTCATGACACTTAGAGGCATTACATTAGCAAAAGCACTGGAGTCAAGCACAAAATTGTGCAAAATGAGGTTGTTGATCACTAAGGACAACAAGAGTGACTCAAGCCGTCCATTCCTATTATCACTATACATGTTTTGTAGGATAAATGAAGGGTCGTCAAGCTCCTTTTCAAAGTTGAAAGCCTTCTTAACTTGTCTCCTTTGGGGTTCAAGCTTAGATATCTCCAAAAGAGGGACCTACACATTTACTTTAGCCAAAACATTCGCTAAGTCAATCCAAAGATATATTATGGTTTTGGGGATTTGGCTTAGGGATGTTCTCAAGTTGTACAAGAGGCATATCCTTCTTTTGGAGGGTAACATTAGAACTTATGCTTGCTTGGATTTGGTTGGCATATCTTCTTGAGTATTGCAATCCATTAAATCTTCCATTGTTTTTCACAACCATTATTAATACATCTTGATCACTAGTATCTTCATCATGATCTTGCTTAGGTTTTTGTTGGAAGTAAGAATCACCAAGAAATATATTGAACAAGACACCATCATTAACAATATTGAGGTGCTTTGGGGTTTCCTCCTCCTCTACTTGATTTTATGGACATTCGTTAAGTGTATGAAACTCATTGCAAGGTTGACACCAAGGATTCCCCTCTTGTCCCACCATGTTGGTCGAGGCAAGAGTATTTGGAACATTTGATTGTGAAGAGTGTGTTGATTTTCTAGTGTTAATTAGACAAGCACAATTACTGATAATTACTTCCAATGATATATGACATTAATTTAACACACTCTAAAACACCATTAAGTAATCACACTCTGAAAAATTCAACTGTTCAAACATTTACTCTCTCAGAAATTCGACTCCTTAGAAACTTCAGCCTCTTCCTTAGATAGCTTCCCACATGTGAGAGAGAGAAAAATGTCAGTGATGAGTGAGTGTGAAAATGTGAAGTTCAACTGTCTTTTTAGACTGATTTTAGGGTGCTCAAGAGGCACGTCTCTTTGCAAATTAAATTCAAAAATTAAATTAAATTTTCTTTCTTTTAATTCAAAAATTATTTTTTCTTTCTTTTAACTTGTGTAGCTAGGGAATACCTCCTGCAGCTACCCAAAAAATCAACAAAGTTGTCTCCTAAAGGTTCCTTTCTCTTGAGAGGTCTTTCTTTGTTAAATAGTGGTTTTGGAGGAAATTTTTTATGGGATCCCCTTTACCTTTATAGCATTGACGACTTGTTCATCATTGACATTTGTCCTTGGAACAACTCATTAGTGACTTTATCAATTTTTTGGGAAAATGATTGCAAGGAAGGATCCACCTGGGTCTTAGGCTTAGCCTTAACTTCTATTCCATCCCCCAGATAAGTGACCAAGTCAATTTTGGATGACTTGAATTTTTGCTCTATTTCGGCAACCAAGATTTTAGCTTCATCTAGACAATGAGGCTTCTTGTCCTTTAGATCATATTATAAATTTCCAGGGAAAGCCTATACGTACCTATCAAGAATTGTCTCATCTAATGGTATATATAGATCGAGGACTTCCTTGAACGTGTTTTCAAAGTGTTCGGTGAATTCCCCAACAGTTTCATTTTTATTTTTCTTATCTTCTTAGAATGTTTCAAGAAGCATGATACCCTCCTTGAATATGGCCCATATTTTTTCAAAATCTTGGTGAAAGATATCCAATTCAATAATGCTACTTTGGGGTAGACTAAGGTACCAATCCTTCTAAAGTCAAGGAAAATAGCATCATAACTACCTCTTCATCCATAATCAACTTAGCACTCACAACCCAATAAGACTCATGCATATGTTTTTCTCCAGTAAAAGCATTCATACCATTGAATCTAGGCAACCATTCATCATACTTCTTAGGTAGTGGATGAGGAGCATTATGTAATCTTTTTATGTTCAATATCTTGAATGTTGCAATGAGCCAAGGCTTGTCCATGGTGATAGGGGTAGTGCCATCCATGAGTAGGCTTCTAACCACGAGAGTCTTTGGAATTACAAGAGATATAGTTGTGTCAAATGTCTTGTGAGTAGACTTCTTCTTTTAGGGGTAGTGTTATCCATGAGTAGGCTTCTAACCACGATATTCTTTGGAATTACAAGAGATGTAGTTCCATCGGATGTCTTGCGGGTAGACTTCTTTCATAGAGCTATGATATTGTCAAAATAACTTCCAGGGGACCTAATTGGATTAATATCAAGAATCGCCAGAAGAGAAGTTATTTTGTCATTTCAAATATTCTCTTCAAAGGAAAGTGAAGCTTAATCTTCAAATAACGAAGAGGTTGACTCAAATCCTCCTCGACAATGGCACCAGAAATATTACCTCAAAATCTAGCAGGTCTTGTGAAAGGCCTCACAAGACAAGGGTTTGACCTAATACAACAATGCGGTGGAGGTCATTGTCACCTGATCACTCCATCTCCTACTCTTTAGTGGAATTTCACCAAAATGGAAGCTTCCTGGTATAAGTCACATAAAGGATATTCTAATTCAATAGCCCAAAGGCGGTAGTTTCAGTAGGTTCAAATAGTGCACTTAGATTAAGAACAAGGTTCAATACAATGTGTTAAGGAATCATGTATCCTTAAAAGAACTTATAAGAAGGGCTTATAACCTAGGGTTTAGATGATATGATACAAAAAATCGTACAATTAGGCATATAAGATAAATAAAAGCTTCATAAGAAAAATATGATCAACAAATGGGAGCAACAAACCTTTAACAAGCCCTAATTTGAAGCCTTAATGCTAGATTAGTGTGTTATAGTTAAGAATTTACTAGGGCTTGTGACATCAACCCTAAGAAGGTTATTCCAACCATACAAAATTCAAGATTTAGATGAGATAAGGTTCAACCAACAAGAACAACCTCAAAATAGGAAAACTATTTTACTCTTGTTGAATTCAGCCTTATGCCCTAGCCCTAACAGCTTGCCTCGAAGGGTTGAATAAAGTGAGAGAGAAAAGAATAAAGTTTTTATAATCTTGACCACCTTTGTGGATGTCAGTGCCTACTAACTATTTGGGTGATGGATTCTAAGGGAAAGTTATTATGGAAATATCAAACTCTGAAAGGGAGCAAAGGGGGAAACCCTAAGTTTCCACTTTAAAACCCTAGCTATCATTCAATATGGGGATAAAAGAAAGAGAAAAGCTCTTTAGGAGGTTCTCAAAGGATGTTCAAGATTCTTAATTAATGTGTGCAACATTTCACCAAAAATTTCATATAAAGATATGCATTTAGACATGGAATATAGAAACCCTAGCAAGATACACTTCATACAATAACCATCAAAAGACATTCTACAATAAAAGTACTGAGAATATATCAATGAACAATCCTTCTTTAACCCAAAATGACGTCTTCACAACAAGGACTAGTCTGTGATAGCAAAATATCAACAAAGATCACTTTTCCACAAGAGTAGCAAGGTACAAGAGCTAGGCCGAAATAGTCCACAAGTAATGATGCTAAGAAAGAGTGAGGTGCCATTTTATTTATATGAGGCCTACCTCACCTAATTTTAACTAATAAAGCCCATAAAGAAGTTTGATTATGAGTAAACATAAAATAAACTTGGGGTTACAAGCCAACCCACTAGCTCAACATGAAATAGTGCCAAAATAAACCCACACATGTGAGCCAAGCCTCTAATATGATCACATCATGCCCTCTTTGGGATTCAAACGCTGAGTCAAGGTTAAAGGAGGGCTAAAAGTGTCTCCAAGCATCATGATCATCCATCATTTGAGGCGTAATCCTCAAATCCATCCTCAAAGTAGCTACAAGGGTCCCAAATCAAGCTGAGGTGCCCGCACGTCATCTCCATGGATCTCTAATTGTCAACCCAATGCATCCCCTCTTTAGTGTTGGGGCTCCATCAGGTGCAACAAGCCCTCCTTAGTCCTACTATGGAAAACCATTCTCATATAGGCTTTGAATCATGCCCTTCTCAGCAGGGAGTGTCAAGTTCAGCTTGAGGGCATGCTAGGTCTAGTTGTGAAATCATCAAGAATCTTCCATGCTAGGTAAAATAAGATCAATGTCTTAGGTCCTGGGGGTGCTTTGGGATGTGTATCGGTTACTCAAGTCATCACACTACCCAACACTCAATTGCAAGTGGATAACATTGCCTCTGCTAAGTCTTCAGTCCCTTTGTAGGGCGTAAATCCCTATGGAGTGAGTATCCTCAAGGCTTGTGCTGCTATGGATCACCTGGCAAGACCAACCTAAAATATAGTGAAAGGAACCATTCATTAGAGACTAAGATCATATAAGCATCTAAGTGGATCAAACTTTTATGTTAAGGGCTTCTTAATACTTCATATTGGGATCGCATTCAAATATTTAACTAGACCAACTCCCGTAAAGGTGTTCCCTACCCTGGTAGGGGTGGCTAATACTCAACCCTTAAGGGAAGGTGGCATTTCCAAGGTTAACCCTTCAATCAATAGGTGTCGGTGTAAATGAGTGGCAATGGAGAGGAAAGACTTCATGGCCAAGTACCATGGTCAAGGGGACTAGCTAATGGAATTCCAAATCCTAAGTGTATAGATGTAATGGAGGGGGTAATCATGGAGGTGTAGGAATTTACAAGGTAAGTTCCTTAGATCAAGAACCAAAGGTCACTGCTCACAAACAGATCACAAATCAGTACACCAGTGTAATCACGTGGTTAAAACCCTCGAAGAGGGAAACAATCCACGGCTTGAGCCAATGCCGCCACTTCAAGAAATTTATTAATATAAAAAGAAAAGTTACATATGTTTCTCTCATAAACGGTTACAAGACAAATGACCCTCCATGCTCTTTAAATAGAGATCATTGACCAATCGGGTGTTAAGACACGGATCAAGTGTCGTTAATACCGAGGAGAGAGTGAATCGTCGGATCACTACAAATCGTGACCATCAAATTATAAGTTACAATTGTACATAGTAAAGAAACACACTTTACCTAACTCTACACTAGACTAAGTTATTCTTAACTATTTCCTATGTGTCAGAATATCTTAACATCCCCCCTTAAGAACAACTTGGGATAGGATTGAAGGATTTACAAAGGTGACACAAAAGGAGCCTATTTCTTATGTGTCAAAATATCCTAACATCCCACCTTAAGAACAAATTGGGATAGGATTGAAGGATCACAAAAGTCACACAATAGGATAAGGAAGGACGCATTAGAGCCTATCCCCCCTTAATGACAACTTTCCTGAACTCTAATCATGGAGCGATGTTCACCAAACTTCGCTTCTGTGAGAGCCTTTGTAAAGATATCGGCTACTTGATCATTGGTTGGACAGTACTGCACTTCAAGAACACGATCATGAATGAGCTTTCTGATGAAGTGTATGTGGAATTCAATATGTTTCATACGCTAATGCTGAACTGGATCTTTACATAGCTAAATGGCACTCTGATTATCACACAAGAGTGTAGTTGGATGCTGCTGATGAAGACCAAATTCAGACAGGATCTAATGAAGTCACATGGCTTCCTTGATGGCTTCAATTGCACCACGATACTCTGCTTCTGTTGAAGAAAGAGAGATGGCACTTTGTTTCTTACAAGACCAAGTAATAGGTCCTAAACCAAGAGTGAATACATATCCTGCAGTAGACTTTTGATCATCAGGGTCACCAGCCCAATCAGAATCAGTGAAAACAATCAACAATGGAGATGCCCCTGTACTGTAATGAATCCCAAACTGAACTGTACCTCAAATATATCGAAGTATTCTTTTAGTTGCTTTCCAGTGACTTTCATGAGGTTGTCCATAAACCGAGCGACAATACCAACGGCAAAGGAAAGGTCAGGACTGGTATGGGTTAGATACAGAAGTTTACCAACAAGTTGACGGTATAAGGTAGCATCAACTTCAGGGGTAGTACAAGTGACTAAAAGCTTGACTCCAGACTGAAAGGGAGAAGGGGCTGGCTTATAGTCTTCCATGTGAAAGTGGTGTAGAAGATCACAGGCATACTTGGACTAACAGAGGGTAATGCCTTCCTTGGATTGCAAGACTTGAAGACCAAGGAAATAATGCAAGTGTCCTAAGTCTATCATTTCAAACTTCTTTTTGAGGCTAGACTTCACATGGTTTATATGGTTTGGATCACTACCAGTAAGGATAAGATCATCAACATAAAGAACAAGGATGGTGAAGGGCTTACCCACTTTCTTGGTGTAGACAATGTTGTCAGAATGACACCTAGAAAAGCCATTATCTAAAAGAAATCTATCCATTTTGGCATACCAAGTCTGAGGAGCTTGTTTGAGACCATAGAGAGACTTCCTAAGGCGACAAACAAGGCTAGAGTCGTTTTGCATAAAGCCAGGGGGTTGTTCCATGTAGATTTCTTCATGCAAATCTCCATGTAAGAAGGTGGATTTAACATCCATCTGATGGACTTCCCATTTAAAGGAGGCAACAAGAGAAAGAACAAGGCGGATAGAATTCATTTTGGTAGCAGGGGAGAAGGTTTCAGTATATTCAATGCCTTCAACTTGTGAAAAACCTTTAGCAACAAGACGAGCTTTATGTCTATCCACTTTTCCATGTGGTCCAAACTTGGTTTTGTAAACCCATCTGTATCTGACAAGTTTTCTTCCTTTTGGAAGAGGAACAAGATCCCAAGTATCATTCGCCAATAAGGAACGATATTCTTCATTCATAGCTTCATCCCAATCTAGATGAACGGAGGCTTCTTCAAACGTTTCTGGATTAGGATTTTCTGGAACTTGAGCCAATAAGGAAGAGGCTCTTTTGAACTGAGAGCGAGTACGTCGTCGATCTGCAGGGTCACCTGCAAGAGAACTTGTTGCATCCCGAGTAGAGCGCACCCATCTTGGAAGCTGTGGAGTAAAAGGAATAATTTCAAGAGGTGGAGGATTGTCATCCTCGCTGTCATCATCTGAACTAGAAGGAATGCTATTAAAAATAGAAGAGAGAGAGAGGTGGCACATATGCCAAATCAAGCTCGCAGGCCAAAGGTGGCACACCCGCCGAACTAGAGGCCGATATATTTTCATCAAATTTTACATCTCTTCTAATGATTATATTTTTGGATTTTGGTTGAAGAAGTCTATCTCCTTTGACATCTTCAGAATATCCAATAAAAATGCATTTTTCACTCTTAGGTTCTAAGGCTTTATGTTTCGCATCTGGAATATGGGCCCAAGCATCACTTCCAAAAACACGAAAGTGACTTACATCTGGTTTGATTGAGCTCCAAGCTTCTTCTGGAGTTATATTCTTTAAAACCTTAGTAGGAGTGTGATTTACTATGTAATTTGCATAGTTAATTGCTTCTACCCAAAAATTGAGACTAACTCCTTTAGATTGAAGCATACAATTAGCCATTTCTTTTAAGGCATGATTCTTCCTTTCAGCTACACCATTTTTTTGTGGAGTATATGGAACAGTATGTTGCAATTGAATGCCATGCTCAGTGCAAAAGTTGATAAATTTGTTGCTAACATATTCTCCTCCATTGTCTGACCTTAACTTAAGAATTTGATGTCCAGATTGTTTCTCAACAAAGGCCTTAAAGGCCAAGAACATGTTAAAAACTTCACTCTTGAGTTTTGAGAAGTATACCCAAGTGCGTCTGGAAAAATCATCAATGAAAGTTAAGAAGTACTTGCAAACAAAGAAAGAAACAACAGGAAGTGGACCACATAAATCACTGTAAACAAGCTGCAAAGGGGTTGAAGCGTGCCAAGAGGCATGTTTGTCAAAACTATCCCGATGATGTTTTCCGAGTACACATCCGGAGCAAACACCATGTTGGCAAGATACCATAGGAAGACCTGTCACCATATTTTCTTTACATAGAGTTTGAAGAGAGCGATAGTTTAAGTGACCAAATCACTCATGCCAAAGTTTGCTCATTTCATCATTATGAGCAACAAAAACGGAGGGAAGACATGATGACCCAAAGTTGTCAAACTTATACAACCTTGCGGAATCATCAACAATGCCAATAGCTAAAATATGTTTAGGATCTTTGAGGTCCTTGATTACAACATCATGAGGTGAGAATTCTACTATTTTCCCCTCACCTGAATGAGTTATCTGATAAACAGAGAGAAGGTTGCATGACAAGGTAGGAACACATAGTACATCATTAAACTGACCATTATCTAGATGAATGGTTCCAGATCCTACAACACTAAGAGATCTATCATCACCAACATAAATATGTTTGGTGTTACAATCATTTAAAGAATAAAACATGGCTTTATTTTTGGCCATGTGATAAGAAGCTCCAGAATCAATGAGCCACTCATGAGAATGAGAAGAGGAAGATACATTTAATGCATAACCAGATCTTGATGCTTGACAACCACAAGCAGAAAGTGCCATTCCCGAAGATGAAGGTGAAGAGTGCTCCAAATTGATGTTGTGCTTCTTCATTGCTGCTTCTAAGGCTTCCATCTTCTTAAAACATTTGGACTCTATATGGCCATCACGATTACAAAAGTTGCAATGTCTATCGGTCTTCTTCCCTTTGTTTTTATTTGCCTTATCATTTTGGTGAGTTGTGTTAGGATATTCTGATACATAGGTGTAGAAATTTCTGTTTCCCACCTCGGTTTTCAGTTTCACCTTATTTCTCCATATAGTTAAATGCCCATTCCCATAGCCTTACATTCAACAAGTTGAAAAATAAATATTTTCTGAAAACACAAATTCTGGAAATTTTCACAATGCTGGAAATTGCAGAAATAAAAATCAGCAAATAAATCAGCCACACAGAACATTTAGACACGCAGATTTTTGGTCAATGTGACCCTGGAAAAACCCCCTACAACTCTTGGGGAAAACCAGTTTGAAAGTTCCTTATTTCTGGAAAATGTTTTTACAGAGAGGTGAAATATACAGGAAAAATTCCAGCAAATTAATTAGAGACTTATCTTGTTTTCTGTGCTTGCCTCCGCCTTCGAAAACGTGCCAGAATAGCAAAAAACTCAAAACAGAAATTTATTACAGCAAATGACAGTTTAAGAAATCGTGCCCGGAACCTAGCTGTACGGCCGTACGGAATGTATGGACTGTACGAAATTTATAGCAGACTGCCTTTCTCGAAAACTGTGCTGGCTACCTCAAAAAACGTGCCCATCCACTTTGGAAATCGAGCCCTTTGCTGTTGTACTTTTCCTCGAAATCCATGCTGCCTTTCTCCTCAAAACCGTTGTACAGACTGTTGTCTCGATTTCCATGCTGTTGTATGGCCTTGCTACCTCGATATTCGTGCAGCCTCTTGCTGCCTCGAAAACCGTGCCCTCCTTGCTGTTGTACGGATTTCCCTACAACTCTTGGGGAAAACCAATTTGAAAGTTCCTTATTTCTGGAAAATGTTTTTACAGAGAGGTGAAATATACAGGAAAAATTCCAGCAAATTAATTAGAGACTTATCTTGTTTTCTGTGCTTGCCTCCGCCTTCGAAAACGTGCCAGAATAGCAAAAAACTCAAAACAGAAATTTATTACAGCAAATGACAGTTTAAGAAATCGTGCCCGGAACCTAGCTGTACGGCCGTACGGAATGTATGGACTGTACGAAATTTATAGCAGACTGCCTTTCTCGAAAACTGTGCTGGCTACCTCAAAAAACGTGCCCATCCACTTTGGAAATCGAGCCCTTTGCTGTTGTACTTTTCCTTGAAATCCATGCTGCCTTTCTCCTCAAAAATCGTGCCTCAAAACCGTTGTACAGACTGTTGTCTCGATTTCCATGCTGTTGTATGGCCTTGCTACCTCGATATTCGTGCAGCCTCTTGTTGCCTCGAAAACCGTGCCCTCCTTGCTGTTGTACGGATTTGTTGAGTGTGCCTCTCCTTCACCTTCTCAAGCTCTCTTCAGAAAATGTCTCCAGCTCTCCTTCTCTTCCTCTCTCAATCTGCTCATGAAAGAATGAATGACCTTTTCTTTCCTTTTCCTCTTTTAACCTAACCCTAAGTGACTTTTGGGGAATCCCTAAATCCAATGGCTGAAATAGCTTTAGATCTAGGGCTGAGATTAAATGCTCATTTAAATCTCACTTTCTATTTTTTAATTCACCCCACTTTAATAAAGACCCACTTAGTCATTTATTTCCAAAGTCACTTTTCCTTTCTAATTTTACATTGACTTTATTAAAGTCACTTTAAAATTAGACTTTAGTAACTTTATCACTTAAAGTCACTTTTAAATTAGATTTGACTTTATAACTTTATAAAGTCACTTTAAAAGAAAAATTGAATTCTTTTGGACACTTTTCCCTATGCCAAAGATCAAAGCCTTAGGGAACCACCTGTCTTCCGGTAACCAAATTTCAACACTCCCTCTTACCGAGGAAGGTGTTCCTCACCACACCCATCTTGTCTCTGAAGTAGACATGCTTGCCCCGTGGTAAGGCTTTGGTAAGAATATCCGCAACCTGCTCATCAGTGGGAATATACTCAAGCTTCACAGCTCCCTTCTGAACATAGTCTCTGATGAAATGATATTTGATCCCGATATGCTTTGACCTATCATGAAATATTGGATTCTCCGTGAGTTTAATGCAACTCTGATTATCACAGTAAATCACTGAAGGTCTCAACGGCTGACCAAATAAGCCAAACAACATCTTGCAAAGCCAGATGGCCTCACAACTAGCTAGACTGGCTGCCATATACTCTGCTTCCGCTGAACTCAATGCTACTGACTGCTGCTTCCGGCTAAACCATGACACCACTGCCGAACCCAACCCAAAACAACACCCTGAAGTGCTCTTCCTATCAGAAGCACAACCTGCCCAATCAGAATCAGTGTAACCTGCCAATCTCACTCCATCCCCCTGCCTGTAGTCCAGACCATAATCCACTGTCCCCTGCAAGTATCGCAAAATGTGTTTTGCAGCCACCCAATGAACCTTCCTAGGCTCACACATAAACTGACTCATCGTGTTGACTACAAAACAAATATCTGGTCTAGTGTTGACCAAATACATCAAGGAACCAATCAACTGTCTGTACAATGTGGGATCCACCAACTCGGAATCCGAAGCATGAAGCTTCTTCCAGTTGGTGATCATCGGTGTCGACATGGGTCTACAATCCTCCATGTGGAATCTGCCAAGGATGTCCACAATATACTTCCCCTGCCCCAGGAAGAAATGCCCCTCCTCTTGCCACACCTCCAAACCCAAAAAGTAATGCATCAAGCTGATGTCCTTCATCTCAAACTCCGCCGCAAGATCTCTCTTGCAGTGCTCTATGAGTCTCTCTGCACCTGTAATGACTAAGTCATCCACATACAACACCAGAATGAGAGGCTCCTCACCCATCACAATATAGTAAAGGTTCGGATCTGCCTCACTCTTTGTGAAACCCATCTTCTGCAAGTAAGTATCTATCCTGGAGTACCAAGCTCTGGGAGCTTGCTTCAAGCCATAAAGGGCCTTCTTCAGTCTGCACACATGGGACTCCTTCCCATGCACCTCAAAGCCCTGTGGCTGCTCAATGTACACCTCCTCCTGTATGAAGCCATTGAGAAATGCGGTCTTCACATCCATCAGGATCTTCCAACCCATCTGTGTTGCTATCAATATAATGGAGTGGATTGAAGTATATCGAGCCACGAGAGCGAAGGTCTCTTCATAATCAACTCCCTCTACCTGGGAGAACCCTCTAGCCACAAACCTTGCCTTGAATTTCTCAATGCTGCCATCTGCAGCATGCTTTACCTTGCAAAGCCATCTGGAAGTAACCACGGATTTTCCCTCAGGCCTCGACACCACCTCCCAAACATCATTCTTCATGATAGAAGAATACTCCTCCTGGATGGCCTCTCTCCAGACCTGCTGGCTAGCTGCCTCCTCATAGCTAGAAGGCTCAGAGTCAAGGATGTTGGCAGCCATTGCCATGTAGCTACAAAACCTTGCAGGTGGTCTTCTCTCTCTGACCGGCCTCTTAGGCCCAGCAACAAATGTGGCCTCTCTCAAGGTATCCTGAAGCCACTTGGGCTTCCTCTTCCCTGAGCACACTTCTCCCACTGGAGAATGAAACTCCTCCTCCTCATCATCAGGAGCCTGAACTCCTGACTGTCTGTCTGATGTCCTCCTGCCTACACCTGAACCTGTAGATGCTGAAGTACCGTGTGAACTGTCCATCAGTGGACTACCTAGTGAACTACTCTGCGGACTGCTCTGCATGCTGCCCGAAGCACCACCCCTTCTGACTCTGCGAGCCACTGCTCACTGACAGACCTGACACCGTAATCGATGTACCTCCGGATCCTCCTGATCCCTGCCCACTGGATCCCTGCAACTGACTCAGCTGCTCCTGAGGGTCTGGCTGATCTAGATACTCTAACTCTCATGACCTCCTGAAAGCCCTGTCCTCCTCGAACTTTACATCCTGCTTGACAACAACTCTCCTCTATGCGGGAATATAAATCCGAAAGGCCTTCGAGGTCTCACTGTAGCCCACAAAGACACCCTTCTCTGCGGTGGGCTCTAGTTTGGTCCTCTTCTCCTTGGGTACGTAAGAGTATGCAATACACCCAAAGATACGAAGATGACCAATATCAGGCTTCTTCCCAGAAAAAGCCTCCTCCGGAGTCACATGCCCCAAGGCACGATGCGGATTCCTGTTCTGCAAATATACAGCAGTGTTGCAAGCCTCTACCCACAAAAACAACAGTAACCCCTGATCATGTAACATGGCTTTGGCAGCCCCTCTGATGGATCTGTTCTTCCTCTCCGCAACCCCGTTCTGCTGGGAGTTGTAAGGAACTGTGAACTCCCTCCTAATGCTTGCCTGTGCACAATAGTCAACAAACTCTCCAAGGGTGTACTCTCCTCCATTGTCCGACCTCGGAGAATTGATCTTCCGACCTGTCTAGGTCTCCACCAGAGCTCTGAACTCCTGAAACCACTTGAAGACCTCACTCTTGTTCTTCAAGAAATAAATCCAGGTCCTCCTGGAGTGATCATCAATGAATAATACATAATACTCATATCCACTCAACGAAACATGAGACATCCGACCGTTCACATCGGAATGAATCAAATCAAGTATCCCAGTCAATCTGCTGTCACTGCTGGGAAAAGGGGATTTGGCAAACTTGCCCATCGCACATCCTCTGCAAGTATCAAAGTGATCAGTACTGAAATCTGGCATACCTGTAGTGATCTCCCACAATGTCCTCAAGGCTCCATGATACATGTGCCCCATCCTGCAGTGCCAAATCTCACACAGCTCTGTACTGCTAGCTCTGCTACCGGTACTACTGCTCAATGCCAAAAGGGGATGAAATGCAAACTTGTACACCTTTGCATGGCGTACACCTATCACTCTAGCTGAATCAGCTAGAGCGCCCCTGCGATATATCAGCACCTATCCTCTCCTCAACAATATCTCATATCCTCTGTCCTCCAAAGCTAAGATGGATATGAGGTTCTTACTCATCCCTGGCACATAGAGAACATTTGACACCTTCAAGGGAGGTTTGGGTTCCCTATCAAATGTCAGTGTCCCCACACTGACTGCTCTAACAACGCTGTCATCTTCGAGTACTACCTCTATATCAGTGCCACTCTCTGAAAGCTCTGAGAATTACTCACGGATTCCTGCCATATGACGTGAAGCCCCACTGTCAACATACCAGATACCTGATGATGCTCCGCCAGTGGAGGGAAATGCACACTCCTTCTCAACCTCCATGGCAGGTGCTCCTGCACTAGTGGACTCACAAGCAATGAACCCAAACTCCCGATCAAAGCAATCCATGAAGTCCTCTACCTCTGCTGATGCTGCCATGTTCTGGTTCTTCCCCTTCTTCATCTTCTCCGGACACACAACTGCATAGTGTCCCATCTTCTGACAATTCCAACACTTCACCTTGGAATAGTCCTTCTGTGTGTTCCCCTGTTTACCTTTACCTTTGCCTTTGCCCCCACCACTGCTTGTGGAAGCTTGCTTCTTTCCCTTGCCTTTCTTGCCTCCTGCCAACAGTGCTACATCCTCATCCTGCTCAACTGGCTTGGCTGCCCCAAGCTGACTCTTCCTGATTTTTGTCTGAATGCAATCATCCCAAAACCTCTCCCAAGTGGGAAGGGTCTCACATGCACAAACCCCATCAGCAAAGTTCAGCCATGAACTGGGGAGGCCATTCACTGCAATCCGCACCAACTCAGTGGATGAAATGACCTCTCCAACTACTGCCAACTCATCTCTCACATTAGTAATCTTTGTGAGATATCCAACTGCACTATCAGTCTTACCCATCTTGATGGTCTTCAGCTTCTCCCTTAGGACCATTTCCCTGTTCTCATTGGTACTCTAGTAGAGATTGGTCAATGTTGTCCACATCTCATGAGCATTTCTCTTTCCTCTCACACGAGGAATGCAATGGTCTTTGATTCCGTCTAGAATCAGTTTCTTACCCTTGTTATTCTTTGTATTATAAGCTGTCAATTGAACAGCATCAGTAGGCACATTAACAGGGTGTTGTGCAGTATGCATCATAACATCCCAGACCTCTGACTCCTCAAAGATACTCTGCATTCTCTCCTTCCAAACACTATAGTTACTATGCCCATCCAACCTATCCTCCACCCTCAAGCCCAAAGACATACTTGATGTCCTAAATAAGCTGAAAATAACACTGCTGTAGTAAAGATAAAATTTTGTGTGAAAAAATCAGCTTGCTGTAATTTTTCCTTCTTGCTGTCCCAAACTGCACTTTCAACAAAATAGCTCCGATACCATGTAGAAATTTATGTTTCCCACCCCGGTTTTCATTTTCACCTTATTTCTCCATATAGTTAAATGCCCATTTCCATAGCCTTACATTCAACAAGCTGAAAAATAAATATTTTCTGAAAACACAAATTCTGGAAATTGCAGAAATAAAAATCAGCAAAATAAATCAGCCACACAGAACATTTAGACACGCTGATTTTTTGTCAATGTGACCCTGGAAAAACCCTCTACAACTCTTGGGGAAAACCAATTTGAAAGCTCCTTATTTCTGGAAAATGCTTTTACAGAGAGGTGAAATGTGCAGGAAAAATTCCAGCAAATTAATTACAGACTTATCTTGTTTTCCGTGCTTGCCTCCGCCTTGGAAAATGTGCCAGAATAGCAAAAAACTCAAAACAGAAATTAATTATAGCAAATGACAGTTTATGAAATCGTGCCTGGAACTTAGTTGTACGGCCTTACGGACTATACGAAATTTACAGCAAACTGCCTTTCTTGAAAACTGTGTTGGCTGCCTCGAAAAATGTGCCCAGCCACCTTGGAAATCAAGCCCTTTACTGCTATAATTTTCCTTGAAATTTGTGCTGCCTTTCTCCTCGAAAATCGTGCCTCAAAACCATTGTACGGACTGTTTCCTCGATTTCCGTGCTATTGTACGGCCTTGCTGCCTCGATATTCGTGCAGCCTCTTGCTGCCTCGAAAACCGTGCCCTCCTTGCTGCTGTACGGATTTGCTGAGTGTGTCTCTCCTTCACCTTCTCAAGCTCTCTTCAGAAAATGTCTCCAGCTCTCCTTCTCTTTCTCTCTCAATCTGCTCATGAAAGAATGAATGACCTTTTCTCTCCTTTTCCTCCTTTAACCTAACCCTAAGTGACTTTTGGGGAATCCCTAAATCCAATGGCTGAAATAGCTTTAGATCTAGGTCTGAGATTAAATGCTCATTTAAATCTCACTTTCTATTTTTAATTCACCCCACTTTAATAAAGACCCACTTAGTCATTTATTTCCAAAGTCACTTTTCCTTTCTAATTTTACATTGACTTTATTAAAGTCACTTTAAAATTAGACTTTAATAACTTTATCACTTAAAGTCACTTTTAAATTAGATTTGACTTTATAACTTTATAAAGTCACTTTAGGAGAAAAATGAAATTCTTTTGGACACTTTTGCCTAGGCCAAAGATCAAAGCCTTAGGGAACCACCTGTCCTCCGATAACCAAATTTCAACAATAGGAAATAGTTAAGAATAACTTAGTCTAGTGTGGAGTTAGGTAAAGTGTGTTTCTTTACCATGTACATTTGTAACTTATAATCCAACTGTCACGATTTGTAGTGATCCAACGGTTATCTCTCACCTCGGTATTAACGACACTTGATCTGTGGCTTAACACTTGATTGGTCCATGAAATCTATTTAAAGAGCATGGAGGGTCATTTGTCCGGTAACCATTTATGAGAGAAACATATGTAACTTTTCTTTTTATATTAATAAATTTCCTGAAGTGGCCGCGTTGGCTCAGGTCGTGGACTGTTTCCCTCTTTGAGGGTTTTAACCACGTGATTATACTGGTGTACTGATTTGTGATCTGTTTCTGAGCGGTGACCTTTGGTTCTTGATATACGGAACTTACCCTGTAAATTCCTACATGGTATCAAAGCTATTTTGAGGGTCGCGTCTGTTGTTGATCAAAATCCGAAGCTGGTTTCACTGCATGCAAATGATGTTTTGTAGATCTACTATTTCTGAACATTTTTGGGGTTGGAGAACTGCTCTATTGTGTCTGGAGCGTCTGTTACAGTGAGGAACACCTTTCGTTTCATGCGAAAAGGTTTCCGGCTGCCCAAGTTATGTCAGTTTAGATCTGGAGGTATTAAGCATCTATTTTGCAGTTATATTTGTTAATAGTTCTGCTTATTTCGGTTGTTTTCAGTTTATTTTCGGTATTAATATTTTATTTATTTGTCGGATCTATACCCTCTTCTCTGTGTATGCTCTTTTTTGTGCGCTGCGTGCGATCTCGGCAAATCAGAAACAAGAAAAAGGGATTTTTTTTGCTACGTGTCTTTGTGCGATCTCAGGAAATTAGAAATAGTGAAAAAAGTGATAGTTGCCAGTAAGGCTAACCGAAAATCTAACATTCTACCGTAAGGCTTTGCATTTCGTTTTTTTTTTTGGCTCGGTTTTTGTGTTTTTTTTTGTGCAAGAAAAGGCATTTTTCACTCTTAGGCATCATTTTGGGTAATCATCTCTTCCCTCTGTTTTTGTTGCTCATAATGATGATGTGAACAAACTTTGGCATGAGTGATTTGGTCACTTAAACTATCGCTCTTTTCAAACTCTAAATAAGGAAAAGATGGTGACGGGCCTTCCTATGGTATCTTGCCGAGATGGTGTTTTCTCCGGATGTGTACTCGGAAAACATCATCAAGATAGTTTTGACAAACGTGCCTCTTGGCACGCTTCAGCCCCTTTGCAGCTTGTGCATAGTGATTTATGTGGTCCACTTCTTGTTGTTTCTTTCTTTGGTTGCAAGTACTTCTTAACTTTCATCGATGATTTTTCCAGACGCACTTGGGTATATTTCTTAAAACTCAAGAGTAAAGTTCTTCGCATGTTCTTAGCCTTTAAGGCCTTTGTTGACAAACAATCTGGACATCAAATTCTTAAGTTAAGATCAGACAATGGCGGATAATATGTTAACAACAAATTTATCAACTTCTGCACTGAGCATGGCATTCAATTGCAACATATCGTTCCATATACTCCACAACAAAATGGTGTAGCTGAAAGGAAGAATCACACCTTAAAAGAAATGGCTAATTATATGCTTCAATCTAAAGGACTTGGTCTCAATTTTTGGGCAAAAGCCATTAATTGTGCAAATTACATAGTAAATCACACTCCTACTAAGGTTTTAAAGAATATAACTCCAAAAGAAGCTTGGAGCTCAATCAAAATAGATGTAAGTCACTTTCGTGTTTTTGGAAGTGATGCTTGGGCCCATATTCCAGATGCGAAACATAAAGCCTTAGAACCTAAGAGTGAAAAATGTATTTTTGTTGGATATTTTGAAGATGTCAAAGGATATAGACTTTTCAACCAAAATCCAAAAATATTATCATTAGAAGAGATGTAAAATTTGATAAAAATATATCGACCTACGAGCCTAGTTCGGCAAGTGTGCCACCTTTGGCCTGCGAGCCTGATTCGACATATGTGCCACCTCTCTCTCTCTCTTCTATTTTTAATAGCATTCCTTCTAGTTCAGATGATGACAGCGAGGATGACAATCCTCCTCCACCTCTTGAAATTGTTCCTTATACTCCACTGCTTCCAAGATGGGTCCGCTCTACTCGGGATGCAGCAGGTTCTCTTGCAGGTGACCCTGGTGATCGACGACGTACATGTTCTCAGTTCGAAAGAGCTTCTTCCTTATTGGCTCAAGTTCCAGATTGGGATGAAGCTATGAATGAAGAGTATCGTTCCTTATTGGCAAACGATACTTGGGATCTTGTTCCTCTTCCAAAAGGAAGAAAACTTGTCAGATGCAGATGGGTTTACAAAATCAAGTTTGGACCAGATGGAAAAGTGGATAGACATAAAGCTCGTCTTGTTGCTAAAGGATTTTCACAAGTTGAAGGCATTGACTATTCTGAAACCTTCTCCCCTGTTGCCAAAATGAATTCTATCTGCCTTTTTCTTTCCCTTGCTGCCTCCTTTAAATGGGAAGTCCATCAGATGGATGTCAAATCCACCTTCTTACATGGAGATTTGCATGAAGAAATCTACATGGAACAACCCCCTAGCTTTATCCAAAAAGACTCCAGCCTTGTTTGTCGCCTTAGGAATTCTCTCTATGGTCTCAAACAAGCTCCTTGGGCTTGGAATGCCAAAATGGATAGATTTCTCTTAGATAATGGCTTTTCTAGGTGTCATTCTGACAACACTGTCTACACCAAGAAAGTGGTAATTCCTTCACCATCCTTGTTCTTTATGTTGATCTTAACTAACGTGAAGTGATCAAACCATATAAACCATGTAAATCCCAGCCTCAAAAGAAGTTTGAAATGAAGACTTAGGACACTTGCATTATTTCCTTGATCTTCAAGTCTTTAATCAAGAGGCGTACTCTCGGTCAAGTATGCATTGATCTTCTACACCACTTCCTGGAAGGCGTAGCTAGCCCCTTCTCCTTTCGGTCTGAGTCAGCTTTCAGTCGTACTACCCCTAAATTTGATGTTACCTTATACCGTCAACTTGTTGGTAAACTTTTGTATCTAACCCATACCTGTCCCGACCTTTCCTTTGCCATTTGTCTTGGCACTCCATTTATGCACCAACCTCATGAAAGTCACTAGAAAGAAACTATAAGAATACTTCAATATATTCGAGGTACAATTTAGTTTGGGATTCATTACGGTGTAGGAGCATCTCCATTGTTGATTGGTTTCACTGATTCTGATTGGGCTGGTGACCCTAATGATTGAAGGTCTACTTCATGATATGTATTCACTCTTGGTTCAGGACCTATTACTTGGTCTTGTAAGAAACAAAGTGCCATCTCCCTTTCTTCAGCAGAAGCAGAGTATCGTGGTGCAGTTGAAGCCAGCAAGGAAGCCATGTGGCTTCGTCAGATCCTGTCTGAATTTGGTCTTCATCAGCATCATCCAACTACACTTTGGTGTGATAATCAGAGTGCCATTCAGCTATGTAAAGATCCAGTTCAGCATCAGCGTATGAAACACATTGAACTCCACATACACTTCATCAGAAAGCTCATTCATGATCGTGTTCTTGAAGTGCAGTACTCTCCAACCAATGATCAGGTAGCCGATATCTTTACAAAGGCTCTCACAGAAGTGAAGTTTACCAAACTTTGATCCATGCTTGGAGTTCAGGAAAGTTGTCATTAAGGGGGGATAGGCTCTAATGCCTCCTTCATTCTCCTATTGTGTCACTTTTGTAAATCCTTCAATCCTATCCCAATTTGTTCTTAAGGGTACATGTTAGGATATTTCGACACATAGGAAATAGGCTCCTTTGTAAATCCTTCAATCCTATCCCAAGTTGTTCTTAAGGGGGGATGTTAGGATATTCCGACACATAGGAAATAGTTAAGAATAACTTAGTCTAGTGTAGAGTTAGGTAAAAAAAAAGCATGTACTAACATTACACACGATTGATCCATGATCTCTATTTAAAGAGCATGGAGGGTCATTTGTCCGGTAACTGTTTATGAGAGAAACATATGTAACTTTTCTTTTTATATTAATAAATTGCCTGAAGTGGCCGCGTTGGCTCATGCCGTGTACTGTTTCTCTCATTGAGGGTTTTAACCACGTGATTACACTAGTGTACTGATTTGTGATCTGTTTGTGAGCGGTGACCTTTGGTTCTTGATCTACGGAACTTACCCTGTAAATTCCTACAAGTTGTTTTTTTAGTTTGCGGATAAAATTGCTTAGGACCCTTGTTTGGTTTTAGACCATATTTTTTTAGGATACTGCTTCTTGGGATTCTTTTGGTATGATTGTTGTTGGGCTACTAAGGCTTTCTTAGAAGTGTTTCCAAGAGTGATAAGACCAAGGTGTAAGAGTTTTTCTTGTTCTCTTATCAAAGAATCACAAAAGGCATCAAAAGAGGGATTCTTGTAGGTGGTTCCTGAAGAGATGATGGCTTCTCTAGTGGAATAGAAGGCGGAGACAAATACAGAGTATGCAAGACCAAGCTTAGCAAGAATGCAATAGATGAGGCTACCATCTTCTTTTTTGACCTTACACCCTTCTAAAAGAAGTCTAAGGGTCTTGAATTTGGACAAAAAGTCTTCAATAGAAGAGAAATTATTGGGGTCCAAAGTAAGCTGGTGGGCCCTGATTTGATTTTGAATGCAAAAAACAGTATTTAGCTTTTCCAAGCCTTTATCAGGGGTGTCAATGTCAAGGATGTGAAATCGAAGATCTTGAGCAATGGACATTCCAATCAACCCTCGTGCTTGATCTTGTTTATTTTCCCATTTAGGAAGTTTATCATCATTGGAAGGTTTAGTTTCTTGACCTGTGGCTATTCTATAAAGCCCTTTACTTCTAAGTATATCTACCATGTGAGGTGGCCATTGGAAATAATTGGTGCTGTTAAAAATAATCGGGCATGCACTTTCCATTTTTTTAAAATGAATCTGAGAAAAAGCTGAAACTAACTGCTCCAATGGAAAGATCTCGAAAAATCAGGCCGTTTCAAGAAAACAGCTCGAGAAAAGGCTTCCGGATGAAGAAGTTACACCTTTTGAAAAACTGTGTCAAGAAGAGCAATAGTTTGTTGTACTAACGCTCTGTTTTGGAGGATCCTCATCGTTACTAATGCACAAGTCAAGAGCATAGAGCGCGTTATAACGCATTGGTCAAGAGCATAGAGCGCGTTATAACGCATTGGTCAAGAGCAAAGAGTCACGTTAGTGTGCCTTTACTTAGAGCGATTTCGAACTAACACAGGTCAAATATCCAAACAATTTTTTACGAAAAAGGACTCTCTTTAATCCATTTTGTTGTCAACTGTTCTTCCGTGTGTGTGTTTTTTCCTACACACAAAACCGAGAAAACAAAGAAATGCAAGCCTTACAGCAGAATGTTAGGTTTTCGGTTACTTCAGCGCTATCTATTTTTATTTACGTTCCAGAATCGCCTGAGGGAAAAGTAGTAAAAAAAGACTCTTCTTCCTGTTTCTAATTTGTCGAGATCACACACAGCGCAGAGCAAAGAGCATACGCAGAGAAGATGATATAGATCCGGCAAATAAATAAAACCTATAAACCGAAATAAGCAGAGAGAACCGAAATAAGCAGAACTATTAACAAATATAACTGCAAAACACATACTTTACTCCAGATCTAAACTGACATAACTTGGGCAACCAGAAACCTTTTCGCATGAAACGAAAGGCATTACTCACTGTAACAGACGCTTTGGACACAACAGAGCAGTTCTCCAGGCCTGAAAATGTTCAGAAATAATAGATCTAGAAAACGGCAGTCGCATGCAGTCAAACCGACTTCAGATTTGGATCAACAATGGATGCAGCCCTCAAAATAGCTCTGATACCATGTAGGAATTTACAGGGTAAGTTCCTTAGATCAAGAACCAAAGGTCACCGCTCACAAACAGATCACAAATCAGTACACCAATATAATCATGTGGTTAAAACTACCGGCATAGGCATGAGTTACCCTTCTCGACCTACTTTTTCCACCCCTCTTGTGCACCTTTTACTTCTTTTTTATAATGCTTTGTATTATGGTGCATAGCTCAAGAATTAGAGCTTGCTTTGTGTGATATAGCATTTATTTTATCCCTTAAGATGAGGCAATTTATCGCTCATCAGAGTTGTGACATGCAAGTTACTTTTGATGAGAAGGAGCATCTAGCGCTCAGGAATTGGGTGATGGTTATTGAGGAGGGTAGAGCTCATGCTACGCTTTTTCCCATGTGCCAACTTATGTCTCGGCCATCTTTTGCATTTTGAATTTCTTTTTCTTTCATTGTGGTTGTACTATGCCTTTCCATTCTTTTAGCTACATCAACCTCTAAGGCCATGTTTCCTAGCCCTACTCAAGGATGTGGATAACAAGGTGCCAAATCCCAATGAGCCAATGACAAGTTAGACAAGAAGAATAGAGATGGTATATAAAGGGCTTATAATGTGACAAGGGAAGCGTTAAATATGGTGTAAGGGATAATGAACACGCTACTTCAATTCAGGTTTTCCAAGTAGTGCTCCTCCTATAACCCTAAGGCCTCAAGGGAGGTCCCACTGGACTAAGGCTAAAGATTAAAGGTGAGAGAACAAGATTATAGTCAATATCAGTCAATTTTCCAGATCGCCCCTTGTACCCATACTAATGCCCAAAACATCAAGTATAAGCACCCGATTGCAAAGTGATTAAAGTACCTATTGATTAGCAGTCCGCCTTCATTTAAGACGAATGTTAAAAAGTGTAACTAGGTCGGTCTTCATGTTGACTATGTAATTATGTAATTATGTAAAAGAAGAAGTCAAATTAATATATATTTTTGGTGTATATGCTTCATGGGTTTCATGAGCATGATTTATTAAGTTGAAGGACTTCTTCTTGATGTCCATTAGGTTTAATTTAAGTACAAGACCTTGTATATCAAGCTCCATGATATAGTAAAGTCAACCTTCAAACGTTGTTGAAGTAATGCCTCACGAAATGCGGAAGAAATAACAAAGTCAAAGTCGGCCTACTTGTTGTATAATAGTCGGCCTAATGCATTTGGATGGTCAACCTAAAGGATGAGAAAAGATCACTATGTATAAGGGAAGACTACGTATTATTTGAAGAGCAACTATGGCGGACAAGTCTGAGGAATCTGCGGACCATTTGTAAAAGGAAATGAGAAGATCTACCACAACAATTTGAGTGCATATTCCTCTGTAATTACTGAAAGGTTTAAGACAGTTTGCGGATTGTTTCTTTTAAGAAAGAAGACAAGCGGATAAACACTGAACCTCATGTGGATATACATAAGATTACACTACGGATATGTTAAATGCAAATACCTCTAAAATAAATGCAAATACGTCATGCAGATATTTTTGAAAGGGCATGTGGATTAATATATATATATATATATATATATATATATATATGCACCTACAGCATACACTTACCAAAAATCATTGAGGATAGATATCAAGATTACGATGAGGAAGAATCAGCGTGGATAAGCAACAAGGTGTTGATCAGTCTCATGAATTATTGCGGAACCTTGGAATAAGTGAAAACTAATAAATGCGGTCAAGTGCTGTGAACCAGGGCAACATTTGAATTCGGTCAAGTGCAGGAAGGAAGGTAAGTGCAGGCAGAACGGTGAACTAGGGCAACATTTGAATTTCGGTCAAATACAGGAAGGAAGATAAGTCCAGGCAAAACAGTGAACAAGGGAATCATTTGAATTCATTCAAGTATAGGAAGAAGGATTACGGATAGTCAAGAAAAACAAGGACTGTGATAACAAGACAGAGTCAACAGAAATTGAGACAGTGACCATAAGGAGGAGAGGCAGAAATTGTGAAGATCAAGGTCTTGGAAGCACATCTAGATTAAGGGTCGAAGTTTGGGTCATGGTACTTGTCATTTGAATATCTATAAGAAGAATTCTTTTCGGGTTTTCCTCTCCAAGAGGAAGAGGTTTTGCCCTAGCTCTAGGAGCTTGAATTTTGTGTCTTATGTCTTTTGATAATTGACTTGATGAAAGATTAACTAAACTAAAAGAAGAGAAGACATAAGTACAACAAGTAAGTTCACAAGTAATTATCAAGAAGAGAATTTGTATTAACCTACAGCCCTCCAAATTCTCAACATGGTATCAAAGCTAAGACGCTGAACATAAGGGCTGACTGTCAACAAAGACACTCAAAGAAGCAAAGATCAAAGTTTGGGTTGGAAAGCCAAATCAGTTTGCAAGGAAGACTATCTAACTTCAAGTGAGATCTACTACCTCATTCAAAAGATCAACTCATTCAAGAAAATAATCTTTTCCATCAAGTATTTGCACTCATGACATTGTTTGAAGAGAACCTCAACTTCTAAAAATATTCTTTATAATCAAGGGTTCAAGTACACCAACATTGAAGAAAGGAAACCCTTGACTTCATCAGCATCAAGCAAGCAAGTATTCATGACCCTATCTGTCAAGATGCCTTATTGTAAAGAAAGCAACAAGTTGGTTGGGTCATCAAACTTCAATGCATGGAAGAAAAGAATAGACTTGAATTTAATTGAAGATGAAGTAATGGACTATATCGAAGGATCTATTGTTCAATCCCCAAAAGAAGATGCTCCAGTCCATGCCAAGTACATGAAGGGAGAAATTAGAGCCCAAAGGATTCTCATAGAATCCATCAAAGACTCTCTCATTCCCCATGTATCAAAACTAAAAATTGCAAAACAAATATATGAGAAATTGGTGGAGCTATTCTCTTTGAGTACTATAGGTGAAGCAATCTCTCTAAGACAAGACCTATACAAAATGAAATTATCAAGGGAAGTAGGAATCACTCCATACTTTATGAGGATTTCTGAAATAAGAGATCAACTGCAGGAACTAGGAGAAGTGATGTCTGACACTGATATGACTACAATGGTGTTGAATGCTCTACCAGAGGAATGGGGAAACTTCACTTCCAATCTATATGGGAAGAAAGAAGCCACTCCATTGCATGATTTATAGTCTCTATGCAAAATAGAGGAAACAAGACTAAAGGCCAAAGCTGATACAAGACCAAGTGAAGAGAATCATGCCTTTGCAACCTCATATAGGAAGAAAGGAAGATTCGGAAAATTTGGCACTCAGAAAAAATAAATAAATAAATAAATAAATATATATATATATATATATATGGACAACGTACGATGCTTTGGATGTAATAAAAGAGATTGTCCTAAGTCTGAAAGGGACAAGAGGAAAAAGGAAGAAGCCCATGTCACTAATGAAAGAAAAGAACCTGATGCTAAGAGATCCAAGAAGGAAGAAGAGAGAGATCTCTACTATGATTGAGATCGTCTTTCTCTTTAAGTGATCTCTGATTGATTATATAATAGAAAGCAACGTATATTAAGAAGCATCTCAATAGAAGATTGAAAGGAGCTCTCGGTGAAATAGCTTCTGGAAAATCTCTCTACTAAAGTAAAGCAGTCATCAAATCAAGGTTCATCATGGTGATAGAATTCTAGGATATGATGACATATTGATGAAGCAGGCCGAAGGAATGAAGCTCTTCATTCAAGAGAAACTACTACAGGATGACTCAAGGAAATAGGTATGAGGTATGCAGACATATATGCTGATATTGGATGCTGTGAAGTCATGTCTTATGGTTGCAGGTAATAGACCTCCATATTTAGAAGTATGATCTATGAAGAAGGATCTCTCAGTGCACTAAGTTCTTGGGAATGAAGAATGTGTAGAGAGAACGAGATCATGAAATGCAACCATGTCAAAAGGTAGTCATCATCCGGAGGCCAAGAAGATGTGACTAGGAGATCTCTTGGGAAGATAGATAGACTTTGATGAAAGTCTGGTAAAGAAGAAGACCCTTGGCAAAAACATATCATTAGGAGATGTGTCAATCTGTATGAAGGATTTCGATGCCTACAGGAAGATGTCATGGTGAAAGATCATCACTAAGGTAACTTTTCTTCTAAAAGTTCATATGAATATGTTTATCTGGATGAATTTGTGCAAGGCTGCTAATCATGAGAAAGGATGTATGACCCTTGGAGATGATTCGAAGGAAAGCAGCATGGCATAACAATGAACCAGATAAAGGAAATCTGATGAATCACTTTCTGATAGCTGACCTGACTCAGGATGGAAGTGATGGATGATCTGTGCCCTATGAAGATAAAAATTGAAAATTCCTCAATATCGAAATCCATGACATCGAGAACAGGAATTCTTCATGAGTAGATGGGTGTCTCACCATTGCTGCTGGAGGTCCCTGGTTAAGAGGGAGTCTGGTGATAAGTTTCTTGCTTGGAAGAAACTTGGTTATTCCTAAGAATGAGCTTAGGTACATTCCTTGTATAGGAATGAGTACATTCCCTTGTGGAATAGGTCCTTCCTGGTTGAGAGGGAGAGATAGACACACCATTCTGGTCTTCACTTGGGAAGATAGAATGGAGGATTGGGTAATCATCTGGCGTTCGATACTCTTTGAGAATGTGTTAGGGCATTCAAGATAAGAGTAGTCGGGGACCGATATTCTTTGAGGGCTAGCTACCCAAGAGAAGAATAGTCCAAGAAGGTCATACTTTGGGAACACCCAGGTGGAGTATGTACCTTGGAGAGACAATGACGATGGTGTCTATAAGTCATGTGTCTCACCAGCATTGTAGCCCATTGTCTCGTCGAGAGATGGGGCTGTTAGTCAAGGCCTTGCTCTAGGACAACGCTGGTTGATATGATGCTATACAGATGCGATTACCAATCTGATTCTTCTTATGAGATTCTTCAGTTTTAAAGTGACCATGTACCTGTATGAATACCTCCCTAGTTAAGAGGGAGTGTTGAAAAGTGTAACTAGGTTGGTCTTCATGTTGACTATGTAATTATGTAATTATGTAAAAGAAGAAGTCAAATTAATATATATTTTTGTTGTATATGCTTCATGGGTTTCATGAGCATGATTTATTAAGTTGAAGGACTTCTTCTTGATGTCCATTAGGTTTAATTTAAGTATAAGATCCAGTCTCTGTCAGATGCTCCAAGACCTTGTATATCAAGCTCCATGATATAGTAAAGTCAACCTTCAAACGTTGCTGAAGTAATGCCTCACGAAATGTTGAAGAAATAACAAAGTCAAAGTCGGCCTACCTGCCATATAATAGTCAGCCTAATGCATTTGGATGGTCGGCCTAAAGGATAAGAACAGATCACTATGTATAAGGGAAGACTGCAGATTATTTGAAGAGCAACTATGGCGGACAAGTCTGAGGAGTCTGCGGACTATTTGTAAAAGGAAATGAGAAGATCTACCACAGCAATTTGAGTGCAGATTCCTCTGTAATTACCGAAAGGTTTAAGACAGTTTGCGGATTTTTTCTTTTAAGAAAGAAGACAAGCGGATAAACACTGAACCTCATGCGGATATACATAAGATTACACTACGGATCTGTTCAAGTGCGGATACCTCTGAAATAAATGCAGATAAGTCATGCGGATATTTTTGAAAGGGCATGCGGATATATATATATATATATATATATATATATATATATATATATACGCACCTACAGCATGCACTTACCAGAAATCATTGCGGACAGATATCAAGATTACGGTGACGAAGAATCAGTGCAGATAAGAAACAAGGTGCTGATCAGTCTCATGAATTATTGCAGAACCTTGGAATAAGTGAAAACCAATAAATGCGGTCAAGTGCTGTGAACTAGAGCAACATTTGAATTCGGTCAAGTGCAGGAAGGAAGGTAAGTGCAGGCAGAACGGTGAACTAGGGCAACATTTAAATTTTGGTCAAATACAGGAAGGAAGATAAGTCCAGGCATAACAGTGAACAAGGGCATCATCTGAAATCAGTCAAGTATAGGAAGAAGGATTGCAGATAGTCAAGAATAACAAGGACTGTGATAACAAGACAGAGTCAGCAGAAATTGAGACAGTGACCATAAGGAGAAGAGGCAGAAATTGTGAAGATCAAGGTCTTGGAAACACATCTAGATTAAGGGTCGAAGTCTGGGTCATGGTACTTGTCATTTGAAGATCTATAAGAAGAATTCTTTGCAGATTTTCCTCTCCAAGAGGGAGAGGTTTTGCCCTGGCTCTAGGAGCCTAACATTTGTGTCTTACGTCTTTTGATAATTGACGTGATGAAAGATTAACTAAACTAAAAGAATAGAAGACATCAGTACCACAAGTAAGTTCACAAGTAATTATCAAGAAGAGAATTTGTATTAACCTACAGCCCTCCAAATTCTCAACAAGGTGGTGAGAGGTGCATGGTTGATGTAGATGGCGGAGGCATATGGCATATCATCATCAAGAAGTGAATGACAGGGTTGATGGATGGCTAACTGTCAAATGTAGAAGAAAAGTTTTCTCCTATGGGGTTACCCATTTTGATGGGTAACAATGCCCAAATATAGAATTATCTTCATATGCTTATCAATTCCTTCCTTGATATAATATTTAACTGAATAAATGCCAAACTCTCTTACCATATTTAAGAAGGATTTTGAGATTGGTCTTATATTGTGGAAATTTTCTACATATTTCTTCCATCATTGAATTATTAGACCTGTAAACCTTGTTTTGATGTTGGTACAGAAGGTATGTTACATGGGCTCAATTAGAGAAGCTTTCTCTTTCTCTTGGAGAGAAGTTTAAGTGCTGCTCTTGTAAGCTCTATTTGGTATACTTGTATTGTCTTGTAAAAAGAGACTCAGTTTTTCCAAAAACAGAAGGAAAAAAACAACGCCAAGATGGAAGATCAGAAAACATAACTAAGGCGATATTAGACAAAACGGATGTTCATATAATATTACTGTGATTTTGAGGGGACAAAGGAAGCCATCCAAAAAATAGAGGTCCTTGCAAACCATTACGCTAACAACGAGATTTGAGTGAAAAAGGTGGAGGTTATTGCTAGTTATCATACTGCATGTTAAATTTTTCATTTGTTTCCATACAACAGTGGCAAGTAAATGAGATGCCGTGAGACTCATCATGCATCGTATCATTTCATACAACTTAAAAATCATAAAAAATCAAGTTTCCCTTTAAGCTTAATGATTCTATTGCAAGTATTGCCTCTAGTGAAAGCCTTCTTCATCCATTTTGATAAGCATCTACTTGCAATGTTAGATTCTTCCTTCTAGAACTTCCTTTGCAGGTAGAATTATCACACATATCAAACATGTATCCTGTCTTCTTGAGTACTTTCACTTTCGCCATAATCCAGGATTCGGCTTGAAAATTTGCTTCAGCAAAACCATTTTTGGAACATTCCAGTGCTCAACATGCCTGAACATTTCATTTAGCAATTCAAGTAAATGAATTTATTGTTTTTTTCAGAAAAAAGATTGTCAGATCAGACAAATTCTGAAAGTTTTCAACAATTTCTTAGCCTTATTTAGTAGGGCTATTAAGCTGCAAAGATTTGCATTACCAATATTTATACTGTAAAGAATAAGCAAAGAAAGCATACCTGCATATTTTTCCTGATTGAGAATCATAGTAATACTCTGTGTAGCCTGTGGCTACAATATCACATAAAAAATATCCATCATAAATTTTAATCTCTTCAATAACTCAACCAACCAGTTAATCCTGTTATCAAGTAAAATTATTGGAAACCACTGTACCAGACAATATAGGCCTCCAAGGGAATGCCAAAACACAGATGAAGCGCCAATTACCAATACCTCTATCCTGCATGAGTAATTATATAAGACTACTTAATGAATGTTAGAAAGCTGGTCAGCCAATTTATAAGTATATATTAAAAAATAAAAACAAAAAAAAACATAATAAAATAATGAGTTCACATATGCCATTTCCTTGTAGGGCCTGTTACAACAAAATCTGGCACTTAGTGCAAAGCCTCACTAGGTGACATGGACAATGTGGAACATACAATAGAGTTACCACTGACACCTCAACAATTACTCCCCTCTCTTGAGTGAAGGAGACAATCCAACACAAGGGAGACTTTCCTAGTAGGGCTTAGGGATCAAGTAACCCAAGGATCTTATGCTAAATGCCCTCTAAGGATTCTACAACAAAATCCATTAGATAGTGAAAAAACAAACTAAGGTTTATAGATGCTTGTAATGACCCATACCTAATTGATAAGTAGGATAACCATTAAAATTATATGTGGATGAACCAATAAAATAATAATATAAATTAATTAAGGCAAATTAATTAATTTATAAACAAACATAAAGTCATCACACCCATTCCTAATTTATAAATAAAATAATTTAATTAAGCCAAATTAATTAAGTTATTAAACAAACATAATACAAATTGAGCTTTCCATAAAGTCATCACATCTACGTAACTAGATGAGGACTCAACGAGGATATTTTATGCACTTTATCCCAAAACCTTATCTCGAAATTAAATGTCTCCTTAAATGAAGATAATATCTCCTTAGATGGTTGCAGACCCTCATAAATATGATAATATCTACGGGAGTTGAAGGCGGTGGAGAGATGGATATAAGGGGGAGGATGTGAAGGAGGAAGGGGACGGTTGGTAGAAGAAAAATTCTACATTCTGGCCAACAAATGGATTGAAGGATACGAAGAGTACTGGAAGGGAGTTTCACCGTTCTGGGATTCTGGGCACGGGGGCAGAAGAGTGATCTTCTGGGTCTAGGATTATTCCTAGATCGGCTGGGAGGATTGTTGTTTTGGTGATCTGTTCATTCTGTCCACAGCATCACAGGAGGAGTACCTGAGGAGTGCCACCATTAATTCGTCTGCTGCATTCCAGGTATTTCCCATGTAGCTAAAACTGAAATTTCATTTCTGAACCGCATAAAATCGTATTTCTATTGATTTATGTTTATATATATGCTTAGATATATGCATGGAAAAGATCTCTTAAATTGTATTCGGGGGAAGAATGGTAGTTTGTAACTGTTGTCTTAATTAAGTATAAAAATTTGGAATAATCTTTAGAAGCAGCAGTGATTCCCTGTTAGCTGATTTGGCTAAGGTCTTTCCCTCCAGCAGAAACTTTGAAATTCCCTGAAATTCAGTGCAAAATTTAGGAAATTAACGAGATAGGTTTTTACATTTGGTATCAGAGGTAAGTTTCAAACCCTTTTCGACCTAATAAGCCCTGCAATTTCTGCAATAATCCATACCACCAATTTAATGAAAATACAGTTATAGCAACCGACATAGCCCAACAGAAATGAAAGGAACTATTTTAAGCTTCACATTATTCAAATAACAGCATCAAACTAGTGGAACTATAGCATAAAGTTTTTTTTTGCATAGTAGCAGCAAAATGTAGGGAGAATGTCATGAGAAAATGATACAGACATGGGGCCACAGCAGACAGTCAACCCATAGTAATACCAAGAAGATGGCTAAAAACCATACTAATATATGATTGGTTGAAATGGGAATTGTAAACAAGTGTACCATATATCTGGCATAAAAAGGGTATGTAACAAGCAAGTTGGGATAAGGTACAGAAATAAGCTATCTAGCTACCTCTAACACAACTGGATTGACAAAGAAAACTGAATGACCCGTGTTTGAATAACTAATAGATTTAACTCACGTTTTTTTTTTTGTTAGTTGAATGCTCTTTGTTTATTATCGAACATTATATTTGTACTTGTAGAATACTAACAAACCACACGTACTTCCCACTGAGCCAGTTAGACCAAGACCCATCTTAAATGCAGTTTGCTGCCATACTTTGATGTGATTGTATTTGTATGAATTCTGAGATCAATACATTAAAATTTTCAATTTCACGTGACAGGAAAGAATATTAACACAATAGGGCCTAACATGTTAGCTTGACCCGAAGAGCTATCCATATCAGAAGGGTGGAAATGTTACAAAATCAAAACGGTATGGTAAACTTGTGCACATAATGAGTATGTGATGCAAGTGGTAAGAAGGAAAACTTATCATAAATGATGGTGTTATAAATTCTACCAGAAAAACAAATATGGTATATACAAAAAAAAAAATATAGTCCGTACTATAGTGCGACTTTTGTTTTTAGGAAGTCAAAACATGTTGCTCTATAGACCAAGTGGAGGCAATCTCAGCATCATTTACACACTGAGCAGCCTCGACTTTCATAGAAACTGCCTCCTCTGCCAAAGCCATTAATCTTTCTGCTAAGTTGACATTTACCTTTCAATTGGCACTACAGTGTGGTGTGTTTAATATCCCAGTATAACTACTTGACCATTCAACTTCTGCATGAACGTTTTATGGTTCAAGTAGATCAATTTGAATGTCTGTCTTGTACATGTTCACGTAAGTCTTGTAGAAAGGAAGCATTACTTCCACTCTGTGTCCTCTATTTTAGACAAGCTCTTCCAAGACCTGTAACAACATCACCTAACCCACCGACCTTTGCTATGGGAGCCATTTCAGCTGTAACATGTACAAAATGCATAATTTCATAATCGTGTCTAGCATTAACTCTGACTTCTGAAGTTGCTCGACTTGTAGGAAACTCTTTCCTCGAAAAGAAAAATTGGAATCTTGTCATCTGCAGATGCCCAAACAATATCTTCATCTTTTGGGAAGAACAATTGATGCATACTTTCCTGGAGAAGCTTTTTCTCTGAAGACTCCTGAAAACGAACTTGACTGTAATTGTCAGAAATGCTAGTCTTGGAAACATTTGTGTTTGCATGCAGTTTACAGAATCTTGGTGTTCTCTGTTTCCAGGACGACCTTGTATGCTTTTCTGGTGGCAATGGTTCAGCCTCGTCCTCACTACCCGAAGGGATCCCCCTTCATATACGATTAGTGAGCTATTGTTACTTAGTGCAGTCCAGGAGATCATTTGATTAAGTGGAAAATGTATTGCTGTGTGCATGCAATCCTTATAAGTCATACCGCTATAAGGACCCGATAGCTGGTGACCGACTACACTAGCTGATCACCGACTACACTCGTGGCTATCGTACGTATGGGAGATTCTGGCACCGAAGCAAACGCATGCACAGAGGTGTCGTACCCCACCGGATTAAGGTTCATTAGGATTTAAATTCCATATGAATCGTTGGCATATGTGAGTCATTGGCACATTATATAATTCATAATCATCAAAGTTTTGAAATCGGGTATTTAACAATGGCTTACATGAAAACATTACGGTAAGTTCTGATAGCAGGTTGAAATAGGCGGGATTTTGTGTCAATTTATTAAACTTGTCAAATATATGAAAAACCATAATCGTAAGGTTATAATATATATATCTCATACCGTTTTAAAATGCATATTCGTTTGGGTTCGAATGCACAAATTCCGCCGTGGCTTATGCCTTTAGGCGTTAAACATAAAGCCGCTGGTAGATACGAGCGTTAAACATAAAGCCGCTGGTAGATACGATCGGGATTGTAACCGGGTTTCAATAATTATTTTTAAATATAATTTAAATTATAAATGTTATGGTTATATACATATGTATATTTAAAGACCATACGATTGGGATTACAAGCACTATGGGTAGCAATAATTATATTTAATTTAATTTTGTAAAGTTATGGTTACGGTTATATATATATATATATATATATAGATATATATATATATATTTAAAAACCATACGGAAATAAAATATATATATATATATATATATACAATGGATTAACACTATTTTTAATTTAAGTTAGAGTTGATTTAAAATATATATATATATATATATATATATAAAATCATCTATTTTGTTACGCAGATAGGGAGAGTCAAGGGTGAAGAAAATTAATATTCCAGTATTAGTTTTTACTATTTAATCTTAAGTAGCTGAAATCATTAAATCCCTTCTATCACTGCATCAGGGGAGGGAGAGTCAAGGGTGAAGAAAATTAATATTCCAGTATTAGTTTTTAGTCTTAAGTAGCTGAAATCATTAAATCTCTTCTATCACTGCATCAGGGAATAAAACATTCTAGACAAGTTTATAAACTAACACTGTGATCGATGAAAAAAAAAAAAAACTTGCATTCCACTCTAGATTTAGTAAGCATACATTACCCTGCATAGGACAAGGAGGTCGCGTTGCCACCCTCCTTGACCTCGGTACCAATAAGACCTGCCTGCAGGTAAAATAGCAAAAGAACTATACCCGTATGCCAGCTCTAATCTTACGTAAATTATATTTTGTCAGTCTGAAAAATTATCCACTCTTCATGAATTTATTTATGTATTTCAGGAAAGAAAAAAAAAATTTACCATGTTGAACACGTACCAAAGGCGGCAGCGCCAGCGAAATGCAGCGCCGCCACCTCCACCTTCACCATTGCCTTCACCACCATCAAGATCGCCGTCGGCACCTGTTGCTCCGCCCGATCTCACTACTGTGATGAGCTCTTTAGAGGCCATTATGAAAACTTTGAATGGGTCGCAGTCGACTAGGAACAAGGAGGAGCGATGTCAGTCAGAAGAAAGACATTCAGAAAGGCCGAAGGACTTTGATGACAAATCTCACAAAGAAGATATTTCACGGGAATTGCAAAAGATTAAACTCCCGGAATTCTCTGGAGGACGAGCTGGAGAACATGCCGAAGCATGGTTGGAAGGGATGATCAGGTGCTTCACATTAAGAGAATATTCTTCAACGTCTAAAACAAAGATCGTTGTATTCCAACTCAGAGGGAATGCTCTGATTTGGTGGGGGAATATGGAAAAACAACTGCATCTCACTTCAGATACCGTTCCTTGGGAGATGTTTGTGGACTGATTCCGTGCGAAATACTTACCGCCTTTCTTTCAAGAGCAGCAAGCTTTAGCCTTCCATACTCTAACCCAAGGGGGTAAGACCGTGGAAGAATACGAGATAAAATTCATGGAACTTGTGAAATATGTTCCTTATCTAGGCACGGATGAACGCCAGGCCGAGCGTTTCGTATTTGGGTTAAATCCTCGGATCAGAGCCATGGTAAGAATGTGGAAGCCACCGACGGTGGCAGAGGCAGTTGAATGTGCTCGTTATGCAGAAGAACATCTGGGGATTAAAAGAGACTTCAGGCCAGCTGAATCAATACCGCAGGCATTTACAGGAAAGACTCCCCAAAATTTCTTCCGAGGAAATAGCTCGAGACCACCTCCTTATGGTAACAGGTTTACCCCAAGAGGAGCGGGGGCAGGAGCTCCCAAGACCATAAATGCAATAGCTTCCAGGTCCTCAAACGTCAGTGCGTGGAGGTCTCGAGGAACTGGTAATCGAGGAAGGAATGGGAGAGGAAGCAACACCAGGGGACAGAGTTCTTGGTCGGGGATTTCTCAGTCAAAGGAAAAAGGCCCAACCCGAGTGGACTGTTGGGGATGTGGAGGACCTCATCTTCGACGGGATTGTCCGGAGAACTCTCAGCGAACAAGAAAAGAACCATCATCCGATGCCCAAAGCAATCATAGAATCCATGCTGTCGTCAACAACAACCAAGCAGCACATCAATCCATTGTAGTGGAATCTTCAGGGACAATCAATGGGATAAAACTCAAAATCTTATTTGACACTGGAGCTACTGATAGTTTTATTTCTTCTTATGCATTAAATAAATGTGGGTTGGCAACCTGCAAACAGGACGATTTTAGACAAGTAGAAATGGCTTCAGGGGTCCTTCAATCGGTAGAATTAAGTGTGGAAGATTGCAAAGTTGATCTAGGAGTCTGTTTGACCGAACTAAAAATATATGTCACGGCCCTAGGAACTTACAACTTGGTGATAGGAATGGATTGGTTAGAGTCTCATCGAGCATGGGTAGATTGTTCTGGGAAAACAATACTTTTCTTAAATGATGTGGGAGAGACAATCCAAATTCAAGGTATTAAGAGAAAAGTATCTTTGCGTTTCATCTCGGCCATGCAAATGAAACGGTGCTTAAGAAAGGGTTGTCAAGTATATGCCGTTCAAGAGGTAAGAAAAGAAAAAGGGCCTTCCTTAGATCAATATCCGATTCTATCAGAATTTCCAGATGTTTTTCCAAAGGAATTACCTGGACTGCCTCCTCGGAGGGAGCTAGATCTCACCATTGAATTGAAACCTGGTACGGAACCTATATCTAAAACTCCTTACCGAATGATTGCCCCGGAACTTCAAGAACTGCAAATACAGCTGAAAGAACTGTTAGATGTAGGGCACATTCGACCCAGTGTTTCACCATAGGGTTCTCCTGTAATCTTTGTCAAGAAGAAAGATGGTTCATTACGACTATGTGTGGACTATCGAGATTTGAACCGGGCCACGGTAAAGAATAGGTATCCAATGCCTCGCATTGACGACCTTTTCGATCAAATGAAAGGAGCTACAGTATTTTCAAAGATCGATCTGCGATCGGGTTATCATCAACTCAGGATTAGCGAGAGCGATGTTTCTAAGACTGCATTCCCAACTCGCTTCGGGCATTATGAATTTATTGTGGTGCCATTTGGGTTGACCAATGCACCTGCAGTCTTCATGAACCTTATGAATAGCGTTCTCCGCAAATATCTCGACAAATTTGTACAAGTTTTCCTGGACGATATTCTCATTTACTCTAAGAATGAGAAGGAGCACGAAGAGCATCTTCGGATAGTGTTATCTTGTCTCAGAGAGCACAAGTTATATGGAAAATTATCCAAATGCGCTTTCTTCCAGAAGGAAATCCATTACTTAGGTCATATCATATCAGGCGAAGGAATCTCTGTAGATCCTGAAAAGGTAAATACAATCAGGGAGTGGCCGATACCTAAGAACGCACATGAAGTGCATAGTTTTATGGGTTTAGCAGGTTACTACCGAAGGTTTGTGGAGGGATTCTCCAAAATTGCAAAACCAATCACAAACCTTCAGCGCAAGGGTGTTAAGTATGAATGGACTGAGGAATGTGATAAAGCTTTTTCTGAGCTTAAGCGATTATTGACTAGTGCACCGATTTTGCGAGTGCCGGATATGGATAAAGATTTTACTGTATGTACCGACGCATCTAAACAAGGGTTAGGTGCAGTTTTAATGCAGGAAGGAGGCGTAATAGCATACGCTTCGAGAAAATTAAAAACACATGAAGAACTTTATGCTACGCATGATTTGGAGTTAGCCGCGGTGGTCTTAGCTTTAAAGATGTGGAGACATTACTTGGTGGGGAGAAACTTTGTGCTTAAAAGTGACCACCAAAGTTTGCAGTATTTATTCACCCAGAGAGATTTGAATGCAAGACAAAGACGATGGAGTGAACTCCTAAGCGAATATGATTTTGCAATTTCATATATAAAAGGGAAGGAGAATGTGGTAGTGGATGCATTAAGTAGAAGACCTCGAATCTTCTCCCTCATACCTATCCAGGTGAACTTGAGAAATCAAGTGCTTGAACATCTCGTAAGAGATAGTTGGTACTTAAAAGTAAGGTCAGCGCTCGAAAGCAACCATTCGAAGGAACCTAAGTTCGAAGGGTATGAGTTGGAGGAAGACGGAATTCTACGATTTCACGGAAGGATGTATATACCAGACAGTGGAGATCTCCGAAACACCATCTTGAAGGAAGCACACCGAGCAGTATATTGTGCACATCCTGGGGTAAAGAAGATGTATGCTGACACTAAGAGACTCTTCTTCTGGTCAGGCATGAAAAATGACATTGTCCAATTTGTTGCTAGGTGCCTTGAATGTCAACAGGTAAAAGCTGATCACTGTCACCCGGCAGGTCTCTTACAACCTCATGACATCCCTATGACCAAATGGGAGATAATTTCTATGGATTTTATCATTGGGCTGCCTATTACGCAACAAAAGCATAATGCCATTCTAGTTGTGGTGGATAAATTAACAAAAAGCGTCCATTTCATCCCAGTAAGAGATACATATGAAATAGCTGATGTAGCTCGGGTATTCATAAATGAAATCATCAGATTACATGGGGTACCTAAGAAAATTATATCCGACAGAGATCCTCGATTCACATCAAGGTTCCGGAATTGTATGCAGTCGGCCTTGGGAACTCAGTTAAATTTGAGTACAGCATATCATCCGGAGACCGATGGACAGACAGAAAGGATAAATCAAGTACTCGAGGATATGCTACGGATGTATGTTATGGACCAATAGTCACGTTGGGAAAAGTACTTACCCTTGGTAGAATTTGCTTACAACAATAGCTATCATAGTTCAATCGGGATGCCGCCATTTGAAGCATTATACGGAAGACCTTGCAGAACGCCGTTGAGTTGGGACAGGTTAGAAGATCGGATAATCGTCGGACCAGACTTGATCCAAGAGATGGAGGATCAGGTAAAACTGATTAGACAATGGTTAAAAGAGGCTCAGGATAGACAGAAAAGTTATGCGGACACTCACAGGACAGATAGAAGCTATGTGGTAGGAGATCAGGTTTTCATCCGCATCAGACCTAATAAGAGCACCATTCGGTTTGGGAGGGGGACAAAATTATCCCCCCGGTTTATAGGACCGTTTGAAATCCTAGAAAAAGTTGGACCTGTCGATTATCGTCTTGCACTGCCACCCCACCTGCACAAAATTCATAATGTATTTCATGTATCTGCCTTGCGACATTATATTGCTAATAAATCTCATGACCTTCAATAGAAGGAACTGCAGGTATCGGACAAGGGAACCCTAACGGTCGAACCATTACGTATTCTGGAACGTAGAGTTCGACAGCTCAGGAACCGCCGGATAGACCAAGTGAAAGTCCAGTGGGACAAGATAGTCCTGGATCAGCGACTTGGGAGGATGCTAAGACTTTTTGCCAGAATTACCCCAGCTTATGCTAAATTTTGAGAACTGAAAACTTTTATGTATATGACTGCTCTATTTTGACACTTGAAATTTTGAAATACTATGTAAAGATGAGTTTTACTTTACTGGTACATGGATACCCATAAAGATAGAATGCTACTTCACTTTACTGATACAAGATATATGCTGTTGGTTTAGAATTTACTGGTGCATGGACACCGATGTGCGAGATGTCATTTAAATTAACATTGCAAGAATATGAAATCATAGATTAAATATTGTAGATGAAACTATCTGTTGATGAATTTCATTTACATTTCAAATATGATCAAAAGAAAGGAAATAGAAGAGTAACTACATTTTGAATATGAAAAGTGAAACATATTGGTATATAGATTGAAAGGGGTAAAGCAATGCATCATAAATAGAACATGTATGAACTAAACAGAAGCAGTGACTGAAATGAGAAATTTTATTGGACATATTGATACCTATGTAAACAAATTTTCTTTTATATAAGTTCTAGGATTAATATCATAAATATCAAAGTATTTTGAATATGTAAAGGTTGTTATATGGGTAACAATTGGTTATGAACAATATAGATGCATATGCTGTAATATGTGTACGAGTGTTTACATTGCAGATTGTGTACCAGTGATTACTTCGCAGAACACAGGTTACCGAAACAATAGATGTGATGACAAAATCCCCAGAACGTTGAGACTCCATGTGATTCCATGATAGGGTGTTGACCCTGGTCCTAGTGGGAGGGGTGGAGGTGTTGCCCACTGTTTATCCTCCAATACCTGGAGTCATGGGAGGACTGTGCGAGTCACGCTCCCATAGACGTGTGATGATGACTGCCGGATGCCTACAAGCATATCAGGTCGATATAATCGACGTTGATATCCTTAAGGTCTATGAATGGATCAGTAAAACTGATGCCATGTCATATTCCTGTAGAGGACGGATAGGAAGGGAATGGAAGAGATTAGGACGGACAGGATGATTTTAGAATAGTCTGCAGAGGCGGTTGAGATGTGAAGTAACAAATAAATTACAGAAAAAGAAACATGCATATTCAAATGAAATTCAATCTTAAAAATACAAACCTTCTCACTTGTGCCCTAATCTCTAAAAACATAATTATCAATATGAGTATATGAAGCCCTAACTTCGGGACGAAGTTTTCTGAAGGGAGGAAGTATGTAATGACCCATACCTAATTGATAAGTAGGATAACCATTAAAATTATATGTGGATGAACCAATAAAATAATAATATAAATTAATTAAGGCAAATTAATTAATTTATAAACAAACATAAAGTCATCACACCCATTCCTAATTTATAAATAAAATAATTTAATGAAGCCAAATTAATTAAGTTATTAAACAAACATAATACAAATTGAGCTTTCCATAAAGTCATCACATCTACGTAACTAGATGAGGACTCAACAAGGATATTTTATGCACTTTATCCCAAAACCTTATCTCGAAATTAAATGTCTCCTTAAATGAAGATAATATCTCCTTAAATGGTTGCAGACCCTCATAAATATGATAATATCTACGGGAGTTGAAGGCGGTGGAGAGATGGATATAAGGGGGAGGATGTGGAGGAAGGGGACGGTTGGTAGAAGAAAAATTCTACATTCTGGCTAACAAATGGATTGAAGGATACGAAGAGTACTGGAAGGGAGTTCCACCGTTCTGGGATTCTGGGCACGGGGGCAGAAGAGTGATCTTCTGGGTCTAGGATTGTTCCTAGATCGGCTGGGAGGATTGTTGTTTTGGTGATCTGTTCATTCTGTCCACAGCATCACACGAGGAGTACCTGAGGAGTGCCACCATTAATTCGTCTGCTGCATTCCAGGTATTTCCCATGTAGCTAAAACTGAAATTTCATTTCTGAACCACATAAAATCGTATTTCTATTGATTTATGTTTATATATATGCTTAGATATATGCATGGAAATGATCTCTTAAATTGTATTCGGGGGAAGAATGGTAGTTTGTAACTGTTGTCTTAATTAAGTATAAAAATTTGGAATAATCTTTAGAAGCAGCAGTGATTCCCTGTTAGCTGATTTGGCTAAGGTCTTTCCCTCCAGCAGAAACTTTGAAATTCCCTGAAATTTAGTGCAAAATTTAGGAAATTAACGAGATAGGTTTTTACAACGCTGAAGGAGCAATTTCAAGGCTCAGCTTCAAAGGGCCTATGGGTCAATTTAAAGGTTAGGGTTAGCCTAAGGAGTCCCAAATAGGTTACCCAAACAAACCGGATCAAGAAAAACCCAAGGCTGCTATAAAATAGGGTTTTAGGGCAGCGAATTGCTGCAAAACTAAGGTTTAAAAAAGTAGCAAATTTAGCTGTTAGAATTGTATAAAAGTTATATAGAATGAAGGATAATTTAAGAGTAAACTAACGAAAAAATTACAATCAATTTTTGACAGTTAATCTATCATATAACAACAAATAAAGGATGACGTCAGCCATAGAAAATGGCTGAAAATGCATGAAAATTTTGAATTAGTTTCTCTAATTCACCTTTAAACAAAACCAGACTGTAGGGAATACATTAATAAGTCATTAATTGTTAAAGACACAATAGTTTTCTGCATTCTTACTGCAATTTACAATAAAACAAAAAAAACGAATTTAGGGCTTTAAAACAATGCTATGAATGATAAAGACTAGTGCCTTATCAATCTAGGGAAAATGGGGTCTAGGATAAAAACTATTCTAGGGTTTATTTTGGAGTGATTCTGAATCCAACAAAACTAGGGCAAATAGACTAACTTACCCTAAGGTTTGCAATTTAGGTTCTCAATTTTTCGAATGATTAAGGGAAAGAAAAACCTATCACTATTCCTCAAATACTTGGAGGAAGGGCTTAGCTCAACAAGGGATGATGAAGGGGATATCAAATAAACCAACTTAGCACAAGCACATACATCCCATGGAAAATAAAACAAAGATAAAGAAAATAAGCTAACTTACTTCACCATGCAATATCCAAGATCCATCATAAGCATCCATAAAAGGAGATCAAATCACATCACATCATCTAGAAAGTCGCTCAACTAGGTCTCCATTGTGCACTAGAGAGAAATATCACTAATGAACAAGTGTAATAATCCATGTGTGACAATGCTCCAAGGGAAATCGACTCCCCTCTATTTATATGAGGATAGCCAAGTTAGTTTTCCTGAAATTAGACTAAAAGGCCTTAAAAAATGATTAAATCCATAATACATGGTGAATATGTCACAAGCCAGCCCCTAAATATAGCCAAATCAATGAAATAACATAAAATTAAGCCTCAATTAGCCCACACATGTGACTCAAATTTCCTCCAAAGGTGTTGTCATCATCCAAGGGGCATGTCTATCCATGAGAAGGTGCAAGGAACAACTTAAGTAATATGTCTTATCTCTTTAGTCATGGATCTCCATCCAAATGAGGTGGCATATCATTAAAATAGCCATTCAAATTCTACATCGTCCTCAAAAGGGTTCACATCATCATGGAATGAAGAACTAGGATGACATCATCAAGGTATAGCATGATGTCATCCAAGGAGATGGTGCATCTACCCCTCCAAACGGGTCCTAGGCAATGTTGCAGGAAACGCCCCCCCCCCCCGGCTCCAAGGCAGGAACCGCGTCCCGTACGGATCCGTACCCGGAACCGCGGTTCCTAAAAAAATTTACGATTCCTGCAATTTCGGAACCGTACGCAGGGATCCGCGGTTCCGTACAGCGGATCCGCGGTTCGTACGGCGGATCGCTGTACGGATCCGCCGCGGTTCCGGTACGGATCCGTACGGATCGCGAACGGTTCCGTACCGCGGCGTACGGATCCGACTAATGTAGGTCAGAAAAATGATTTTTTTGATTTTTATTTTTATTTTTGTCCTTGGTTGGGTTAGTAGGTGAGTTAGTGCTGAGTTAGGGATAGAAGGAAAAAAATATAAGCTCTCTTTTACCTCCTTAGATATTTCTTAGATGCTCCCTCATGGTAATGTTAAATTCTTAAAGTAAAAGTGACATTCTCATTTATTTTTCATTTTCATCCTTTTAATTAAATTTTTAACATTACCATGAAATGACTCAGGATGTTTGAGAGTGGTTCCAGCCTGATCGGACTTCATATGGAGAAAATAGAATTTCATATCCTCTTCAAAATTCAACAGACTTAACAGTTTTCAGGAATTCAGGATCAATGGTATGGTGGCATGTCATTAGATTATATCATGTATGAGGGTATGTGATTAGCATTTAATCAAGAGCACCAAGCCCTATATGTACCCTAGTGTTGGTGGTGTTAATTGTTGAACCCCTTTGTCATGTCGTTAGCAAAAAATTACATTTCAATCAAGTCAAAATAATCGATCAAGCATGTTAAGTTCTTTCTACCATATTTTAAGGCTTGCATTAGGGTTTGATCAAAATTGGGCAATTTTGACTAATGTCTCTAGATAATAGAGGTAGAGGCAAAGGCTAGATAAGAGGAGAAGAATCTAGATTATAGATGGTTGATGCATCTATTCTAAATGGTTGATGCTCAAATAATTAATCATTAATGTACAATGGATGTCATATCTATCTTGATTTATGTACAAATATGCATGCTTCCATATCTTCTACAATTAATTTGGTATTTTGGATATTTTTTTAATATAAATGCAAAAAAATAAAAAATAAAAAATATATATATAGTAGACGCTTCCGAGACGCTTCTCTTCCTAGATTTTTTGGAAATGACGCTTCCGCGTCCCCGCTTCCAAAAAACGTCCCCGCTTCGTCCCCGCTTCGTGCAACATTGGTCCTAGGTGATCAAAACCATCAATCACCATCAAGAGATGTGCAACGTCCATCAAGAAGGTACAATGCTAGCCTAGGTGTGTCTAGTCATCTTAGGGGTGCACCATCAGACATCTCTCAAGTCAATGTCCTAGCGCCAAAGCTCAACATACAAGGTCCTAGAGCTAGAAAAGGGCAACATCATTAGTGATAAGTCATCAACAAAGTCAACTTTCCTAGTTAGGGCTCCAACATCCTCCATCAAGTGTCATGTGCCATCATGGAATAGAGCTAGAGGTGCTCAACAAAGTGCTAGAGAAGCATCGCTTATCCCTTAAAGGATCCTGCCCACACCTAAAAGAATCGCCTAACACATATTGAAGGAATCAAGTGAGATCAACATCATGGATACAAGAACCATAGAATCATCAAGGTGGATCATATTTAATGTTAAAGCCATCAAAGTATTTTTCACAAGCATCATATTCAAATGTCCTACTAGCTTATGATTATGTAAAATTTACCTCATTACCTCACTTAGGTATGGGAGGGTTATCACATGGCCTTATTAGGTGCTTCCAACTCTAAGGGGAGGAATAGTTCTTAGGCTAAGTGCAAGTGACAGGTGTTATGGCTTGGGGTTTACTTCATAAAAGGTGTCATAGTCTTATGCTAAGTTATGCAAACCATTGTCCATGAGCAACTTTGTAGAGGAAGTACCTAGCTGCTTGAGTTACCTTTTCCTCGACTTTGTTTTTCCAAGCCCCCATACTTGCCTTTTTCTTTCTTGCTTTGACATGGCTTGCTTAACAAGCTGTATGGTTTATCAAGTAATAATGATCATACAATCCCCCTTTACTAATGGCCAGTTTATTTCTTCATTAGGGTTGGGATGTTCACAAAGAGTTCCTTTTACTTTGATATGCGTGATAAGCATAGATACTCTTAGGGATGACGACTATATAAGAGGGTGTAGATCTCAAGCTAAAATTGGATTTTTCTTGCTCTACATCCCTTGCCATTCTTTTTTATTTTAACATTTGGCTCATGCTCTTTCTTTTCTTACAACTGCATCAACACTGAGTATATTCAAACCCTTCGTCTTGTGGGGCAAGGTCAACAGGAACCAATTTGAGCAACTGACAACAACCAATCAAAAGATGGGGTAGCGGACATCGAGGAATGATGACAAGTGTTAAGTATGAATAATATTGACTGCTGCCATCATCAAAGCCTCCTATTTGTGCCCCTCCTAGATAGTGAAAGAAAGACCCTAAGGAAGGTCATACTAGACTAGGGACACATGAGAGCCACCAAGGTGAAGAAAGGGAACAAGTACACAACAAATAGCAATCTATAATCTAATTTGAACCTGTGATCCATAATAGAATGCCTTAAACATTAAATGAAAACACTTGAATGCAAAAAGGGTTATAGTACCTGTTGCACATATTTTGACACAAGTCCAAGGAAGCAATTGTGCCAAATTTTTAAAAGTTCAGAATCATTAGCTAGCATCTTATTCTATCATTATAAACCTAATTTCTGCAAATTGTAATGTAAATGATGATAGTACGACTATATAATTATGTAACTATGATTTTGGCGACGAATTTCATCCTAGGAGGTTTTTCGTCTCACCGAATTATGTGTGTTTCTAAAGACGGATAATCAGCAAACTTTTTCCCTCCACCTTAACCACAAAGCTAAGGTGGAATTTATTGTCAAAGTCTTCGGTGAGTCCTAGTGTTCTTTGTTGAGACTATTGAAAAAGTGATTTGGGAATAATTTAAGCTATTTGGCTAAATAATTTTATTACAGATCACTTGGTCTACTAGATCATATTGAGTCGCAAAATTGGGTAAAAATTATGAGGGTCTATAACGAACGAGTATTCCCCCTTTGAGGGTTGAAATTGTAATTATCCGATGTAAAAATATTTTAGTGCATGGTCCCTCGCGATCAAACACCATGGCTAAAGTATGTGAGGGTGGAAAAATAATTAATGCCCTCTTGTGTCAATTAATTAATTTTTCTGGCAAAAATAAAATTAAATCCTCAGCTAGAAAATTAATTTATTTTGAGTCAAAAATTTAAATTAGAGAAATTAATTTCTCCAAGTGGAAAATGACCAAAAAATTTGTGGGTCAAAAAGAATCTAATTTTTGGAGGTCCCTAAAAGGAAAAAATGCATTTTTTAAGAAAAATTAAGCCCTTCGACCTGGTGGTTAAGTCAAAGTCAATTTTTTGAGAATATTAATCCAAAATCTTTTTTTTTGGATTAATAAAAAATGGTTTTTATGAGAAATTCAAAAATTCCTTAAAAAAAAGTATTTTCGACGACAAAGATTAAAAGTTGATCAATTATTTATCGACGGTCGAGATTATTTTGATGGGGATCAAGCCAACTAGTCATTATTTTCCACTTGGAGGAATTTCTCTATAAATAGAAGGCTATTGAGCTTCTATGATCATTGTGATCTTTCACTGATGTAATTTTGTAAACGCTGGTGTGAAGCCACTATTCTACTGGGAATGTTTGAAATTCATAATAAAGAATTTGGGTTCAGTTCATGGTGTCTTTGTCCCATTGATCTGTGGTATGTGTTGGGTATGTGCTTTCCTATATTGTGCTAAATATTTTATAGAACTTGTTATTTCATTAGATGGTTATTCTATTGGTAGATTTTGGGTCTATCTTAGGTGATCTGATGCGCCATATGTATAAAAAGTTTTCATGAAGAAATATTTAGAGTTTGCAGGTTCCCCGGCCCTTGGGCTCCAAGTTCAAAGACTGTGGGCATAGGCCGACCTTGTTTGGGTTTCGAGAAATTTATGTGTTTTTCTTACTTTGCTAAAACTATGGTTAATATATATCTTTCGAAATACATCAAGCCATTGCCATTATTATAAAAATTACCCTTCCAAAAATATTTCAAGCATTGTATATTTGTATATGTTTTGTCAATTATTTTTTGTAAATAAATTTCTTCTAAACCGTGTTTTGCAGCTATTGGGGTTTTGGTTTTATTTTGAATGTTTGTATATATTGGGGTTTTGGGCACTTGTATTTTCATTTGCGCATGTGAGATTCAAGAAGATTTGTTGGGGTTTGAGCTAGATCTAGACTCTTGAGGGTAAGATGTAGTCTCTCAAAATTTTGCAAGGCCGGCATTAAGAATTTTTGCAGTGAAATTGAGCAAAATCAAAGACCTAAAGCAAATAATAATTTTTGTGAGGGTTTCAATTTTTTTTTTAGGGCCTCTAGGCCCAGCGTCCTCCTCCTAGCCTAGCCGTAGGCCAATTTGGGCATTTTTCCCTTAGTCGTGGGCTTGTTGCCCTAGTCGTCAAGCCCTAAGAGTTGTTCCCCTTAGCCGCAGGCCCATTAGGCCTTGGAATAGCCTTACCTTGGCCTCTTAGGCATGGCCGCAAGCCTTACAGCCCCTCCCCAACCCTATCGTGGCCTTTTCCTAGCCCTCTAGGCATCCCTCTTCCCTCGACTTGCCTCTCCTCCCTTCCTCCTACCTTCGGCCTGCCCTAAACCCCTCTCCATCCTTCTCCATCTGCCTTCAGCCTCCTCCTCTAACTTGCCGGAGGCCTCTAGGAAGCCTTGGACTTGAGCCAAAGCCCTAAGAGGCCTCTTGGCCACTTCCTTAGCCTACCGGAAGCCTTTCCAAGGCTTTTCGTGAGCCTAATTGGCTCTCTACCTTGAGCCGCAGGCCTAATGGGCCTTGCTGCCCCCTCTAAGCCCTTCTTCCTTGTCTCATTCATCTCTGTTGGTAATTCTTCAATTTCTGAAGCTAACATTGTGTGTATTGCAACAAATTTGGGTCAAAATTCGTGATTGCAGGTGACTTTGGCATTGGAAATATTGTGGGCAGCTCTCCTAGCTTCCTTCAAGGCCTCAAGGCCTAAGGGTTTGATCTCTAAACCCTTTTACTCTCACTGTTTTGCTAAAGCAGTTTTAACTCTTATTAACAGTGACTAAAATCCATTTAAGTGACACATAACTCATCTACAAGTCATCTAAATAAATCTACAAAGCATTTCACGAGCTGGGCATTCATCATTTGGCATTGATCTACAAGTTTTGATGACTGTTATCTATTTTTATCTCTGCATTATAAGCTCTGATCTATAACAGTGATATTAGCATCATAAGAAGGCTGAACTCATCCATAAATTGGATCTTGGCAAAGTGGTTTGGGGTAGTGGATTGTTTCACTTGCACTTGGCATCTCATTTTGCATCTAGAAATGCTCTAAACTAAAGGTTACTCACTTCTGTCATAAAACTCACTTATTTCTTATCTGAATAATATTGGAACATGAGCAACATAAGCTTCTATTGTTCAAGCTCTAATAAAAGATTTGCTTCATTGTTTTGAAGTGCTATCATTGTCTAAGCATTTGTAATATTGGATAAGAACACTAACTTTTTTTGTCTTGTGAAAGCTCCATAATCCTAATCGCACACAATAAGCTCACTCTCTAAAGCACTTTAATATTTTGGCATTGTGTTGAATAGTTTAAGTTATTTGGGCATCTTGTGTTACATCACTTGTCTTTTGAGATATAATTGTTCCTATCACTCTAATTGGCATTAAAGTGTCTTGTTCCAATTATCATTGAATGTCTCCTGAGGAATCTATGATCTTGGCTAATTGAGAATCTAATAATCATTGTGTTCTTAACGTAAGAATTGGTGAATCAAATTGCACATCTCTTAATAATTATCTTGTTAACATTGAGGAGGCTAATTGTTGAGAAATATTGGCTAAGAGCATTTACAATCTCATATTGTCTCATTGGCTAATTGTTATAAGAGTATAAGTGCTCTAATTTTTATCTATTGTGGATATTTGGTTATTGAACATTTGTATCGTGGATATATCTTGTATCTTGTTGGCATTTGTGATATTGAGCACATTTCATCTTGTGTTATAACTTATGATTATCTTTAATTTGTTATTAAGTAACTGAGTACTTAACATAAACCATCTTAACTCAAGAAGCACTCATTCACCTTGCATCTCATTATAGAGCTAGTCTTGCACTAATAATTCACCTCCAAGCATAAGCTTGGTTGATAGAAAGATAGGAACACCTTTCTCATCTAGCTTGAGGAGCCTAGCACCTCTTTAGTGGTTAACAAGGTGACCTTGCAGCCGTCAAAGCCACAGTCTCTATAGCGCCAGATGCACTAGGTGGTTAGTACCTAAGGGGAGGTATCGTTAATCAAGCCTTTGCTTGCTTCCCCTTGGCCTCTTTCTCACAACCTACTCTAAATACTAGCTTCAAAATAGTTAAGAGAAAAGATACACCTAGAATAGGCATCTAATTAAAAGCAATCAAGATTCTTGCATCATACCTAAGTCATCATATTTGCATAGCATATAGCATAGTTAAGCATTCAAGCAACAGTTGTTCATCTGATCATTTGGTCTTTAATTGATAAAAAGCAAGTAAGTTGACTCCATAAGGCATTGATCTCATTAGTAATTCAATCTAATCCAAGGTTGCTTGGGAGCAGGAGCGGGGAGTGACATTTTCAAAAGTTCCTAGTTCGGGAGCGAATTTTTATATAATATATATTTTTATATATTTTGATGCATTTATGTCAACAAAAGCATGCAGAATGATGAATTAGATATAAAAAAATAAAAACATGGATTGAACCATATAACATCAATCATCTAGAAGTTATACTCTTCATCAACCACATCCACAAGTTAGTAACATACAACATATCGAGTCTCATGATTCATCAATCTTAAATATTCAAGCTTTCAAAATTCAATATATAACATTTATCATCATTGATCATTAAAGTTGTAACTTGTACTTGTAGCCATTACCATTACCAAGTAACCAAACGATAACAAAGAATATCTAACATGAAAAGAAATGTTTCAACTTTCACGAAGCATCATATTCATAATTCATTACCAATGAGTTATAAATGCTAACTTCAAACTTCAAACTTAAATTGTCATATATTGTTTACAAAAAATACCATAATAAATATGAAAGAGACAATAGTTATAAAAATACTAGAAATTAGAAAATACAAGTAAATCTATTTTCTACTGCTTAACCCTCTTGCCATGAGAAATTTCTAATTTATTGTCTCGTGATTTATTAGGAGTCTCCTCCTACATAGTCAAAACGACCTTAGTGCTCTTGATTAAATACAAGTTCCATACCATAGTACATGAAAAAATCCAATGGAAACATTGCAATCCCCCACAATCCTAAAATCCTGAAAAAAATGATAACTCTACTAGATTTTGAGTGAGATCTAAAATTCTATTTTCTCCATATGAAATCCAATGAAGTTGAAATTGTTGATTTTTGTAGCATCAGAAAGTGCTCTAAGTCTCAATTTTGGTGTAGAGGCTTAGACACTAGTATTCCAAAGAACCCAAAAAGCATTTGTGGAAATTCCACTCGGATTTTGTTTTATTTGAAAAATTAATTATTTTAATGGGGACCCTAAGTCTAAACTTAGGGAAATTAAATAATTAAAGGGTATTAAATAAAATAGAGTGTGAATCTTCTAGAGGACATGGATCAAGACATGTTATAAACTTAGCCGTTGATTAGACATATAATCTAGGTTGTTGATATGTCAACGAGAAGACTATAAAGGAAGGCTTGAGGGTCATTTGGAAAACACACTAAGACATTGAATTGATCGAAGATCGAAATTTCTGGGGCAGGTTTGCTGAGAAATTTGGCTAGAGATATGAGCAGTGAGGGGCAGAGATAGCATCCAGAGAGGAAGAGATTTTCTCAGCCGGTGGAGCATCAGTCAGAGAGAGGTAGAAGAGAACTAACCAAAGCCAGCACTGAAGGAAGAGGGTTGACACAGTGACTACATTGGCTCACGTAGAAGCAGCGCAGAGGAAGAGGAAAGATTTTTGGAATTTTGTTGGTGAATCAATTTTGGAGGCCGGGATCTAGAAAGTGGCATCGAGAGGCTGTTCCTCAAGGTCCACAGAGGCAAAACGACTTGGTTGAGGGCCAACGCTGAGCCTAGAAGGGGATGACGCAATGGCTGGAAGTTCCAGCGCTAGATCTGCGAAGAGCTTCTCCGGGGCAGTGTTGTCTTCATCTGGATCAACCAGAAATTCATTGATTGAGTGAGGTAAATCCTCACAAATTATTCTGCCAGTATTTCTCTCTGTACCTGAATCATCCTAGGGGTATTCAGAGATGTATTCAGACATTGCTACTGCATAATAATAAAACCCTCAGATTTGTTGCACCGGTTTTCCCGCATTGGGTTTTTCCAGGGACTTAGTCCAAAATAGAGGAGTCATATGTGTGAATGATTTCCTTGTTCAATTTCCTTGTTTCAGAATCATAATTATTGTTGTGTAGGTTGCTTCAGTGATTGCTTTAATATTTCATGAATGTATTCAGAAATAATTGTGTAAAGTAAATTACATAATAGATGAAGTAATTCGAATGGTTCTAGTAGGATTCCTTAGATTGATTGCGATCTAGGAATTTCACATGATATCAGAGCATTGATGTGAAACAGGAAGTACGGATCTGATTTCTGAAATGAAGGTCGTTATTGCCGCAGTGCAACAGGAACGAATCCATTGAAGGATTGCGTAGTTCTGGCTAGGAAGGCTGAGATTTTTGTGGCAATCTCTCTCTGAGTGAGTCGACAAAGAGAAAGGGCTTCCAGATTCAAGATCTTGTTGTGGCAGAGGGAGCAGCGTAGAGCCTCCAAATAGAAGACAAAGGGACACAGTTTTCTAAAGCTGTTGTTGGGCAGAAAAGCGTCTGAAGGAGTCAAGAGCACATATTTGGGGAATTCTTCCTCAATGATTTCCTTACTGAGGAAGTCATCATTTCTCAGTTGTTGAGCGGTAGAGGAGCAGCGTAGCTTACAACTCCACCAGGGAGTGCGTAAGCCTGCCAGGTGCTGCGCAGTAGGAAGAAAGAGGGAGCAGATTCAACAGTTTTTCGGCTGAGATGGCATCTCATGGACTTCGTGATCAGGATCAGTTGGAGAGCTCCTCCAACTATATGATCTGAAAGGAAAGGGCTATGTTCCTTCTAGATGAATATGATCTGAAGGCGTTCGTGGAGAACGTGGCAACTGTACCTACAGATCCAGATCAAAACAAGAAGTACAAGGCTGATATGGCGAAGGCGAAGAGGTTGCTCCATGATGGTGTCAAGGATCACATCATCTCACATGTGGCTAGCAATAATACTGCTAGAGAGATGTGGGTAGCTTTGTATGACCTATATGAGGGATCTTTTGAGCAGCGGAAGTTGTACTTGGAGCAGAAGCTCTATATGATCCAGATGCGGAAAGGGGAGCGCGTGCCTTCATACCCCATGCAGTTTCAAGAGGTTCGAGATTAGCTGTCGGCAATAGGTGCCACACCTACAGCTGCAACCATGGTACGGATGGCACTTAACAGTGTCACAGAGGAGTGGCAAGTGTTTGTCCGGAGAATACTGGGTCGGGCAGCGTTACCTAGCTGGGAGCATTTGTGGTCAACTTTCTAGGAGGAAGAGCTGAGGAGAGACCTCATCAAGTGCAAACTTGATGGCAGCAGTGGAAGCAGATCAAAATCCATGGAGGAAGAGGTGAACACAGCCCTTGCACCGAAGGGACAACAAGTACAACAGAAACCGAAGCGTGATGCTTCAAAGGTCAAGTGCTTCAGATGTGGCGAGATGGGCCACTATGCATCTTAGTGTCCTCGGAAGAAGAATGACAAAGATGAGAAGCATGACTCGAAGGTTGTAGCCGCGAGAATCGAGGAGGATGAGGTGGCCATGAGTGCCCATGCTTCTCCAAGTGAGAAGTGGAGTGATATTGAGTTGTAGTTCTTTGAACTTCAGTTGGGCAATATCATTGAGGAGCCCACCTCATGAATTATACCTTGCCATGGGAGCCCATATTTGCAGTAGCGGGATGGAGGAGTTTTTAGTGAGAGTCGAGGAGCCATGGAGACGACAGTGCAGTGGGTAGCAACGTTCATTTTTGGAGTTGCACAGAGCAGAGGCAGCAGCAACAGCGTAGTGTACAGTGGTGCAGCGCAGTGGAGAGAAATGCTTTCACAGTGTAGATCAACAGCAACGCAGAGCATCCGAGGGACAACGCAGTAGCTATCAGCAGTTAGATTCTTTAGCACCAAGGTGCATCCACTGAACACTTGTTCAATTTTGGGTGAGTTTCAACTGTTTCTCTCAACAGCTGAGTTGCAGTGCAGATGCAGTGTTAGCAGCATAGTAGATGCAACACTTGAGAGGGAGTTGTAGTACAGATGCAACAGTGGTAGTGGCAGTGTCATGGGCAGCAGTAAATGTAGAAATTTCTGAATCCTAATTCTTATGCAGAAATTATTTCTATTAATCCGGCTAAGCATCTCCTACTTATACAAGTTATCAACTGAATAAATTCAAGTTAACATCAAAGCAAAACACATAACAAATCTCTACCAATTCAGAACTAGAATAAGCACATGCACACATAGACAAAGTGACATAGTTATTTCTGGACAAACTGTCCCCAGAAAAACCCAATGTGGGAAAACCGGTCTCTAGCTGCTAGAGGGCTCTATTATTAAGAATATTTCTGAATACACAACTCTGGGTTCCAGATCTGGGAAACCTACAGAGAAAACTCTAGATCTGTAGCACCTGGCTAATCTAAGACCAACAATACTGACTAATCCACACCCTCAAATGGGATTTACAGAACTCAGCCAAATCTAGGCCTAGCAACCCCAGATTTACCCCTGAAAGACACTGCATCAGCCTCCGAAGGCCTCCAAATTCTCAACATTGTCACTAGAAGAGACTGCGTTACCCCAGACTGGCTGACGCAGTCACTACGCTGCCCCTAAGGGTCTCTCCGTAACCCCTGAAGGGTTTCCTGCAAATCACGTTGTCCTTGCTGCTGCTGCTGTTGCCGTCTGCTACTACTGCTGCCTTCTGCTGCTACTTCTGCTGCCTTCCTCTGCATTGTCTTTCCTGATCTCTTCTCTGCTTCTTGTGTATTCTAGACCCCGGGATCAGATCATCCCCTTGGTCTAAATTCCCCTCTCTGCAACTGAAACACTTGAGAATTCTTAGCAACCTCGCCCCAGAATCTCAGCTTAGCTTTAGTGCTCTGCCTTTGTGTGTCTTACAAATGACCCCAAGCCTTTCCTTTATACTTTTCTCGTTGACAAATCAACGACCAAGATTAAATATTTAATCAATGGCTAAGATTAAAAGAAATCTTGATCCATGTGACTTAAGACATTTTCATCAAATGTTTAATTAAATTCACTTTACTTGTTTTATTTTCCTAAGTTTTAACTTAGGAAATACATTAAAATAATTAATTAATTTAATATCTCCTAAACCAGATGAAATTTCCCAAATCCATTTCTGGGTCTTGTAGATCAGGTGAACTCTAGTCCTTCCTCAAAATTTGGGACCTAGAGCACAACTGATGCCACCCCAAATACACAAAATCTCAACACTCCCTCTTAGCATCAAGGGTGTGCTCTAGCAATACATCACACTAATGCATTACATGATTTTGGGCACTGGTTCTCCGTGCCGCCAAGCTCGTCTCCCGCCACTCAACTCGCACTCATCGCCGCGATTCCCAGATCGTTGCTCCACACTCGCTTAACCTGGTCTCAACCACTGTATCGCAGCTCTGGTAGAAGTGTCACTCATATCTATGCCGCTCTGACAAAGATCGCCACCGCTGATCTGTCGTAGACTGCACCTCACACAGAGAAACAACTGAATCTCCTGCCCAATCTTTGATAGACAAGTCAAATGGGCTGCATCCTCATCACTGAAGCTCCATAGGATACAGATCTGTGCTGGAATCTAAAGAATGATGCACATCTACAACTCTGCTGCGTAATCAGACTCCTTCTGCACTACTGAAGTCACATCAACTCCTTGTGTTGAAATCTATCACGTTGTTGTTGCACTGCATTGTCCCTATGAAGCTCTATGCGCTGATGCAACTCTACACTGCGTAAGCAGTACTGCACTGTGTTGCTGAAGTCACATCGGCCTCTTCGCTGCTACTGATTCTGCACTATTGATGCTATTCTCTGCACTGCTCCTCCCAGCCTCCAAATCTGCCTCTGCTTATGCCTCATCTGCGATATATGCACCCACTGCTCCACTTGTCCCGCCACTGTCTTAAGGCTGTCTTAGATCGCTTGTGATCCAAGAGATGAGATGCTCAAGGATCCCACCTTACTTCCATGTAGCTCCTCTACATGCCCATGTCACCCCACCTCCGTGGTTCATGAGTACTCATGGCTACATCATCTCCCCGACAAGATTTACACGTAATCCCTAACACTTAGGGCTGTGTGAAACCTCAGATCTGCCACTGAAAGACACTGCATCAGCCTCTGAAGGCCTCCAAATGCTCAGTGTTGTCATTGGAAGGGACTGCGTTACCCTAGAATGGGTGACACACTCACTACGCTGCCCCTAAGGGTCTCTGCGTAAGCCCTGAAGGGTTTCCTGAAAATCACGTTGTCCTTGCTGCCTGCCGCCTGCTGTTGCTGCCGTTGTTACCTTCCTCTGCGCTGTCTTTCCTGATCTCTTCTCCGCTTCTTGTGTATTCTAGACCTCGGGATCAGATCATCCCCTTGGTCTAAATTCCCCTCTCTGCAACTAAAACACTTGAGAATTCTTAGCAACACCGCCGTAGAATCTCAGCTTAGTTTCAGTGCTCTGTCTCTGTGTGTCTTACAAATGACCCCAAGCCTTTCCTTTATACTTTTATCGTTGACAAATCAATGACCAAGATTAAATCTTTAATCAATGGCTAAGATTAAAAGAAAGCTTGTTCCATGTGACTTAAGACAATTTCATCACATGTTTAATTAAATTCACTTTAATTATTTTATTTTCCTAAGTTTTAACTTAGGAAATACATTAAAATAATTAATTAATTTAATATCTCCTAGACCAGATGAAATTTCCCAAATCCATTTCTAGGTGTTATAGATCAGGTGAACTCTAGTCCTTCCTCAAAATTTAGGACCTAGAGCACAACTGATGCTACCCCAAATACACAAAATCTCAACAGTACAGTGGCAGCAGCAGCACAGTGTTGGTGGACAACATCAACAGCGCAGAGGATGCTTCAGGGTCAGGGCAATATACAGCAGGCATTATTGCTAGTGGACTTTCCTCGCTAAGAGGGACTGTTGATTTTTGTAGCAGCAAAAAGTGCTCTAAGTCTCAAATTTGGTTTAGAGGCTTAGACACTAGTATTCCAAAGAACCTAGAAAGCGTTTGTGGAAACTCCACTTGGATTTTGTTTTATTTGAAAAAATAATTATTTTAATGGGGACCCTAAGTCTAAACTTAGGGAAATTAAATAATTAAAGGGTATTAAATAAAACAGAATGTGAATCTTCTAGAGGACATGGATCAAGTCATGTTATAATCTTAGCTGTTGATTAGACATCTAATCTAGGTCGTTGATGTATCAACGAAAAAACTATAAAGGAAGGCTTAAAGGTCATTTGGAAAACACACCAAGACACTGAATTGATCTAAGATCGAAATTTCTAGGGCGGGTTTGCTGAGAGATTCGAGCTAGAGATCTGAGCAATGAGGGGTAGAGATAGCATCCAGAGAGGAAGAGATTTTCTCAGTCGGACGAGCATCAATCGGAGAGAGGCAGAAGAGATCTAACCAAATCCAACGCTAAAGGAAGAGGGTTGATGCAATGACTGCGTAGGTTCAGGCAGAAGCAGCGTATAGGCAAAGGAAGGGTTTTCAGAATTTTGTTGGTGGATCAGTTTCGGAGGCCGAGATCCAGAAAGTGGCACTAGGTGGCTGTTCCTCAGTGTCCACAGAGGCAAAACGACTTGGTTGAGGGCCAACGCTGAGCTTGGAAGAGGGTGACGCAGTGGCAGGAAGTTTCAATGCTAGATTTGCACAGAGCTTCTCCAGGGCAGTGTTTTCTTCATCCGGATCAGCCGGAAATTCAGTGATTGAGTGAGATAAATCCTCACAAATCTTTCATGCAAGAGTTTTGTATTCGAATTACCCTGTGGTTCAGAGATGTATTTAGACATTTACCGTACTGCTCTTATCTGCTCTTACTGACTTAGTCCAAAATAAAGGTGTCATATGTGTGAATGATTTCCTTTTTCAGTTTCCTTGTTTTAGAATCATAATTATTGAAGTGTAGGCTGCTTCAGTATTTCATGAATGTATTCATAAATAATTGTGTAAAGTAAATGACATAATAGATGAAGTAATTCGAATGGTTGTAGTAGGATTCCTTAGATTGATTGAGATCTAGGAATTTTCACAGAAACCACTCTCAAACATCCTGAATCATTTCATGGTAATGTTAGAAATTTAAGTAAAAGGATGAAAATGAAAGATAAAGGAGAATGTCACTTTTACTTTAAGAATTTAACATTAAAAATGAACTGCATATCAACACTAGGGCCATAGGCTTGAACATTAGCCTGCCCCACTCAAAAAAACATGTTTCCAATCTTTAATAGCTCCTTAATAGGCAAGGAGCGAAATTTTTTTAGGGAGTGCGCTCCCGGGGTCGCTCATTGATGCACTCCGGGAGTGGATTCGACCAGGGGGGGGCTCCCCCGCAACCCTGATCTAATCTAATAACTTGCTAAATCAACCAAGTGGCTAGGGCATTCAACTATGTCTCCCAGACTTGTTGGTTGCCAACGAGTCTTGCATTTCTATCTTTCATAGAGACTACCCCCCATAGCCTATTGTTGGGAGACAACTAGAACGGAGAGGTCAAGGATCAGAGTGACAACCCACGACCTGAGTCGTTGTCGCACCGTGCCTGTACAATCTAAGCGACAACAGTACCTTACAATAGATGACCCACCTTCATCGGATGAGTAGGCTAGATGAATGAATATATTGACCAGTTCATGGATGAAAGGCATCTGAGGTTTACTATCCATGCATCATGGTACCTATGTTGTTGGTTGGCAAGCTACAAATGTAGGTGGAAAATTTTTTCATAGGGTTACCCACGTAGCTAGATGAATAATAGGGCCCAATCAAAGGAAGCTTTACTTAAATTTAAATGTACTTATTTTTTTATTTGTAATATTCCTAATTAGCGACAGCTAATTGGAATATTCGATTTTGTATAGTTTTGTCATCTATAGTTTATAAATAAATAAAAAGTGAGTAGAGAGGGTCTAACTCACTTAAGTGAAATAAAACATCCTCCTAGTAGCATAACGTTGTAACTTAAGGGAGAGCCAAGGGGGGGCCAAGCACCATGTAGAGAGGGGGCTCACGTTAGCTCTAGAAGCTTCTGCGCAAGAGAGGTTGGACACGTGGCAAGAGATGGAGGCTACGTTGAGGAGATGGCCTTGGGATTGGAAGGCCAACGTTATAAAAGAAGGAGGAGCCTTCTCATTGGATTGATTCTGTTGTTGATGATATTGAGCTAGACGTTTTGTCTTCTTGAGCACGCTGGCTGTTTAGCCTGTCTGCAGCATTGTTTAGTGCATTGAGTGTCTCCGGTCGGAGATCTCGCCCTTAGCCCCGGGGGACTTCGAGTGCCTGCTCGAGCAAGGTTATTTCTTCAGTATTTTGTGAGAGGTTTGTTGTTTGGGTTTGCTGCGAAGCTGAGCTTTAGTAGAGACTGCGCAGTCACTGGAAGAGAGGACGCAGTCCATTTTGGAGGGGCTCCGGATCAGGATTTCTGCAGGAGATTTAGCCGAGATTTTGGAGCAGAGGATCAGCCTTTGCCTGTAGGAGGATTTTGGTGGAGTTTGAGGCAGTGTTTCAGCTATTCTTATTTAGCCTCTGCGTAGAGCCTTGAAGGCCAGCGTAATTCCCTGAGGAGGTATTTTCTGGTGATTTTCATGGGTCGGCTATTTTTGATATGGTTTATGGGTTTTGTCCGGATTGGTGAGTAGAGGAGGATTGCAGATTTTCAGCTCATTTCGGCAAGGGGATCAGCCCCTAGTCTTCAGTTCATTCCAGCAGTAGCAGCTACACGGCAGTTTTCCAGCAGCTGGGACGCAGTTCATAGAACAGCCGTTTCCTGTATTTTCTGAGAGTGTTTCTTCACTTGCCTTGAGAAAGATTAGGTGTCATCACGCTGATCACCTATTGTACTTAATTATATTTCTCAAATTAATAAAATGGCTTAGCATTTCCTCTCTATGTTTTTGGATGAGTTGCCGTATTTTCTTTCTCTGCTATTATATGTCTGCTGCACTGTTATTTTTATATATTCTTGGGCATTCTAGTTCTATACCACTTGGTGTGTTTATCTTTCGGTCTTAGATAGATTCTGGAAAGGGCCAGGTAGCCTCCGGATCTCTTCCTCTTTTCAGAGGCGAAATATCCGGTAAATGCCCTCCCAGTCCATCTTTGGTTGGAGTTTGCCGTGTTTTAGAGATATCCCCGAAACGGGATATTACAGAGGTATCAGAGCATAGCTCTGGCTCAGCCTATGGTCTATGACACCGGGGAAGAGACCATATATTTGTTATAGAGGCAGGAAGTACAGAGACCGTGAGCGTAGGTTGGAGAACACCTACGGAGAGGGAGACTGTGTTCGGGTGGTGGACACAGAGCAGGAGAGAGAGCCTATGATAGACGCAGAGCAGGAGGAGCCTGTATTAGATTCAGAGCAGAGAGGGCCGATGGCAGATGACACAGAGGCCAAACAGTTTGGGGAGGCTCTCCTCAAATCGGTGCAGGATTTGGCTAGACAGATTGAGGTGATGGGTTAGAGATTCACCGATGTGGAGGCTAGACAAAGTGAGACCCCACAGGTTTTCCAGGTAGGAGAGGGATCAGGTACATCCCATCATTTGCCGGAGTATGGTGCTGCTCAGCATGATATTCCTCAGCCGATGGCTTCACGTGCACCTACCCGCTCTACTATGCCCACTTTCTTGGGAGCAGACACAGGGGCAGAAGCCCAACAGGAGGTAGAGCCCGGACACATGTGCGAGTATTTTGTAGAGTATCAGGCCTATGGGCAGGAGTTCAGGGATGCTCTCTCATTTAGGGATTTTGTTCAGCTCCAGCGGGACAGTAGACCCTGCGACCATCATAGAGGGCACCGACATTATCATGATGGAGATACCCACCGCACATCTAGCAGATTCCATTTGCCTACGTTTGATGGCTCATCAAACAGTTCGGAAAAGTCTTGGGTGGAGAAGCTGGACATCTATTTCCAGCTTAACCAGATGTCGGAGACGGAGGCCATCAAGGTGACGATATTGCATTTGGATGGTGAGGCCCAGGACTAGTGGTTCCATGGGATGGTGACACTCGGGCATTCTACAGTGACGACATATGCCAAGTTTACCAGGAGGTTGATGGAGCGTTTTGACCGGAGGGATCCGAAACAGCACTTTGTTGAGCTGACGAGGCTCAAGCAGACTGAGAGCCCAGAGACTTACATTGCAGATTTCTTGAGGATTTCAGTGATGGTGCCAGATCTATCCGCAGCTCGGATGATCTATATGTTTGTGGAGGGATTGGCAGAGCCACTTCGAGGTCTAGTCAGATCTACTAGACCAGCTACACTCCAGGATGCTATTAGCAGGACCAGGGACTTATAGGATGCATTGCCCAGGACACGGACACCTTACCCCCAGAGATAGGGGTTCCTGCCCAAGGGGAAGGATGTGAGGGTTCCTCCTCCCAAGGGGAATCCAGGTCGGGCACAGATAGATGATGATGCCAGGAGGGAGTTGAGGAAGAAGCGACTGTGCTTCACTTCTCAGGAGCCGTGGGCACCAGGGCATAGGTGTGCTGCTGGCAAAGAACACTTCATTGAGGTCTTCTCCGATGATAGCAGGGAAGAGGATGAGGAGGCAGAAGATAGTCAGACGGCCCAGGATTAGTTGCCGCCTCCACCTCCAGGGACAGGAGGTGCAGCTTTTGCACCCACAGGAGGGACCCTTGCAGCCTTGCGAGGAGTTCCTAAGTATTTGACGCTGCGTGTACGAGGGACAGTACGTGGCCAACGAGTATCAGTCTTGGTTGACAGTGGGACGACCCACAACTTCACTGATGCACAGATGGTCGAGAGGAGGGGTATACCGACCGAGAGCTTTGACGGATTTCAGTCTTGGTCCCAGGAGCCTAGACGATGCAATGTGCCCAGTATGTTCTAGAGTTGGCAGTGACGATGGGTACCTACACCGTGACCAGACACTTTTTCGTGGTCAACATACCAGATACCAATGTGGTATTGGGTGTTCAGTGGTTGATTACTCTGGGGAAGGTCACCACAGATTGGGAGGCCTTAGAGACAGAGTGGGATGACAAGAAGACAGGGAAGCATGAGAAGATCCGCGAGATGCACACTTACCCACCTCAAACAGTTTCGGCACACCAGATGGAGGCAGACTTCCGGAAGGGAGACATGGAGTGGATGGTTGAGTTGCGGGCATCAGAGGCAGAGACCACCGGTCGAGCAGTTCATCCGGATATACAGGCCATCCTTGACAGGCATGAAGTAGTGTTTGGGGATATACCACCAGGTCAGCCACCGGACCGAGGGTTTGAGCACACCATTGAGCTTGAGCACGGTATTCAGGCAGTGATCACTACCCCCTATAGGCATCCCAAAGCCTATCGGGATGAGATTGAGCAGGCCATCCAGGAGTTGCTAGCTCTTGCGCACATCAGACCGAGCACGAGTCCGTTTGCTTCTTCCGTAGTGTTGGTGAAGAAGAAGGACGACACCCTGAGGATGTGCACTGATTACAGCGCTCTGAACAAGAAGACCCTGAAGAATAGGTATCCTATACCCAGGATCGATGAGTTGATGGATGAGCTGAGAGGAGCCAAGTTCTTCTCGAAGATTGATTTGAGATCAGGGTACCATCAGATTCGCGTGAGGGAACAGGACATTCCCAAGACTGCCTTCAGGTGTCATTATGGGCACTTTGAGTTCTTGGTTATGCCTTTTGGGCTGACCAATGCACCAGCCACCTTTCAGTCTTGCATGAACCATATCTTCCGCAGTCATTTGAGGAAGTTTGTATTGGTCTTCTTCGATGACATACTCATATATAGCAGGACTTGGGAGGAGCATCTCCAGCATATAGAGGCAGTACTACGCATCTTGGAAGAGCAACAGTTCTATGCTAAGCTCTCTAAGTGCGAGTTTGGGATGACGGAGATGTTGTATTTGGGACACATTATTGGAGTGGACGGAGTGAGGGTCCATGAGGAGAAGATTAGAGCCATCAGAGATTGGCCGGAGCCGAGGAACGTGACGGAACTTCGAGGGTTCATTGGGATATGTACCTATTACAGGAAGTTCGTCAGAGGTTTCTCACAGCTTGCTGCACCCCTTACAGATTTGACGAAGAAGGGGGCATTCAGTTGGTCAGATACAGCGCAACGAGCCTTTGATAGGCTCAAGGAGGTGATGAGTAGCTGCCCAGTGCTTGCATTGCCGGATTTTACACAGCCATTTGTCTTGGAGTGTGATGCGTCGGGAGAGGGGATCGGCGCAGTATTGATGCAGGGGGGACACCCTATAGCCTTTGAGAGCCAGAAGCTCCTTCCGCACGAGAGGTTGTATTCTATATACGACAAGGAGATGTTGGCCATCATGCATGCCTTGGCCAAATTCCGACAGTATTTGGTAGGGAACAGGTTCAGGGTGAGGACTGATCACAACAGCCTCCGGTTCTTTTTGGAGCAGAAGCAGCTACAGGAGAGGCAACAGAAGTGGATCAGTAAGATCCAAGCATATGACTTTGACATTGAGTATGTCAAGGGTAAGAATAACGTGGTAGCAGATGCCCTTTCACGTAGACCAGCCACGTTATCTCTTATGAGCTTGGATACAAATTGGAGGGCTCGACTTTTAGTGTAGTACTCCAAGGATAGATTTGCATGTGAGGTGCTAGATGGACAAGTGGCGGATGACAGGGACAGGGTGGTTGATGAGATCATCTATTACAGGGATAGGATCTTCTTGACTGAGGGATCTCAGCTTAAGAAGAAGATACTCTAGGCATCACATGATTCTCCTTTGGCAGGCCATCAGGGGTTTACCAAAACCTACAGGGCCATTAGGGAGAGGTTCTCATGGAAGGGCCTCAAGGAGGACGTACTCCAGCACATCAAGGAGTGCGATGTTTGTCAGAGAAACAAGGGGGAGATGAGCCATCCCGCAGGATTGTTGCAGCCTCTTCCCATTCCGAAGGGGAAATGGGAGAGCATATCGATGGACTTCATCACAGGGTTGCCCATGGTGTAGCGCAAGGATTGTATCTTTGTCGTCGTTGATCGGCTGACAAAGTATGCGCACTTTTTCGCCATATCCGCGCATTACACAGCAGCACAGGTGGCCGAGCTGTTCTTCAGAGAGGTTTTCAGGCTGCATGGTCTTCCTAAGACCATCATCAATGACAGGGATAGCTGTTTCATGGGCGGATTTTGGCAAGAGCTTTTCCGACTGGTGGGGACGGAGTTGACACCAAGTACCAGTTATCACCCACAGACGGATGGACAGACGGAGATAGTTAACAAGTGGCTGGAGGGCTACTTGTGTAACTATGTTAGTGGGCAACAACGAGCATGGTTGAGATGGTTGCATTTGGGGGAGTACTGCTACAACACAACACATCACATGTCCATTGGTATGTCACCGTTTTATGCTTTGTATGGGTATCATTCCTTATCTTTTACTGATGTGATGTTCGGTGCTAGCAAGGCTCCTAGAGCCAAGATTTGGATCCAAGAGAGTCAAGACATTCTCCGAGCTCTCAAGGACAATATGGCTACAGCACAGAACCAGCAGAAGTTGTATGCCGACAGAGGTCGGGTGAGACGTTTTGAGTGGTAGGGATCCTCTGTCACTCACGATTGACAATGATTCCTGAGCTACTATCACGGCTAGCAGGGAACAGAAGCTCAAGCCTCGCTTTTACGGGCCATACAGGGTGATACGCAGGATTGGACAGGTTGCATATGAGTTGGAGCTGCCCCAAGGCAGCAAGATTCATAACGTTTTTCATGTATCATGCCTGAAGAAGGCACTGGGGCAGCAGGTGACAGTGACAGATGAGCTACCACCCACTGATGATGAGGGGCATTTGGTGTTGCAGCCAGAGGCTATTATTGATACTAGGGAGAGGCAGCTACGGAGCAGGACAGTCCGGGAATTCTTGGTGAGGGAAGAATTTGTTTGATGAGGATGCCACTTGGGAGAGTGAGAAGATATTGCAGATCCATCACTTCAGTTGCTTGAGGACAAGCAACATTTTGCCGGCGGAGACTGTAATATTCCTAATTAGTAGTGGCTAATTGGAATATTCAATTTTGCTCAATTTTGCTGTCTATAGTTTATTAATAAATAAAAACATGAGTAGAGAGGGTCTAACTCACTTTTTGGAATAAAACCCACTCCCTAGTAGCACAACGTTGTGACTTAAAGGGAGCCAAGGGGGGCCAAGCACCACGTAGAGAGGGGGCCCATGTATGCACTCGGAGAGACTGTGCAGATGAGGAGGAGCACGTGACAAGAGGGAGGCTACGTTGAGGAGAGATGGCCTGGGGATTGGAGGAAGGCTAACGTTACATCATTCTAACGTTATAAAAGAAGGAGGAGCCTTCTCATTGGATTGATTCTGTTGTTGATGATATTGAGCTAGACGTTTTGTCTTCTTGAGCACGCTGGTTGTTTAGCCTGTCTGTAGCACTGTTTAGTGCATTGAGTGTCTCCGGTTGGAGATCTTGCCCTTAGCCCCGGGGGACTTGAGTGCCTGCTCGGGCAAGGTTATTTCTTCAGTATTTTGTGAGAGGTTTGTTGTTTGGGTTTGCTGCGGAGCTGAGCTTTAGTAGAGACTGCGCAGTCACTGGAAGAGAGGACGCAGTCTATTTTGGAGGGGCTCCGGATCAGGATTTCTGCAGGAGATTTAGCCGAGATTTTGGAGCAGAGGATCAGCCTTTGCCTATAGGAGGATTTTGGTGGAGTTTGAGGCAGTGTTTCAGCTATTCTTATTTAGCCTCTGCACAATGCCTTGAAGGCCAGCGTAATTCCCTGAGGAGGTATTTTCTGGTGATTTTCGGGGGTCGGCTATTTTTTATATGGTTTCTAGGTTTTGTCCGGATTGGTGAGTAGAGGAGGATTGCAGATTTTCAGCTCATTTCGGCAAGGGGATTGGCCCCTAGTCTTCAGTTCATTCTAGCAGTAGCAGCGACACGACAGTTTTCCAGCAGCTGGGACGCAGTTCATAGAGCAACCATTTCCTGTATTTTCTGAGAGTGTTTCTTCACTTGCCTTGAGCAAGATGTAATATTCCTCATTAGCAACAGCTAATTGGAATATTCGATTTTTGTATAGTTTTGCCAACTATAGTTTATCAATAAAATAAAAGTGAGAAGAGGGGTCTAACTCACTTAAGAAACATAAAGCACCTTCCTAGTAGCACAACGTTGTGACTTAAAGGGGGAGCCAAGGGGGGCCACACACCACGTGGAGGAGAGAGAGACTACGTTGGTTTTGGAGGGAAAATAATATTAAAAAAGATGGAGGAGCCTCCTCATTTGGGGCATTCTTGTTGTTGATGATATTGGAGCTAGACATTTTGTCTTCTTGAGCACGCTGGCTGTTTAGCCTGTCTGCAGCACTGTTTAGTGCGTTGAGTGTCTCTGGTCGGAGATCTCGCCCTTAGCCCCGGGGGACTTCGAGTGCCTGCTCGGGCAAGGTTTTTCCTTCAGTCTTTTGCAGGAGATTTGGTTGGTTGTGTGGCGGAGGAGTTGGGCTTCTCTTGTGACTGCGCAGTCCTTGGAGGAGAGGACGCAGTTCTATTTGGAGGGGTTCTATTGCGGGGTTTCTGCAGGAGTTTCAGTGAGATCCTGTGTGGAGGCTCAGTCTTTACCAGTAGGAGATTTTCCGGGGAGTTTGTGGCTCGGTTTTAGCATATATCATTTGGCACCTGCGCTGGGCCTGGAGGGACAGCGTAATTCCTTGAGGAGGGTTTCTCTGGTGATTTTCGGAGGTGGTCCATTTTTGTTATGGTTTCTGGGTTTGGTTCGAGTTGGCGAGTACAGGTGATTTGCAGATTCTCATCCCATTCCGGCAAGGGGAGCAGCTGGATTCCGATCCATTCAATGACGACAATTTCTGACCAGTTTCTTCCACGGCCCGGTGGGGCCTTAGGTTCTTGTAGCAACCATTTCCTATTCTTCTGAGAGAGTTCTTCACTTGCCTTGAGCAAGAATAGGTGCTATCACTCTGATTATCCATTGTATTTCATTATATTCTCAGATTAATAAAATGGCTTAGCATTCCCGACATTTTTATGTGTATTTGCTTTATGTTCTATTTCTGGCATTTTCTATATTGTTGTATGCTTGTATTGCTGTATTTCCCTTCCGGGATATTACAGTGGTATCAAAGCATAGTTTTGGCTCAGCCTGTGGTCTATGACATCGAGAAAGAGATCATATAGAGGTTTGCTGGAATTTTGGAGAGCAATAGTAGTTGCAGTACCAAAAAAGAAATTGGAAAAAGGGCCAAAATATAAAGGGTCAAATTTTGAAGGTTGGAATTAGAAGAAACGTTTTCTGGGTTTTTCTGGGTTTTGGGCAAGGATCACCTTCCCAAATTCCTAGAATTTTCCGAGTAGTTTTCAGTGGGTAAATAGGAGGCCGAAGTTAAGCGGTAGTATGGTTTTGCAGCAGCTGTGCAGTTTCTGAGGAGCCTGCAGACACATAGCAGAAAGTGCCGATGGCAGGTGATGATAGTGAGAAGAGATTTGAGGAGATGCTCCTCAAATCATTACAGGATCTGTCGAGACAGATGGAGACGGTGGGGCAGAGAATCACTGCGATAGAGGTTAGGCAGCGTGAAACCCCAAGGGGTTTCCAGATTGGCGAGGGATCAGGCACATCCCACCATTTGCCGGAGCATGATGCCACTCAACATATGGCATCACATACACCCACACGTCCTACCATGCCCACTTTTCTGGATGAAGACATAGGGGCAGGAGCACAGCAGGAGCCAGAGCCTGAGCCTGGCCAGATGGGCGCCTATCTTGCAGAGTAACGGGCATACGGGCCGGAGCTCAGAGATCTTATCTCATTCAAAGATTTTGTTCAGCTCCAACGGGATAGCAGACCTCACAACTTTCACAGAGGGAACAGGCACCCACAACGCACAATGGATAGATTCCATCTACCGACATTTGACGGGTCATCCAGGCGCTCAGAAAAAGCTTGGGTGGAGAAGTTGGATACCTCTTTCCAGCTTGACCGAGTATCGGAGAGGGAAACCATCAAAATGGTTACCTCGCACTTGGAGGATGAGAGCACACAGGATTGCAGGGAGTTCGAGGATACACCTAGTGTGACAGAGGACTCACCCTCATTAGAGACCTCCTTGACCGTGTCGGTTGATGTCGTAGTGGAGAAGGTAGAACCTACCCCAATAGAGCCATCCATTGAGGTGATGAACGGAGTTGTGTTCGAGTCTTCGGGTGGTAGAAGCACATGTCGGATGGGTGAGGTGTTAGGAGATGTATCCACCTTCGATGAGGCACTAGGAGATAGAGAGGCATTGGATGATGGTCGTAGACAGCGGTATCATCGGCTTCGGGCAGACCTTCGAGTTTTGAAAGGGAAGGCCACATCAATTCGGGAGGCCATTTTGTTGCAGGACATGGAGCTAGAGGGCATGAGAGTGGCTTGTGCCGAGTCAGCTACCAAGTTGGCCCACATTGGGGAACGATTGGATTCCCTGATGGTACAACCAGGGGGCACATTGCAGCGTCAAATCATTCCCCTTCAGGCATGCATGGACGGGACTAGCAGCATTGTTGGGTCACCTCTTCCCATTGGAGAGAGTGAGACAGAGCGACCTAGTCAGATATCATATGTTGACTTGGATAGCGGTATGAGACGATCAGAGTTGCACAGGGTACAGCATCCACATGTTGAGGTTGGATGGAGAGAGATTTTGAGTTGGTACTCGGTGGAGCGAGCTATGGAGATGGTGATGGATCCGAGTGTAGCTCAGCAGGAGTTTCTATGCATGGGGATTACAGGAACCCCAGATTGGCATTGGGATCCAGGTGGGATCACCTATCATTTCCTAGGCAGGTCGGTTGCCTGTGTCTTGGAGGGTACAGTTGGCCTAGCAGTAGAGCATGTGCATCCGCTAGGGGAGTTTTGGTCAGCACCAGTGGCCAACCAGTTTATGGGCAGACTCCCTAGGTTGTCTTGGTATGACACTTATACACGGGATCGCGGGATGGTCAACATACCTTGGCAGGAGCTTGTCAGAGGAGGTGGCATTGGCAGGCCACCATATGGCGCCTTGTATGGGGCCAAGGATTCTTCACCTTTGTGTGGGGCACAGAGGACGCAGCGGAGCCGAGCAGTGGTGGCAACACTACTGACACATAGGGAGATTCACTTCTCGGACCCCTCGAGGAGGTTTTGGAGTGATGATCCATTCGTCGGCGGGTATAGCGATGCGACAGTGGAGGCAATGTTACCAATTGGTGGTAGTCTGACATGTAGAGGCATAGCTCTAGGTCATCACATCTAGGGATGCGTGGGAGCCTCTATCATTGAGCAGTGGATTACCGGTGGACATGGAGTTGCATGGCAGTATACCATAGTGTGTGGGACTGCATTATGGAGTAGGAGTGTCCTACATCACATTGAGAGCACGCGGAGAGTGACCGATGCCTGGACACAGTCAGGGCCCGAGACAGTACAGGGTGGTGCAACAGTAGCTTCGAGTATCCAGCAGTATACAGAGGTATGCCTCAGTGTGCAGTGGCATGTCGAGGAGTACATGGATGATCAGTGGTATGCGAGGGCGTATGGTGCTGCACAGCAGGGTTTTAGCGTATTGCATCCAGGGAGGCTCAGGGATAGGGACACCAGGGTTACCGTTGGGAGTGTTTCACCCAGGATCGATGAGGGGACAGATGAGCGATACTTGACGACATCTGTGGGGACTCATGCATCCGACCCTCTCCTACATCACTCACGGGCACAGCCGATTTTATTGTTGACCTTTGGCACTTTGGGCATGAGCAGCGGGGTATGCGAGGCACACCCAAGATGTTTGGATGGCATATTCACTGCAGATGAGGTGGTGGAGGTAGAACAGGAGGGCATTCCTTCTGTATGTCAGGTTGAGGACTCTTTTCCATATGAGTCCATAGGATCAGTTGAGGTCGCTTCTGGGGAGCGAGAGCAGTCATGCAGAGATGGTGACAGTAGACCAGAGCTGCATTCCGGTGTCCGGAGTGAGCAGTCACGGGACTCTTTGAGAGATACTCTGGGTGATGAGTCACTTGTGACAATTCAGCCAGAGCAGCATATGATGGAGCCTGAGTCAGCAGAGGAGAATACTATGGACATCAGACATGACATTTCCTTGGGTGAGATCCAGAAGGGTATCCACATTGAGCCCATGATGGATATGCAGCTAACATTGGGGTCAGCCTTTGAGGAGGAGCAGTCAGATGCACAGACACCAGTTGCAGATCCATATCTTCTAGAGATGTTGGAGGATGATGGGATTGTTATGCAGGGGGATAGTAGACAGCAGGAGCTGTTGGATATGGTGGAGCATCCATCTTTTCGCCGACACATTGATGAGATACAGATAGATGTACATACAGTCGGTCGAGCTGCAGTACTTTCGGTGAGTAGTACTCTCCAGGAGTACATCGATGGAGCTTGTAGCATATCTTGCCCACTTTGGCCAATTATAGAGAGAGGGACTTCCTTCTACAGGCAGCTCTCATTGGCAGACAGGGCAGAGCAGTGGGAGTTGATTACGGGTTGGCGGCAACACTCCAGGCGTGTTCCATATGCCGTTGTTGTTGCTACATCGGATTCTACTTCCAGGATGGACTGGCGGGAGATCATGAGTTGGTACCCTCTTGACGGTACGGTACTCTTCGTAGGGAGCACAGCGGAGCAGGGGCCCTTGGACATAGTAGGTGTTACAGATCCCAGTTGGCAGGAGGGCACCGGTTGTCGTTACTTCAGGACTCCTTCCCGATTTCAGGAGAGTAGGATCAGCATGGGATTGAGTCAGAACTTGGATTGGAGAGAGGTGATGAGTTGGTATGCAGTTGGATGGGTAGCATATGCAGCTACAGGTACAGCGGAGCAGGAGCCCGGGAGCATTGATGCTTGTTGGTGGTCTTCACCCCTTAGAGCATTGGTCATAGCCAGAGGCAGTGTATAATCCGAGCCATGGGACTTGGGCCATTATTGGCCACGGTGGCGATGGGATCCAGGAGGATTATTGGTTGGCTGGGACTGTGAGAGGTCACTTTGGGACCCTGGCATTGAGAGATCCCTTCGTATCAAGGTGATGCAGAGGTCAGAGAGGTTTCAATGGGACCCAGGCACATTTTTCAGTATCGATGGGGAGCATCAGCTAGAGAGGAGGCTTGTTCAAGTGTTGCTTGAGGACAAGCAATTTTTGTCGGATGAGGATGCTACTTGGGAGAGCAGGCAGATTTGTAGCATCCATCACTTCAGTTGCTTGAGGTCAAGCAACAATTTGCCGGGGGAGACTGTAATATTCCTAATTAGCAACAGCTAATTGGAATATTCGATTTTTGTATAGTTTTGCCGACTATAGTTTATTAATAAAATAAAAGTGAGAAGAGGGGTCTAACTCACTTAAGAAACATAAAGCACCTTCCTAGTAGCACAACGTTGTGACTTAAAGGGGGAGCCAAGGGGGGCCACACACCACGTGGAGGAGAGAGAGACTACGTTGGTTTTGGAGGGAAACCAATGCTATAAAAGATGGAGGAGCCTCCTCATTTAGGGCATTCTTGTTGTTGATGATATTTGAGCTAGACTTTTGTCTTCTTGATCACGCTGGCTGTTTAGCTTGTCTGCAGCACTGTTTAGTGCGTTGAGTGTCTCCGGTCGGAGATCTCGCCCTTGGCCCTGGGGGACTTCGAGTGCCTGCTCGGGCAAGGTTTTCCTTCAGTCTTTTGCGGGAGATTTGGTTGTTTGTTTGCGGTGGAGCTGGGCTTCTATTGGTGACTGCGCAGTCCCTAGGAGAGAGGACGCAGTTCTTGTTGGGGTGTTCTGTTGCGGGTTTTTCTGCAAGAGATTCAATGAGATCCGGTGTGGAGATTCAGTCCTTATCAGTGGGAGATTTTCCAGGGAGTTTGTGGCCCTATTTCAGCATCTTTCATTTGGCATCTGCGCCGAGCCTGGAGGGACAACGTAATTCCTTGAGGAGGGTTCCTTGGGTGATTTTCGGAGGCTGACCATTTTCTATATGGTTTCTGGGTTTTGTCCAGGATGGTGAGTTTAGGTGTTCTACAGATTTTCAGCTGATTCCGGCAAGGGAATCAGCCCCTAGTTCCAGTCCATTCCAGCAGCAGCAGTTTATGGCAGTTTCTTCCAGCAGCTGGGACGCAGTTTCTTGTAGCAGCCATTTCCTGTTTTTCTGAGAGGGTTCTTCACTTGCCTTGTGCAAGGATAGTTGCATTTATTCTGATTATCCATTGTATCTCATTATATTCTCAGATTAATAAAATGGCTTAGCATTCCCGACATTTTTATGTGTCTTGGCTTAATGTTCTATTTCCGACATTTTCTATATTGTTGTATACTTGTATTGCTGTCTATTTCCCTTTCGGGATATTCTGAT
>JAXQQM020093202.1:0-10387 GCA_034641835.2 Pinus albicaulis
TCATTTCTGAGTATAATTGAAATGTTATCTTTCATAAGCATATATAGATGGTATACAATGATGAATGCAATATGTTAATATAACTCTGTTTAATTTCTTAAACAGAGTTATCTTTATTCGTTTCTGCACATTTCAATTTAAATAATAATACATTTTCATGGTTATTTTTAAATTGGAACAATCTTAATTTGTATTCACATATAATTACCCGGGTTAGTATTAGAATTTCTTTATCAGCGTTTAGTTTAATTAGATAGTTTTATTTCAGTCAATTTAGTCCCATTTCCACTCATCCAAATCAACCCATCACCAACCCATTTAGTTATAAGGAAACTGGTCCTTTAAATCCAGTCGGAGCCACCATACCAAACGGAAAAGGAGCTGTCCTAAGGTCCCGACCGGGTGGTTTTCCCCAATGTTTGAAGCAGAGATTTTCTAGGCTTCAACATTTTTGGCGCTAGAAGGAGGGCACGAGCTATGAATGGCAAGTAAATCTTTATCCAAAGGCCATTCTGAGAGCAAAACACCTGTGACTTCTTGATTTCTTCCTCAAATTACAAAGTACGAGTTGTTTCCACATCATCTCCTCAATCATCATCTGCTCAATCATCATCAATCTCAACATCATCTATTCCAACAACTTCTATTCAAACACCACCAGTTTCTACTACTCCTCCAATAGTTGTTCCAATAATGGCTAGACCATGGGCTACTCCGGGGGCAGTCAACATGGCTGCACCTTTACATGATTTACCAGACAATCCTGGAAAATGGCTTCCAAAATTTAGTCCAGATCTTAACATTCAAGCTGAAGAACATATCAATAACTTTATGCTGGCTATTAATTTGAATGGAGTCACACATGAAGATGTTGTGGTCAAAATATTCCCTTATACTCTTCAAGGAGCAGCAGGATCATGGTACTTTTCATTACCTTCGGGATCCATAACAAGTTGGGCCATTTTTGCAGATCATTTTTTAACCAAATTTGGAGATGACTGATCAATAGCTACTTTACTCAATGACCTCTCAAATTTGAAGATAGAACCCAAAGAGCCCATTAAAGATTTCAACGCTAGATTCAACAAACTCTTGAACAAAATCCACACAGATTCACAACCTAGTGAACAAGTCAGAAGTGAATGGTATATAACTGCCTTACCCTCAAACATAGCAATTTTTGTAGATAGAGCTGCAAAACCTACATTAGCCGAGAATATGAAAGAAGCTATTGCAGTAGAAAAACGAATTATTTCTCTAGAAAAGAAAAATGCTATTGAGGAAAGGAAATCAAAGAAAGTCAGCTTCAAAGATGATTCAAAGAAAAAGACCAAAGATCCATATGACATGGAGGGTTTACAGAAAGTTCTTAAAACCATGTCAAATGAAATGGTTGAAATTAAAAAACAAGTAGCTGAAACTTCTACTAAAAAACCATTCCGAAATTTCAGAAGAAATCAAGTTGAATCTAAACCTCCTAATGAAATCTCTAATGCAGAATCAGAGGAAGAAGAAGAAGAAGAAGATACATCTTTAGTATCAGATGAGGAAGATGAGAATGAAGAAATAGCTGAATTACATGGAATGTGGGATTTTATCCTCCCTAATTCTGATAGTGAGGTAGAACAAGAAGCTATGCCTGTAAGTACTAGGAGTAAATCTACAGCAGAGCCTTTACAAACAGCTCCTAAAAAGAAAATCACAACTCCAAGTACCAAAGACAAATCCCCTACAAAGAAAGCTTCTCCATTACCTACTCAAAATCAACCATCTTCTTCTAATCCTCCCACATCAACAACAAAGACTTTAGTGGTGTCAGATCCTATGGAGTATAACATTGTTGAAGACATGAAAAAGATTAAAGCCAACATTTCCTTACATGAACTCAACAAACTAAAACACCAGCAGAAGTTGCTATTGAAAGAATTAAACGCTACACCAATTGCTCCTTTACCAAGTGGTGTAGTTGCAAAAGCAGCTAGGGGAGCTGGTAAGCCACCAGATAAGGTAGATGCTACTGATACTGTGCTCATTGGAGAAAAGTCAAATTCTCAAACTCCTCCTTTTCTTCTGACTTATGAAATGTACAATAAGAATCTACATAATTGTTTGATTGATTCTGGAGCTTCCTCCAACATAATGCCTGCTTCTGTCTGTGCCAAATTGAATATCGAACCACAGAAATCGGCAGTACATATTGTTCAATTGGATCGCTCTAAAGTTCAAGTTGTAGGAGAAATCAATTCAGTTACTATCAGATTAGCTTCCGATCCTAGAATTGTCCAAAGAATTGATATTTTGATTGCTGATATTCCTGAATTCTATGGATTGATCCTAAGCAGGGACTGGTCTGCGAAACTTAATGGTTATATCTCTACTGATTATTCACATATGTGGCTTCCCTACAAAGGGAAACCAAATCAAATCAAAATCGAACAAGAAAAACATATGACGCACACTGTCACTGAATTCGAACAACCTAATGAGCCTGTGGCATTCAACAACAATATTCTTGGAGGTTATTCTGCTGAATCATTTCTTGGAAACTTCGAAGCACCCCAATCACCTTTTTCTGTAAATACTTTTGTTTCTCAAATAGAAAATTTTTCACAATCCGATTCTTCCAGAATTGTAAATACTTCTGATGTAATTGTAGATAAGTCAATAGATAAATATTTATTTTGGTCGTTATATTTTGATGGATCAAAGTCTAGTGATGGAGCTGGAGCGGGATGCATTTTAATTGATCTAGATGGAGAGAAAACCATGCTGTCATGTAGGCTAGAATTTGAGTGTACTAAAAATATCGCAGAATATGAAGCCTTGGTTCAAGGACTTGTTGAAGCCTAGAAAATATCTGCTTCAAATAACTAAGCTCCCATGTGAAAACCTCCACTTAGAATATTGCATAGCATGGAATCTTCTACAGGAAAGTTCTTCCACTTGTTGAGATAATTTGAAATTGATTTTACTTGTCGAGTTCTTGTTTCTGTGACTGCTTCATAACTTCTTTCGACGTGATATTGATCTTTCGGTTGTTTCATTTGATTTTGCACCAAAGTTAGGTTATCCTTTGAGAGTTGGAGAACTTATTGTTGATGCTCATTGTGATATTCCACTACTTTATCATCCATAATAGATTTTATTTGATCCTTAAAACCATCCAAATTAGCCTCCATTTTTGCTTTTAAACCATCTATGTCATCTTCGGTTTCTCTTCGTAAGATCGAAATTTGTTGCACTTGGTACCGTAATTTTGATATCTCATATTGCAATTCTTCCTCCTCATGCGTCATAGTATAGCTTTCTGAGGGCTTAATGGGTATGGAATTATTTTTAGGGGCCATTTCAGACTCCAATACCTAATATCATCCTCCCATGTGAACTTTTCCCACGATCACCTCTTAGAGATGCAGTGGGAGCCTGAAAACGCACTACCTTCCACAGATCATATCTCCAAAAATATTGCGAACCAAGCTCTAAATTTTTTTGAAGCATTTCCTCAAGATTTTATCTTCGCACCATACGAATTTTAGATTCTGAACCTTCGTAGAAAACAAATTATAGCGCAAATTCCACGATGACCTGTTTATGAGCCTGAAACAATACCTAATTTCCACAGATGATATCTCCTCAAATATTGCGAACCAAGATCTGAAATTTTTATACAACCTTCCTCAAGATTTCAGCTTCGCACCCTAAAAATTTCAGCTTCTGAAGCTTCGTAGAAAAAAAGTTATAGCGAAAATGCCACGATGACCTGTTTGGAGCAGCGAAACCCTAGAATCCCAAAGCTCCGATACCAAATGTTGTGTAACCAACTCAAAAAGAGAAGAAAAGAGATATAAACGCCTTAGAAATGAGCCACTTCGAGGGGGCAACCTCCAATACATTACATAAATGAACAATTCTTGGATGATACAATTTACAAAACCTCCTTTCTATATAGGAGTCCATGGGGCCATAATGTAATCCTAGTGGGCCACAATGTAATCCTAGCCGACCTAACAATAATAATTTAAGGGCACAATAATAACAATATGGGGGTTACAGGGGTACAATAATAACAATAAGGGTGGCTACACTAACATAATAAGGGGCTACACTATTAATATAGGGACTTAACATGCCCCTCTCCTTCAAACAAGTGTTGTCCTCAACGCTTGATTATTTCTTGATGCTTCTGTATAAAATTATCATCCTCCCATGTGAAATATTCTATAGGAAAGTTCTTCCACTTGCTGAGATACTCTGAAATTGATCGTACTTGTTGAGTTCTTGTTTCTATGACTGCTTCATAACTTCTTTCGATATGATGTTGATCTTCCTGTTGTTTCATTAGATTTTGCACCAAAGTTGGGTTATCCTTTGAGAGTTTGAGAACTTGTTGTTGATGCTCGTTGTGATCTTCCACTAATTTATCATCCATATTAGCTATTATTTGATCCTTCAAACCATCCAACTTAGCCTCCATTTCTGCTTTTAAACCATCTATTTCATCTTCGGTTGCTCTTCGTAAGATCGAAATTTGTTGCACTTGGTACCGTAATTTTGATATCTCATATTGCAATTCTTCCTCCTCATGCGTCATAGTATAGATTTCTAAGGGCTTAATGGGTATGGAATTATTTTTTGGAGGCATAATAGAACCCATTACTAACAAAAATTCTCCAATATGCCCTTGGAATCAATTCAACTTGATTCTTCAAACAAGACTTATGCAATTCGGAAAAAAACAATACACACCTTTTTCTTGCTTTGAGGAGCTCGATATTGAAATTGAATTATCTCTGTAATTGAAAATCTTCAATATCTGAAATTCAGCCCTGTAGTATCCCTCTAAAGCTTCTTTCAAATGCCACAGGTCTGACCTGATTTGGATTCTCCAAGACAAAGTTGTGTCCAATCTCCCACAATGACCTAATTCTGGACTGGTTCAGTAGAGCGAACTTGTACGACTTGCCACGTGTCACTGTTTTGTCCTTTGTCTCTAAAATTGATAGCCAATACACTACAGGCCGTGTACTTGCGACCAATTTTGACGGCACTCCAATCCAATCTCCAGAGAGAGAGTTATTGAACTTTTCCCACGATCACCTCTTTGAGATAAAATTCAGGGGCCTGAAAAAGCACTACATTCCACAGATCATATCTCCAAAAATATTTCGAACCAAGCTCTGAAATTTTTTTATGAATTTCCTCCGGATTTCAGCTTCGTACCATATGAATTTCAGATTCTTAACCTTCGTAGAAAATAATTTATAGCGCAAATTCCACGATGACCTGTTTAGGAGCCTGAAAAAATACCTGACTTCCACAGATCATATCTCCGAAAATATTGCGAACCAAGCTCTGAAATTTTTAGACAATATTCCTCAGGATTTCAGCTTCGCACCCTAAAAATTTCAGCTTCTGAAACTTCGTAGAAAAAAAGTTATAGCGAAAATGCCACGATGACCTGTTTGGAGCAGCGAAACCCTAGAATCCCAACCTCTGATACCAAATGTTGTGTAACCAGCTCCAAAAATAGAAGAAAAAGAGATATCAACGCCTTAGAAATAAGCCACTTCGAGGGGGAAACCTCCAATACATTACATAAATGAACAATTCTTGGATGATACAATTTACAAAACCTCCTTTCTATATATAGGAGTCCATGGGGCCATAATGTAATCTTAGTGGGCCACAATGTAATCCTAGTCGACCTAACAATAATAATTTAAGGGCACAATAATAACAAAATGGGGGTTACAAGGGTACAATAATAACAATAAGGGGTTTACACTAACAATAATAGGGGGCTATACTAGTGATATAGGGACCTAACATAAACTTCAAACATCGGGAAAACCACATTCGGGACCTTAAGACAACTCCTTTTCCGTTTGGTATGGTGGCTCAGATTGGATTTAAGGACCGGTTCCTTATAACTAAATGGATTGGTTGGATGGGTGGAAATAGGACTAAATTAACTGAAATAAAACTATCTAATTTAAACTAAATACTGACAAAGAAATTCTAACATTAACCTGGGTAATTATATGTGAATACAACTTAAGATTGTTCCAATTTAACAATAACCATGAAAATGTATTATTATTTAAATTGAAATATGCAGAAACAAATAAAGATAACTCTGTTTAAGAAATTAAACAGAGTTGTATTAACATATTGCATTCATCATTGTATACCATCTATATACACTTATGAAAGATAATGTTTCAATTATACTCAGAAATGATATATAAAAGGAAGCGTTGTGAAAAAAAATATATATAAATGATAGCAATTTTAAAGCGAATATCATAAGACAAAAGAAATCAACAGTGAAAGGATAGAAATACCTCATTCATCTTGAAGACTTTCAAATGCAATGTGATACTCTAATCCAGTAACTCTGATGCAAAATCAAATTCCAAGGTATAGAAATGCAACACTTCAAAGATAATTCCACATGAAAATCACCAGATGTGATCCTTTTTAAAAATATATAAGACAATGGAGTACAGAAATGCAATCTCCAAGTCAAAAATATTAAGATCCAGGACCCTTCTCTAAATGCATGAGAAGGGTTTAAATACTACTTAGCTAAATCTAAAAAGAGTCTTATTACAAAAATTAAGGATTCGGTTCAATGACCGTCCTTTTCCTAGGCTAAAATACAGTAAAATTAAAACTAAATCTAACTATCTATGAACTTGATCTTTAAACTTGCAGGCATCTAGCATAGTTTTGAGAGGATGCGGTTGGCCGACTTCAGAATTCAACTGTCCTGAAAAGACAGAGTCGGCAAGCGTAGGCGCAATCTTCTCTGTAGCATTGATGATACAATTAAGTGTGCTATGCTGACTGTGTGGCTTCACTAAGTACGCCCAGTATGAGTCCCAATTTAATATTGTTAGCCCTTGAATTGATTTTGCTCTTTCTTCTGCCTTTTGCCTCCATTCTGTTTGCAATTGATGTGCCTGTGGGAGATATCCTGGAACAGTTTCTGGAATCAAGTTAGCTTTGTGTAAATTATCATTTACACAATTAGTGAGAGTGTTTGCCGCTGTAGCCGCCTCCTCTGCTGCCTTTTCTGCCTTTCTGATTTGTGCATCCCAGTTTTTGAACAATATTTCTTTATGGTTTTAATTAACAATGGGTGCACCAGCTTTTCTGCCTTCTTCTGTCTTTTGCCATGCCAGATAATCATTTCTTTGTTTTCAGAATTCAAGCTCTTCTCCTTCTTACCCATAGTGTTTAGTGAAATCTTTGTATAGACGTTTGCTCCTTCGTGCCTGCGTTCTGAGAGTAATGGCATAAGAAAGGTGATGAGACTGTTTTAAATGTGAAAGCGGATGAAATATACTATTTTAATCATGAAACGACTTTCAATTCAAACACAATCTCATTTACCATTAATTTTCAATCCAATCATTTAATTTAATCATTAAAGCGCATAACAGATTTGATATATGGGAAGATTGCCTTGGGATAGCGCACCTACATGAATCTGCGACATTGCGATCTGCGATTTGCTGCGCAATATCTCAATATCACAATGTCGCAATATCGCAATATCGCAAAATGAAGTCATCGTAGTTATGTAGAATAGCGCAAAAGTGAAAATTGCGCAATAGCGCAAAAGCGCATATCGCAAATCTCGCAAAGGCACAAAATTGAAAAGAGCGCAAAAGGTATTCATTAATCACTTCTGTTTTCTGCGCTATGCGATCTGCGATCAATACGTTTATTGTATAGGCTCTTAGGGTCGCATTATCGCAAAAGCGCAAAATTGCATTTTCAGTTTTATAAAAGATATATACCATTTTGCTATGGATGCGCTATTTTATTTAAAGAGAAATTTTATTATAATCTATCATAAAATTAAGTGTTTCTTAATGTTCTTTCTAAGGGATTTCTATAAGTTTATGATAGAAAGTTTTATTTGAAGAGGAAAACAAATCCTAATTGATTTCTTGGATTTTTTAACTAAGGGTCCCCATTTATTTAGTATCATTACTAATATTAAATAAAAGGGGGGTTGTTGTTGGTCACAACAATTGGCGATTCACTGAAAGAAATAGTTATCTCTGAAAAAATAAAATGAACATTCTATCTTTAGTAAGTAAATATTTTTAAAGATAATGAAAACTATCTTAGGATAATTCAAATAAAATGTAACTATCAAAAAGAAATAAAAGTCATTTCATAATTTCTTTCTAACTCCTTAATAATAAAAACATTTTGGGTTATCTCAAGCTTTGATTGGTGTTAATAATGAAGTAAGTGGATCTCTCCAAGTTTTGGTTTTATAATATACTCTATTGCCATAGGTATTGCCTCTGCTGCTAGCAAAGGTTCATAGTCTCGACAGGGTTACCTTTAAACCATTAACCATTCATTGTCCCATGCAACTAAAATTATGACTTTTTAAAAGATAAATTCATAAGACCTATTATCTCATGTTTTTGACTTTTATTTATTTTTATTTTAAGAGCCATTGTTCTGGTTTGGCAGCCAGTTAATAAAAATGCCATTCACTAATTGCAATTAAACTGAACAAGCTGGCTCGTAATGAGACCCCTTGTCTTATATTTATAAGCCATTACCCTGTTTTGGTATGCAGTATTGGTAATGCCAGTTTTATTACTCTTTATGAACATGGTAAGTCGGCTCGCAATGAGACCTCTTATCTCTTAAAATTTTCGTATAATTTCTTAGAATTACATTCTAAAAAATCACAACTTAATTGGATGGGGTGAAATAGTTTTATCCTTAAGAATCAATGGATGACAATTTTCAGAGTTTTTTGAGTTCCAAAACTTTTGAAAAATCTTTACTTTTACAGATAACCTTTCTCTGCTTAATAAACTTATGATGATTTACATTCTTCTCAAGTTTTCAAAAGATCATACAAATGATTGGAATAATCTTTCAAAGTTTAACATCTTCTTTTAAACTATTCAAAAAAAACTGTGATCATTACTTTTAAAAATTCTTATTTACACAAAATAAATATTTATAATATTCTTCTGAAGAAATTTTCTTAAATAGTAAACAGTCAATCAGAGACTCATAAACAACCTTTATTTGCAAAAACAAAAACAATCAAAAACTTTGCAGAAAGAAATATGTATAGTTTAAGAAGGGGTTACCTCCTTATGAAAAGAATTTCTTCAAGATAAGCCCATTTACAGGAAGAGATTCTCTCTTACCTATTAGATCTTGGAGTATGAATGTATTTGATCTTATCTTCTCAACGATCTGAAATGGTCCAAGCCACATTTTCTGAAATTTGGTATGTTTACCTTTTTCTTCGTGTGCTTTATCCCATTTCAAAACGAGATCACCAATTGACAAAATTTTTGAGTCGGTAGAACTTGCATCAAAAGAAGATTTTACAAGCTGTTGATGTTTTTCATGAGTAATTTTTGCTTTATCCCTATCTTCTTCTAATTTAAGGATTTGATCATATCTCAGTTGAATGGATGAAGAAGGATTTTCTTCAATAAACTGCACTAGGGCTAATGATGGAAGAGTTAAATTTGATGGTATCACAGCTTCTTTTCCATAAACCAGATTGAAAGGTGAAGTCCCTATTGAAGATTTTTCAGTGATATGATCAGCCCATAATGCAAAGATTAAAGATTTGTGCCAATTCTTTTGATTTTGATCAATTGTCCTTTTAGTAATTTTGATAAGGTTTTTATTAGTGGATTCAGCCAAACCATTACCTTGTGGATAATAATTTGCTGAATATTTTAATTTAAAACCTCTTTTGACTGCAAATTCTATTAAACTATTTCCAGAGAAGTAAGATGCGTTATCAAAGACTAGAGCATTAGGTACACCAAACCTGGTTATGATGAATTGATCTATGAAATCAATAATTGCATTAGAATTGGCTACCTTCAACGGGATTGCCTCTACCCATTTTGTAAAGTAATCAGTTGCAGTAAGGATGTACTTGTGCTGTTTGGAAGAATGAGGCACTATCTCACCAATAATGTCAAGCCCCCATTGTTCGAATGGTTGCTCAATAGTCACTGGTTGCAAAGGAAAAGCTGGTTTCCTTTGTCTTCCACTTGCAGTTTGACAAATTTGGCACTTCCTTACATAATCATGCGTATCTTTAAAAAGGGTAGGCCAGTAATAACCAGCGCGAATTATTTTGTGAGCTATGGTATCACCTCCAAAATGACCTCCTGCTGGTCCATCATGCAATTCCTGCAAAACCTTTTCAGCTTCAGTCTTTTCAAGACATCTTAATAAAATTGAATCATAATTTTTTCTAAATAACACATTATCAATGATCTCATATTTAATATCCTTTAACCTTAAAGCGCGTTTACTCTTATAGCTGAGATTAGAAGGAGCATACCCATTTTTCAAGTAATAGATA
>JAXQQM020081632.1:0-19396 GCA_034641835.2 Pinus albicaulis
TAACACAAGGCAAACTTTAAGGCCTAGAAATAGAACTTAAAGTGGCTGAACTGTCATAGGATTTTGAACTTCCATAGGATATTAGTCTGTCTGTTGAGTGTTAAATTCTAAAAGCTCTAAAGGAAGAGTCTGTAAAGGGCCAGGTAGCCTCTGGATCTCATATTTTCTCAAAGGTGACATATCGAGTAAATTCCCCTATAGTCAATCTTTGTAACATATCTAAATAGAAGCTCTTCATTTTAATATCCATCAACCTCAACCACTTTAAGGAAAACTGTGTACATGTGTCATTTCTCCCATAAACGATTAGGAAAAATTTAAAGCATGTGTCACTTCTGTAGCTTTCTCCCATTAACTTTAAAGCATGAGTCATTTCTCAGAGGCTTTCTCACAGTTAATTCAAGCCAAACTTTTCAGACTAAAAACTGAACCTAAAGTAGTTGAACTTCCATAGGATAGGATCCCCCAAACTCAAGGCATTCTCCCATTAATTCAAGGCAATATTTAAGGCCTAAAAATTGAACCTAAAGTAGTTGAACTTCCATAGGATTTTAGTTTGTCTGTTGAGTGTTAACTTCTACAAGTTCTAAAGGCAGAGTCTGTAAAGGGCTGGGTAGCCTCTGGATCTCATCCTTTCTTAAAGGTGACATATGCAGTAAACTCATGGAACCATGTACATGTCATTTCTCCCTTAAACTCTAGGCAAGCCAATCTTTAAGGCATGTCATTTCTAGATGTGATTTCTCCCATAAACTTTAAGGCAAACCATGCACGAACCATGTACATGTCATTTCTCCCTTAAACTCTAGGCAAGGAAATCTTTAAGCCATGTCATTTCTAGATGTGATAATCTTTAAGGCGTGTCATTTCTAGATGTGATTTCTGCCATAAAATTTAAGGCAAAACATGCACGAACCATGTACATGTCATAAATCTCCCTTAAACTCTAGGGAATGCAATCTTTAAGGCATCTCATTTCTAGATGTGAATTCTCCCATAAAATTTAAGTCAAATTTTTAGGTAAACCATGCACATGTCATTTCTCTCATGCACATGCCATTTCTCCCATGCATTTGCAATAAATGTTAATCTAATATATTTTATTGAATTTGTTTTTTTTACGGATAAAAAAAAAAACACACTAAATATGGTTGAAAAATGGACATTATGCATAGATGTTTCTTACTATCCCAATATAGGGAAAGAAATTATTACATATGTGCTTTGCAATATTACGACTAGCAAGGTCCTCCAAAGGAAAATGAATATACCGGGAAGAACAACAAACAACGAGGCATATTATATTGCATTGATAGAAGGCTTGGGAACAGCTGGGGAGTATGGATCAAATGGAATTGTATTTTTCACAAATTATGAACTTTTGTGCAACTAGATGAAAGGCGTGTACGAAGTTAAGAAGGAGAAGCTAAAACAACTGCATGGAAAAGCAAACAATAATGTTAGCCAATTTCAATTTTTTAGTATAAGACATTGTACAAATGTTAATAAGATTTATGTTGATCTATTGCATGGGGCAATGCAAATTCAAGATTCATTTATCAAACATGAATTAATAGATGAATTAGTATTATACGGGGCAATGCAAATTCAAGATTCATCTCCCAAAGATGAATTTGTTTTGAGATGCTCTTCTTCAAAAATTCAAGATTCATCTCTCAAAGATGAATTAGTGTTGAGACACTCTCCTTCAAAATTTATTTATGGACATTTTAACATATATTTGATATGTGTGTGTTTTTTACTTATAAATGTGTCTTTTTTAATGACCATGTGCTTTTTTCAATTATATCCCAAGTGTGCTCCCACCATGTAAAGCGAAACTTAGTGAACTTCACATTTGCAACTTGGTGAACTTCACATTTTTACAAAATTAAAATGTAAGGATTTCAACAATTTTTTGTACCAAGTGTGCTCCCACCATGTAAATAACAATTTGGTGAACTTAACATTTTTATAAAAAAAATTCTTAAATTGAGTTTCACACATCAATTAGTGCTTTGAAAGTTGTGTTTTACATAATTTGTGTACACTAAATTACATTAATTTTTTGAAATTTATTTTGAATTTATTTTAAATAGTAATTTAAAAATAATTGTAAATGTCCACTGTAGATATATCTACATATATATATCATGGAGGATGAAAGACGAAGATCAACAAAATCCCATATCTCTACGAGAGAGGGGGATCAGAGATCGAGGGATGTTCATGGTATTTAAATATAATCTTATCTCCATGCATATACATACATGTGTGTACATATGGAATTGATTTTTTATTAATTTTGTGAGTTAAATTAGTTGTTAATAAGTTTCATTTTTTATTTTTTAGGAGGTAGGAGGACAAGGGTGTCTACTCCATCAATGGAGCATGGCCATGGTTCACACAATCGTGGTATAGTTCACACAATTTAATCAATGAATATGTACATGTATTTATATGTATGAATGTATTTTTGAATTGATTATAAATTCATATTTTTTTATGAAGCTTCCCTCTCGTCTCGTGAGGTTGGTGGCGGTACACATTCCCTTGGAGGGTCATCAATAGGTGCTGTCGAATTGCGTGAAGGTGATGATATGTATTCCCCAGAGGCCAATCAACGGATGGTTGTGTTAGTTCTCAAACAATTGGTGGTCATTCTGGTTCTCAACAGTCTCAGGGTGAGTAATATGTTAGCCGACCATATCGAGGTGGCCATCAATTTGAATATTATTTTCATTCAATTTGTAAAAATTTGTTTACATGTGTTTTTTTAATATACAAAATTTTATATATTGATGCAAAGAGTGAAAATCTTGGTCCAAATGTTGCTAAAAAAAGACATAGGACAGAATGCGTCATTCAAGAAGAAGGTTGTACAACAAACATGACTTATCCATCTTACATTTCCGATATACCTTGGGAATAAAACATGTAGCAATGCACCTTACAAAGGTGTCAAAACCTTCATACAAAATTGAAGTGATATCTCGTGGCTTTGACTCTCCCTCCTGAGAGTCGACAAAGCTTGGAAATAGTTACTCACTCTTTAAGCGAACTAGTAGATGTGTACCTAAAGCTTGGGCCAACCAATGATACTTTTGTAGAAGTGATGAAAAAAAGAAAGGAAATCGTGACGGGTCCCGATACATGAGAGGTTGTTAAACGAAAAGTTATAACAGAAATGGCCAAGTCTATGTTTAATTTCAAAGAAGGGATGAAAAGAAAGATGCCGAAGGTGAAATATTTCAAGCACCTTCATATAGATCACTATTTGTATGATAGACACCTTGCGGCCTATGGAATACTCCCATGGAACGATGAGGTTCCACTTTATTTTGAAAAATTACTTTATGAAAAATTCTTTTTGGGAATGAAACCCAATTACAATGACCTTCCCTCTGAATTTTTTGGTCCTGGGAAAGGTCAATTGTGTGACCGTAGGGGCCCTAGGCATGATGTTGAGTTGCCTCGCCCTGAGCCACCATTGGTTAGTTGACCTCTTCATGTCTCAAATTTGCGGTCAGAGATGGATGACACTTCTCAAATTAGTCGAGAAGTAAGGGATGTCATCATTGACAATGTTCAGAGTGGATTGGGTGGAGTTGATATTTGTCTGAATTGACAAAGAGCACATGAGAATGCACATGCTAATTTTGTGTATTATACAGATGAAGAGATAGACAACATGAGTGTTGAAGATCTCAGAACATATGCAAAGAATTGTCACAATGGTTGGCATGACCTAATTATTCATGAGCAAGAGGGCATGGGAACAGTATGTGTGAATGGTTAGGGTGATTATTTTAACACATGCACAATCTGTAATAAATACATATATTTATTTGTATACATTAATCTAACAAAAATGTATCATTATATGTTAACACCATTTGCAGTTGTCACGCTTGATGAATGAAGAAGATGTTAATATCACGGTCGGAGCCTCCGGTTCAAACAATCAAGATGGGTTTCACCATCAATCACACAATCAAGATGGTTCTCACCATCAAGATATGTTGGCAAATGTTAGTGTTTTTCAAGTGAATGTGATGATGTACAATTATTTTTTATATATTATTATATATTTCGAAACATGATGACATATTTTTAAAATAAATAATTGTGCACACATGTACATGTATATATATATATATATATAATAAAATGTTTTAACAGATTCTGATTCTGTCCGATGTTTTTGGGATGGTGGTACCTTCTTCTTCCTTGAGAGATGTGCCAAATCCACCATCACAAGTATGAACAATTTTTCACTTTTAAATATGTTTTTAAGTTATATATTCCAGCTCAAAAAGTTCCATTAAAAAATGAGATCTCTAGATCTTGAGTTATTTTAAATTTTTTGAATTTTAGGATTTTGGAGATTTTCTTTCGGAGCCACTCTTAGGAGATGTGCCAAATCCACCAGCACAAGTATTCAATTTTTCACTTAAATATATGTTTTTAAGTTATAAGTTATAAATTGAAGTTCAAAAGTTTTATTATAAATTGAGATCTAGATCTTGAGTTATTTTAATTTTTTTGAACTTTAGGTTTTTGGAGATTTTCTTTCGGAGCCTCTCTTAGGAGATGCACCAAATCCACCAGCACAAGTATTCAATTTTTCACTTAAATATATGTTTTTAAGTTATAAGTTATAAATTGAAGTTAAAAAATTTTATTATAAATTGAGATCTAGATCTTGAGTTATTTTAAACTTTTAAATTTTTTGAATTTTAGGTTCCTAGAGAGGATTTATTTTCTCCACGGACTCTAGCGATGGAGTGTATGATGGAGATAGGAACATCTACACCATTTCAACCATTTGAAAAAGTTGTCTAACTTTTTTTTTAATATGATTGAAAATTAGCTTATCTATGCATTTTCATTTGAAAATTTTTAATATATATATATACTTGTACATGTATATTATACAGTTTACTGTGGAAGATGTTCCTGTGGGGAGAGTTTTAGTGGACGAGCAACAAATGGAGAGGGAACCTAATGAGGTATTGCATGATTTTTTTTTACATTTTTTTTTTTACATGAAATTCTATATTCTCATTCAATTTTAAAACATTAAATTATAATGTTTGTACATGTTCCCCATGCTTCACAGAATAGCTCTAGGATCGTGACTTTGTTGGGAGAGACACTACATCCATCTGTATTTGATGGATGATGCACATGCATGTGCAACATTATATTTGATAGATTTAGTCTTAAATTTACTTTTTTTATATATAGTCTTATCTAGATGCAGTCATATATAACTTGATACTTGTAACACTATACATTGAACTAGGTATATATATATATTTACTTTTACTATTCATGTGAGATACAAATTTTGGACATATTTTACTGCTTGGATATATATATATATATATATATATATATATATATATATATATATATATATATATATATATATATATATATATATATATATATATATATGCATTCTAGAACATATATATCCAGTACGTGTAACATTTTTCATCAATGCATAAAGAAAATCTACTTTCAGTTGATAGTAAACTGGAAATTACAAAACATGTACCACACATTTTGCATTCAAGAATGAATATTATAATTTACTTTTAATAGATACGCACGTCTAAAACAAAATCGTGCAAATTCAAATTTGCATTATATCAACTATTCTAGATACACAGATATATACATTTTGCAATAATGACATTATGAAAAATTGTACCAGAGAATGTATGAAATCATTTAGACTAGACAATCTAGACATGTGTATGTGTACACGTGTATAAATTACTAGTGTGCATGTACCAAAACAATGTACATGTGCAAACACTTGCACAGATTATATAACAAGGCAATTCAATTTTTAGTTGAGTTCTGGAAGTTCTAAAACATGAATCCAAAGAGAAGAAATTGTTAGGCAGTTGAATCAAAAAAATTCCAATGGAATGCCATCTTCAATGATCCATTCATGATCGGATTTTGACATTTTCCATTTCTTCATTTTCGTTTTCTTCTTTAATTTAACTTCTATCAACTTTATGCGTGTTGCACACACCAAGTGACTATATTGACAACTTATGACATCAGGTTCATAGCCTTGAAAGTAAACAAAATCCCCATTTTGATTAGTTTGTTTGAAAAAATAATCTTTCAGTATAATAGACCCTCTGTCATAAGGAAACCCGTGATTTCTAATAATTTAATCTTTCGTTCAGTGCAACGCATCAAATAATACTTCACATTTTCATTGTTGATAGTAGGTGAAATTACAACAAAAACATCTCCTGCACAATAAAAAAACTTATGTATTTAAATTTAGATCATAATTAACATGAAAATTTAACTTTAAAATTAACATACATGTACTTGATTTTATTATCTATTTCTAAATCTCTATCATTTGAAAGCAATTCAAATGTTACCTTCTCTAACAAGATCAGAAACTCGATCACCATCAGATGATAGTGTAGTCTCCTCTGATTTCATTTCTTCAAACATTGCAACGGACTTTTTCCCCTTTGTATTTAGCTCTGTATGTTTCCAATCTTTTACATACATTTTGTTTTCACAAACATCATTGGATTTTCTGTTGTCTATGCAAACATGAAAAAAACAATAATATTTTCTTTTATCCAATGCAAACACATTTGTGGACAACTTTATTTTAATTGAATTCAATTTTCGAGTCCCTTTTATTGTTTCAACGCCATTTCCAATCGATCTATTTACATCTTCGACCCCAATATGCCAAAAAAACCTATATGGAAAATTCAAAGAAGAATATAAATATGATATCAAAATACCATCAAATATAATCATTATGATAAATGTACATTGTTTAAAATTGGATATCCAATTAAAATTAAATTGAATGTAACTTCGCACCTCCCTTGATTGGGAAGTCTCATGGCTTAGTGCAGCGATGCACCATTGAAAAACTTCTTTAGCGTCCACGAGTCGGTTTGCAAGGGGTTCCATTTGATATCTTTGAAGTGTTTGTTTTATGCATGCCCCTGCACCGTCATGTCCTCATTTTCCATGACCAGTCTCAAAGAAGTTCCAAAAATGTTTAATACGTGTTTTCATATGAAGACAACACAACCAAAAGACTGATCGTGAAGATTTAAATTGACCTATGCATCCATCTAACCATATCCAATGTTCATTGAATTTTATTCCACGACTTTTCAAGGAGTCATAAATCTCTCCAAAATAGTGTTGTACACAATATGTATCATGTGTACGATCGTCACTGATATAAAAGTGATATTCTTTAATAACATGCTGATTTTCTTGGTTCTTTCTATATTATCAACATTTAGTTTAGCATGTTTATATAGAATATGGACGGGCTGGAGACTTGGTCGATGATAGTATCACTCTAAATTTGTTTCTGCGGGACAAATGTGTAGTTTTATGTGTTAGTACTAGTAATTCTCAGGTTGTGGGATGGGGATTTTTGGTAGTTAAGAACACCAAGGGTAACCAAGAACCACTTTGGGAATTCAGGATCTAGCCTTCCTAAGCTCCGGAGAGGGATCTCTCCTTATGATTTAGCTTTGTTTTGATAAAAGATTTTAGGCTAGCTATGAATATAAAGTAGGGCTTGTATTGAAAGATTTGGTGGGAATAAAGAGATTTCAAGGTAAACCAGAAGGATCTACCAGATCATTAGGCAATGGAGTCAACTCTCTAGGCAGACAGAAGTAAGAAATAAGGCTTAGAGATGCAAATGTGCTAAGGGCAAGATAGGTGACCTTCTAAGGCTTTGTATAGGCTTGATTTGATGGAGTGGGTGGGATCTGAGCAAAAGGGCACTTAAGAATCCTTAAGCTATAGATAAGAAGATTGAAGAAGGGGATCAAACTGGGACCTAGAGCAATTAAGAATTCTACGGTCCAGTTATCAAGCAGAAAACATCAAAATGCCAACAAGTTTAAACAGGGATCTTATTATCACTAATCCTGTTTAATTACTCCTTAATTGATCATTACAGAATAGAAACACATAATATGAATGAACGTAAACTTTGAAAGAAATACATTGAAAACAGGAAAAACAAGACTTATCTTGTCACCACAAGAATCCTTATGCTATGATGTCTCTAATCTCATTTCTGCCCTGCTGCTTCGTTAATTGACTCACCAACTTCAATATGTCCAGCAAAAATACTATAGTTGTCTTGAGAAATTTTATTCCACACTGAATACTTCGGATTATGAAGTATTTATACAAAAAATTGTTTACAAAATATCTCAGAAATTGAGATAATGTTTTAATAAAAATAAAAAAGAAAGCATGGAAAGAGGGACAACAACAAAGAAATTTGCAAGCTATTCCCTTTTACAAGTGAAAAATGGAACCGATTATTCTAATTTTGAAAAGATTTCGATGTGCTGTGAGTACTGCTGGCATTAGGTGCATCTTATTGTGGAAAGTGGTTGAAGAACTTTCCTTCCTTTGACTTTCAACGCTGATACTCTTTATTCATCTGATTTGAGTTGTCTTACTGTGGTAATTAAAAAGTAACCAACAGTAACTTTATTTTCACTGATACTCTTTTACCTACTGATACACTTTAACACTGTATTTTTTACCTTTGAGGTAACAATAAAATATGAATTTCCAAGTAATTTCCTGCTTTTGTCCATCAAATTCACAGCAGATCTGTGAATTCTTACCACTTTTCAGCAGAGAGGATCTTCATAGTTTTCAATTTCCTGTAGCTTTCATTTGCTTCTATATACTTGGAAAAGTTAGGCTTTATAGTGAACATATGCTTGATCTCATTATCCAAAAAGAACAGATTTTCAAAATATTGAACAAGTACTTTGCCACTTGGTGATCCTTGTGGCAATGGTTGTTTGGCTTGCTCTTTTGCATAAGTTCTAATTTTTAGATCATAATCTTTCTGAGGCATCAACTTGTCATTCAATGCATGAATATCTGACAAACCAGCTTCTGATAATATCTTGTATTTGGCCCAAAATCTTGAGATAGCCAAATTCATGTCTTTACACCTGTCTTCTAAGTTATTCATCATGTTTCTTTTATTTAGGACTTTCTTGATTTGGAGGGTGGTCTCTGTCCTATCAATAATTTTTAACTCTTCCAACTCTTCCCTGTTTTTGCTGTTCAAAAAGGCTATGAGTTGAAATGCTTGGGTTGGCTTACTTTCAATCTCTCTTTTGGTTTTGTCAATTTTTGCATTAGCAGCTTGTAGTAACTCCTTTTGCTCATAAATTATTTGAATTGAAGGCCATTAAGAGTGAATGTCTTCAATGATCTTTGTCCATAAATGATTTTTAATATATGCCACTTGATCAGTAAGATTAACCTGTGCTTGTAGAATTCTAACCTGTTCTTGCAGTCTGTCTGCCCTCTGTTCATGCCCTTTAGGTGTAATTAAGGCATCTCTTTTGGAAGATTCTAGATTTTTAATTATGCCTCTCAAATTAAGTATTTCTTTCTCCTTTATTGACATTTCTTCCATGGCTCTAATTACGACAGCTTTTTCCTGTGTTGTATCAATTTGTGAAGTTGAGGAAGAAGAAGCAGATATTTCATGAGAAGTTATTGGCACTACAGTGGCCATTACTCCCTATGGTGCTAAGTGTTCAACTAATGTGGATGGAATAGTTGTACTTACAGTAGGAATTACTGTAGGAATGTGAACCTGTTGAGTTTTCTTTAGGTCTTCATTTTCTCTAATGGAAGCCTCCAATTTACTTTCCATTTCTTTAATTTGAGCAGTCATCTCATGAACAATTTGTTTGAGTTCATCAATTTTAGTTCTCTGTTGAAGAATCTCCTTTGCTTGAGGATTTTCATTTTGGGGCAACTTTAGCTGCTTTCTGAGGGCAGCTATATCCTCATTTTTCTATTTAATCAAAGTTTTTGCAATCTCCATATTAGCAAGATCAGCTCCTGCTTCAATCACCAAATCTTCTAGTGCTTTGACCCTCAAATTATTGGCATATAGTGAGGCCTTGTCCAACTTCATTTGATTCTGGAGATTGAGCATTGTTTTCTCAAGCCTAATAGATTTCATAGTCTTACTGACAATTTTAGAATATAACATTTCAGTATTTCTCCTATCAAATTCAATTTGATCCAATTCATGAATGGCATCTGCATCGACTTCAAAATCTATTTTGGAATAATCTGCTACTGATTTTGAATCAGTCACTGTAGGCTTCAAGAATGGCATTACTAATTTATTAGATGAATAATCAAATGTTGAAAGAAGTTTGTCTTTTCTTCCAAGCTTTTCCTTAAGGAATCTAGAATATGCTTGATTCTTGATTTCTTCATTATTTTCTTTAATCTGTCTGAATCTGATCTGAATTTCTGACTCTGTGTGATCAGTTTCCTTAGAGGAAGAAGGCATGTCAACAGTTGTTTGTTTCTCCCCCATGATTGTATCCTTTTGTTGTGTTCCAATTTTGACATTTTGAAGATCTTTAAGTGTTTCAGTCACTATTCTTGTAGCTTCATCATTAGTTTCATTATCTTCAATATTAACAGCTTTATTCCTTTCCTCATCTATCAATTTAATTTTCTTGCTGTAAGGGATTCTGAATATTTTGTCCTGAATAGTTTCAGCTATGAAACTATCTTCTTCTCTGCTCCTTTTAAGTGCATTTTCAGTTTCCTTGCTCACTGTAGTAACCCATGTCTGTTAAACCTGTTTACCTTTTCCATTTTTTCTTTGCATTTCCAGTGAATCATCATCCACTAGAGTGTTGGGATCCCATTCAATTTTGTTAGCATACTTTTCAATATGGGGCTTGGAGTCATGCAAGAAGACAGGTAACTTGCATTTCACTCTTAGTGTGCTTAAAACACCTTGTGGATCATTATTCCACATGAAACTAAATGGAAATGTGTACTCTTTCAACTTCACATTGATTTCATTGATTGCTTCTCTATTATTTACAATGAATGGCCCAATTTGATTCTTCAGTTTAAACTGGGTCTTTTTCCTGGAAGCTATGAAATTAATTTCATCTGTATTCAATAGTTGTCTCAAATATTCCAATGAAAATATCCTTGTTGTAATAAACCTTGGTAGTTTATATGGGGCCAAGAGTGCACCATATACTCTGATTTCTGTACAACTTTTATATAAATACCAGTCCCCTGTTCTATAGCTCTCAAAAAGCTGTAGAATTATTTTTGTCTCGTCATTGATCCTAGGGGTTTGTTCTTTTTCCAAAAGATTCATAGCAGGGGCTATAAACAGGTCATTGAAATCTGCAAAGCTATATTCTCTACTCCATTTTATTAAAATAGATGACCAAAACATTACTGAAATAACCTTTCCTTCTGCATCCACTTTCTGACATTCAATGGGAAACTTATCTGCTTGATAATATAGGAAGAGGTGAAGTAGATATGAAGTGTATTTGAAAACTCCTTCTTCTAATAATCTTGACAACTGATAATGCATGTTTTCAGCAATGAATTTAGAAAAATTATATATTATGGAAGGAGATTGATCAAGGCTAAGAGTTGAAAGAAAACCTAAGATGGCTACATCAGTGAATTCATCACTAGTGTATCCTAAAATGAATGACAGCATTGAAACTATTTGCCTAGTTTCATCTGGGAAGTCAAAGGTATCAAAAGGAGGATTAAGTTTGGGAATATCCACTTGTTTAGGACAAAAGTCTCGAATACTTTGAATTTAGAAGCAAATTCAAATTCAAGGTAATTTTGAGTCAACTCTTCTATGGATAATGAAGTAGCATTTGGGTCAGGACTCAGTTGCAGCATGGAATTTATTGACTCTTCAGTGATGTAAAACAGGATCTCTTTCTCTTTGTTCACAATGCATCTTTGTTCTGGCATATAATAAGTTTGGCATAATCTGATAAAGTCGGGAACTGAATGAGTGAGAGGGAAAATATATTTTGGCAAATTGGATTCCCAAACTGGAATGTCTTTGTCACCTTTTTCCACTGATTTGCCAAAGCACCAATTATAGACATCAAGCAGGTTAAATTCTACATTAGGGTCCAAAATTCTATAATCAAGGTCAACCAAGGGACTATTCTCTGGGGAAATGACTGGAGACTGGACTGGTCTGACTACCTCTATAGAATCAGCCGTGAGTGCAGGGGTTGGTTTGTCAATTTTGGAGGATTTAGGCTGAGGGAATTTTGCAGAGGACTTCTTTTGAGACTTTGGGCCTCCATTTTTAGGGATTACTTGTTTCTTCGTCATTTTTAATCAGAACAAAGCAAGTTTAGATGGTTTTCTAAGTTCTATTATGAGAAACAAGGGTTTCTTGGTGAATTTTACTAGAAAATGGGGTTTCTGAGCAGGGTTTTGGGTAAAGCAAGTATTTTAAACCTCAGAACATATATTAAGATCGATTTCAGTAGTGAAATAGACCAAGAATTGGAAAAAACTGCTAGAAATGGAATTTAGGGATTTCGGGGAAATTTTGACAGGGTTTTCCCTGTAAAATGGGTGTTTTTATGCAGTTTGACGAGTGCAATTTTAGGCAATTATTTGAAATAACAGGAATCTTGACGTATTAGAGGGTAATTTTGAGGAAAAGTACCTGAAAAACCAGTGAAATTAGGTTGAAGACGTTCGCAGTAGTGTTTTAGTCTTCAATTCTGCGAAATTGGCTTTTCAAAGGGAAATGTGGCACTTTGTTGTAGAAATTGAGGGTAATGGGCATCGAAAATGGCGCTGCAAGGTTGAAAATGGCTCTGCACAATTTCTCAAGGTTCAAATGGCGCAATTTGGAAGAAAAGGGTTTATCAACGTTTTCACAGGTTTAAAGGGAAAATAGTGAAATTTCGAATCAAAACTTTAAATTTTAATGTACTAACCGATGCTGAAAACCATGGTTAAATCGCATTAAACTGTGGTTAAGAGAGTAGGGTTTAGGAATACCGCCAGTGGTAGTCGCGCTGATGAATGGTGGTAAGTAGTATTGAGATTTTCGAATGCGAAACAACGAGATTGTGACACGTCAGCGCGGGGTGGTTTGGAAAAACCACCCATTTCACGCGACTTTTCCAAAACTTCGATCGTTTGGTTTTGGAGCGCGAAAATGGATAATGTCCGTCAAATCGGGCCTTAGGGAGCGAACGGTCCAGATTAAAAGGGAAAGTGCGGGGAATAATTTTTTAATGGATTCGACGTGGGCCGTTGATCTTGGGAAATGAAGGATAGATCGGACGGTCGAAATCTTATGCGATGGAGAGGGATAAAAGCATTGAAATTTTTCGCGCAAGTGCTTTACCATAGGATCAAATGATTTCTGGGGATCAGACGATCAAAAATGAATCCGACGGGAGAAGGTTTGTTTAAGTCATATGCAAATAAATGACTATTTTTAATGGAAAATTAGGTGATCGGAAAGGTTTATCAAGGATTTAACCAAGGTTAGGGACTGGGATAAGGCATAATGTATGCGGGGAAAAGATAAGGTTAAGGGACTTGGGGCGGAAAATATACAAGGGAAAGAATCATTTTTATTGAAGTTTAGTTTAGACGAAACTTCGGGTGATTTTATGTTCAAAACACATAGAACACATGTTTTAAGCTTTTTCTTCATATATTTTATTTATACGGTAAATTAAATCAAGAAGACTTAATTACCATAGGGGCGGGATTATATATAAGGATAGACTTTAGCCAAAGGGGTTATAAGGGGGGCTTTATTTAAGCATATGGGAATAAATTACTTTGGCTTAAGTTATAATAAGTGGGTTTTTGGGATTTATTTATAAAAGGAGTTATATAATAGGAAAAAGTTATTTGTAGGGAATTAATACATAAGTTAAAGTTAATATGACAAGGGAACAATGTATATTCAAAAACACATTAATATAACTAAGAAAGTGAAGTTTAAAAAGCAAATTTGCATTATAATAACTTCATCACTTATACTTAGAATAAAATGTGATTTTCAGGGCTTTGTGCTTTGAAATGATGTGGGAGGTTATTCAAATGAGGATTAGAGTATCTTTAAGTAAAAATGAAGTTTTACTTAGGATTATTCAGGGGAATGAGTGCATGAATGGTAAACGATGTGATTAACGGATTAATATAGACATTTCACACTTTTAACTAATCAGTCATAGAGCCTTGGGTCTGGTCCCAACAAAAGTCAAGGAAATGCCTTGAGCCTTTCTGACTGATAGTTTAGAATGTTTCATGACTATGGGAAGGGGAAGTTAGTTATTCTGAAGCCCATGATGAATGATATTTACAATGAGATTTTTCACCTTCTTCTACATACCCATCTTATAATGCTAACATTTTTTCTTCTTTTGTAGTAAAGTGCATTTAAGCTAGCAACCTTCACAACATTTATTCTTTCTGAAAGCAAGTAAACTATCTAACTCTACAATTATTTCATCCATGAATCTAGATTAAACTATTGGATTCACTTTATTTCTCTACCTAACTACTGAATTGTTAGGATTAAACTGTCTAACAACTCATTATTCTCTATCTAAAACAATGGAAATTGAAAAATGATAAGTTAAGATTGAACTGTTTAACTCATCATGGACTAATGGCATTTATTGACACTCTACCATAGTCAAAAAGTAAAAGTAGTGGCATTTATGCTTGCTCACTTTCATGTTTTATTCATTTTTTCTTTTGGGGTATCTTATTTTTTCTAAGTCCTTTGATTATTCTTTTAGGACTTTTTACCCTCTTTTTTTTTTTTTTTTTTGATTTTTTTTTTTTTTATGAAATATGTGAATACAACTTGCAGAAGACAAAGTATGTACAGATTTACAGGATTATCAACAGTCAAGTCAAAATTATGACCCCTATATTATAGGTTGCTAACATTATACCAAAATCAATTACTGACAAAATGGTCCCTAGTGGAAAAACTTCACGAGATTTTTTGAATTGCAAGTCCTACCATCGAGCTCTATGGGAATGCTTGGTGTATTTATAGATTTATGCCTGAAACTTTCTAAAAAAATCTATCACAAAAATTTCTTCTTCTTGTAAATCAATTCTTTTAGCACTTGAACCTTGAATCGATGTATGGATATACTCATATCTCTTCCATTTCACTTTCATGTTGGACAATGATTGATCATTTATATCAGTACAATATTTGTTTTGAAATTTAGTCAAATTTCCACAATCATCGCATTTTTTACCACCAACACATTTCTTTTGGTAAAATAATTCATGGCTTTCTCTTCCACATAGAATTTGAGATCTGAAATTATGGATAGTGGAAGGAGGAGGTGAATCTTTCAAAAATGTTCTACCAAAATTAAGATATGTGTAATAATATAACTGAAATTCCGCATGATAACGACAACAACAAGTGTCACGTACAGTGATAGGTTTTACATACCATGGTTTTTGTTGCACAAAAGCACTGGTTGAGACATCAATTTCACGATTCTCTTCTTTGAACTTGTTGAAAAAATCTATCTGAGTGGTGTCCAAGAAATTTATTTCATGTGTTTCATATTGATTTTGTGTTATTCTTCTTCACATCACATCCCTTGCATTTGGCGAAACACATGAATTTTTCTTCCAATATTCACATATTGTTTTTTTTTAATTTTCTCCAAGTCTTTCTTTGTATGGTTGCCTACAAATAGCTCTCCAACAAGCGAGTTCATCATTTACATCTATTTGCAACTGAAATTTCCGATGTTTGTGCAAATTTTTTTGTGAGGTTCCTAATGCTTGTGCCATAGATTTTACCAAGAAATTCTCTTTAGTACTTGATGAAACCACTGCCATATGTATTGCTCTATGCACAACTGAAACATTTTGTTGTCTAGATCTTCTAATTGAATTTATAGCACTTTTATATTTTGTATCACATTTTCCTTCATTTTTTTTATCTTTTTCTGATTTTTGAATGCCCAATAAAGTCGTAGCTTCTTTTAATTTCCTTAATGATAGGAGACATTTCAACAATTGGGCTTGAACTGCCACATTTTCCTTTATGAAGTATGTATCAAAAATGTGTTTAACACGATATCGCATAACATGGTCAACTCTTTTATCTCCATATGTGTGAGTGTCAACATTTTCTAACATCTCATCATCGACATTGATTTCATCTGTACATATTTGAATTAATAGTACATAATAAGTTTACATATTCAATAAATAATTAAATTAATAAATATGTATAATTTCAATAATACGTGCATGTATTCAACATATATATATATATATATATATATATATATATATTACCTTGTGATTCAATTTCTTCACTTGAATTTCTTTCAACATCTTCACAATCTTCAATCATTGGTTCAATAGCTCTTTCACTTTCTCTTTCAAAATTTTGTATCTCATCATCAATGTTTTGAGGAATATCTCTCTCTATTTACATTGCAAAATATTTTTCAAATTAGTTCATCAAATAAAAATTAAGCTTCACAATTTACACTAGGAAAATTTTAAATATCAAATTTATAATATTTACATTTACATACCTTCTTCAACTTCTAGTTGAGGTTGATTTTCCCTTTCAATATTTGAGCGTTATTCTCTTTTTTTTTTTGCGAGATTTTCTCCCCTGTTCTCTACGTTCCTCAGGGTCTCTTGTTCGATCATATTTTCTCTTGCAATTCCTTTGATTTCTCATGATAATTGGGTATGAAGTTCAAAAATTTTCCTTCAAAAATTTAGACAAAAACTCAATTAAAAAAAACATCACAGAAGATTTAAATGAAAGAAAACTCATTTTAATTTTTTTGTAAAAAACACATACTTCAATCCAAAACAATTACTTTAAAAAATCCAAAAGAAAATGTCTTATAAAAATGAAATGAAGCTCAAAATATTTCCTTCCACGTCCGGCAAAAAAATTTCATTTAAAAAGTTAGACAAAAACTCATTTTAAAAAATCATTATAAAAGATTTACTTCAACCCAAAACACGTACTCCAAAAAAATGTCACTTCAAAAAATACCTCCAAAAAATGTCCATTGAAAATTAAGCCCAACTTCTTAAAAAATGCCACTTTAAAAAATCCCTCCAAAAAATGTCCTTTGAAAATTAAGCCCAAAAAGCCTCTAAAAAAATATCACTTTAAAAAATAACTCCAAAAAATGTCCTTTGAATATTAAGTCTAAAAAGAATCCTTTCGAAATTAAGCCCAAAAAAAGTCCAAAAAATGTCTTTTGGAAATTAAGCCCAAAAACCTCTAAAAACAAAATACATCCAAAATAAATGTCCTTTGAAAATTAAGCCCAAAACCTCTAAAAATAAAATACCTTAAAAAAATGAAGCCCAAAAAACGTCCAAAAAATGTATAACATACCTTCAAGAAATTCCCTTCACATGTTATGCCAAAAAGAGTCATTAAGCCCAAAAAAATTCTTTGCAAAATCAAACCAAATGAAGAAATGTGCGAAATTATGTGAAAATAATGAATTTGTTTACGTTAATTTATATTGCCGCGAAATGTTTTTTTGGAGGGGCTTCGTTGAATTTTCCGGCCGACTTAAATTCAATTAAAAGATCAGCTTAAATTTTGTAAAAAATTCGGGCGAACTTTTTTGTCGTTAGACTTGATGACCGTCAGGGCAAAAAACAATTCGGCTGAACTTTTTTTGAAAGTTCGGCCAAACTAACACATTTGCAATTACGCAGAGGCGAGCTCTGAACATATTTCTTCAACTTTGGACTGATTAAAATCCATGAAAATTTGTGAATTAACTGTCAGAACCAAGACAAGAATTTGCAGAATTCAATCTACTTTCAGAAAATACAACTTTTATGGAATTTCATAAATATTTACTAATTTTAATTAATTTTGTAATAAAATGGGTGCAAACAATTTCTGAAGGTCATTATGATTCAGTGAAATAAATATTTTGTATCTTCCAAAACACACTGTAAAAAAATTGAAAAAATTATGGTGCATTACATTGGTCCGTCGTCTGTAATGGATAGTTTTTATATTTTTAGTTTATAACTTATATGTGGAGAAATTTTGTGCACACCAAAACACATTCAAAATATGCAGTTTTTCATTTTGGATCAGTTCAAAAAATTCTCGTAATTATGATATGCATCAGTTGGTTTCGTAAATATAATGAAACCGAAGTAGATTCTGTCTAGATTGTTGTAACACATTTTGTTTCTAAAAAACACAAAGTTTTCAAAGAATACACTAGCGCATATTAACATGACTTTTTATGAATCCTTTGATTTTTAAAAAACACACACCCAAAGAAATGCTAAGTTGACATATCAAATGTGTATAAAAAAATACCAAAAAATAAGTAATAGAAAGCTAATAAAATTTTGACAACTTTTATTTTTATCGGAAAATGAAATTATAAACAGAAAAATTGTTTTGGCTTGTAGAAAGTTGAAGAAAAGAAAAAAAATGATTTTTTTTCTCAAAAAAGGGCAAAATGTGTAACCCAACTTCATATTTTCACTTCCTGAACTAAGTATTCCTAACTCAGTTAACCCGTACAAGTTTTCATGTGATGTGGAATTACAAATTTTTTCGAATTTAATTAAGGGAAAATTAAATTATAAGCCTCTTCTTGTTTCCAATTTCAACACTCTCTCTCAACAAGAAAGGGATTGTCTGCAACCTTGATCATGCCTCTATGGAACTAGAATTTTCATCTTGACAATGCCTTTGTTAAGATGTCTGCATCTTGCTCCTTTGTAGGTTCGTACTCTAATGACATAATCCTCCTCTGCACACAATCTCTGAGATGATGATACCGGATATCAATATTCTTAGACTTGTCATGAAAAACTGGATTAACCAATAGTTTGATGCAACTCTGGTTATCACAATGAATCACCATAAGATCCATCTGCTGAACAAACTAACCAACTAGTATCTTCCTCATCCAGATGGCCTCAAAAGTTGCTTGACTGTACTTTGCCTCTACCGAACTGAGTGCAACTGATCTCCACTTCCTATTGTAACAGGAAACTATTGTTGACCCAATATTGAATATTCCCCATGATGTGCTATTCCTGTCGGATGGACTCCTTGCCCAATCTGCACCTGTGAAGCCTTGAAGCTTCACTCCCTCTGTCCGCTTGTACCATAGCCCCAACTCTATGGTGCCTCTGAGGTATCTCAACACATGCTGACCTACCTTCCAATAGAGTTTGGTAGGATTAATCATAGCTTGATTAAGTTGGTTAATTGCATAGCATATGTTTGGTCGTGTGTTCACCAAGTACATGAGTGAACCCACAAGCTTCCTATAGATGGTAGCTTCTACCACTTCACCTAAAGTAGCATCCTCCTTCCTCTAGTTACATGCTAGAGGAGTCTCCATGGGTTTGTTTCTCTCCATGTGAAACTTCTTTAGAATCTCATTGGAATACCTTCCTTGAGATAAAAATATCTCCCTATTTCTTTTCCAGATTTCCTATCTGA
>JAXQQM020067129.1:0-71133 GCA_034641835.2 Pinus albicaulis
CCAAATAGCCTCGCATGCAACCAAGCTAGCTGCCATGTACTCAGCCTCTGCTGAACTGAGTGCCACGGATCTCTGCTTCCTGCTGTACCAGGAAACTGCTGTCGACCCAATGCTGAAAACTCCTCCAGATGTGCTCTTTTGGTCCGTTGGACTCCCTGCCCAATCTGCATCAGTGAAGCCAGAAAGCTTCGCTCCATCCTCCTGTCCGTACCATAGACCATATCCCGATGTGCCTCTAATATAGCGCAATACATGCTTGCCTGCCTTCCAAAAGAGCTTGGTAGGCTTAACCATAGCTTGCGAAAGCTGGTTAAATGCATAGCATATATCGGGTCGTGTATTGACCAGATACATAAGCGACCCCACCAACTGTCGATAGACAGTGGCATCCACTACCTCCGCTGAAGTAGCATCCTCCTTCCTCCAACCACCAGGAAGAGGAGTGTCAACAGGCTTGCAGCCTTGCATGTTGAACCTCTCCAGAATCTCCCGGGCATACTTTCCCTAAGAAACAAATAGTCCTCCGCTGCGCTGCCAAATCTCCAATCCCAGGAAATAATGAAGGATGCCTAAGTCCTTCATCTCAAACTCTCGTGCAAGATCCTCCTTGCATGAAAGTATCAACTGCTCATCGCCAGTCAAAATCAGATCATCTACATACAGTACGATGATCAACAGCTTCCCCTCCACCACAATCTGGTACAGGTTTGGATCCGCCTCACTCTTGGAGAATCCAAGCCCGGTGAAGTAGCCGTCTATCCGAGTGTACCAAGCACGAGGTGCTTGCTTCAGCCCGTACAGTGCTCTCTTGAGTCGGCACACATGCGACTCACTGCTGAAGATCTCAAAACCTTCAGGCTGCTCTATGTACACCTCCTCCTCAATAACTCCATTGAGGAATGCAGTCTTCACATCCATCTGATGAATGTGCCACCCCGTCTGCGCTGAGAGAGCAAGGATCGTCCGTATGGAAGAGTACCTTGCGACAGGTGCAAAATTCTCCTCATAATCGATCCCCTCGATCTGTGAAAAGCCACGGGTGACAAATCTCGCCTTGTACTTCTCCACACTCCCGTCAGCCGCCTGCTTCACTTTGTAGATCCATCGCGAACCCACCACTGATTTCCCCACCGGTCTTGGGACAATCTCCCATGCACCGTTCCTGACGATCGAATCATATTCTTCGATCATGGCATCAACCCATGCGGGTTCCTCCACAGCTTCCTCAAAAGAGGATGGCTCCGTCACAACACATTGACTCACAAGAGCCATGTATCCAATGTACCGATCCGGTGACTGTCTCTGTCTGCGCTGTGCTGTAGGTGGTCCTACAACCTTCTCTGCATCTCGAGCCAGTCGCTCAGCTTCTGTAGTGCGCATGCGCCCTCCGATGGTTGGCGCTGCATGGGTGGTTTCTTCCACCTCCTGAACTTCCTCTTGTGGCTGATCCACATCCGGAAGCTCCTCCTTAGGAACTAACAGCTCCTCATCTGCATGCAAGTGTAGCTCCCTCTCAAGCGAACACTGCATGGCTTTCTCCTCCTGAAATTTTATATCCCATCGCACAACAGTCTTTCGACTGTCTAACAAATACACCCGGTAATTGTGAGGTGTATCAGTGTATCCCACAAATATTCCAACCTCAGTAGTTGGATCCAGCTTCCTTTTCGCATCCTTCGTCACATGCATGTAGACAGGAGAACCAAAAATCCGTAAATGGGAAATATCAGGCCTCTTGCCAGAATAAGCCTCCTCCGGTGTACTCATGCCAAGAACCTTGTGAGGACAACGGTTCTACACATACACTGCTGTATTGCATGCCTCAGCCCACAAGTGAAGGGGTAGGCCTTGATCATGCAACATCGCCCGTGCAGCACCCACGATCGTTCTGTTCTTCCGCTCAGCCACCCCATTCTGCTGTGGGTTATGGGGTGCGATGAGCTCTCTCCGAATCCCTTCTGCGCTGCAGAACTCCTTGAATTCAGCCAAGATGAATTCACCACCATTATCACTCCTTAGAGCAATCACCTTCTTCCCTAACTCCTTCTCGACCAGTGCTTTAAACTCACAGAACTTCGCGAACGTATCGCTCTTCTTCTGCATGAAGAAGATCCAGCACTTTCGAGAGAAATCATCAACAAAGATCACATAATACTTGTGCTTTTCTATCGAAGCAACTGAGAAAGTACCACACCCGTCTGTGTGAACTCTCTCAAGGATCGTCGTGGCGCAACTATCCTTCTCGTGAAAGGTGGCTTTCACATACTTCCCTAAAGTACACCCCTTGCACTGATCTGACTGCGCAAGAGTGCCCTTAGGAAGCCCAGTAGAAATCTGTTGTAGAATCTTCAAAGCTCCATGGTGAAGGTGGCCCAATCTCCTGTGCCACAGTTCACCCTCATCATCCCGGCTCACCACTTCTTCCGCTTTGCATGCCATAGCTGCGCAGCCATCTACCTGCAACTGATAAAGGTTCTTGGTTCGAACCCCTATCTTCCGGGTCTCTCCAGTAGTCTTACTGCGCAAGAAGGCTTTTCCTTCGCTGAAGACCACATCATACCCCTTATCCTCCAACATCGCCACAGAAATCAGGTTCTTCTTCAATCCAGGTACATGCATGACATCCTTCAAGACAAAGGGTTTACCAGACTCCCTCTGAAACGATATGGTACCGATACCAGTCGCACTGTATCTACCATCATCGCCCATCTCGATGTGCACACCCAAATCTTTGTCCTCTAGATCTGAGAACAAATCCCGATCTCCCGTCATATGAAATGACGCATCGTTGTCCAAGAACCACACTAATCCCATCACACTTGAAACCAAGCATGCGATCAGTGAAAAGTCAAGCTCGAACTGTGAAGCCAAGGCTTCTCCATCTGCAGATCTTCCCGCTTGCTTGTTCTTCTTCTTCTTTGGACAATTGGTAGCATAATTTCCGTGATCATGGCAGTGAAAACACTTCACTTTCGCCATATCCTACTTCTTGTCCTTTGCACTGGAATGAGAAGTTTTCTTACCCTTCCCCTTCTTTGCTTTGGCCACCAAGGCGCAGTTTTCTTCATCAGCTCCCTTTGATGAATATCCGTCTCGAGTAGTCCTCCTTATCTCCTCCTGCATGAGATCCGCCCAAAGGCGCTCCCATCCCGGCAGCTTCTCCTGACCATTGACACTATCTTGATATGATTGCCAAGCCTTCGGAAGACCAAGGAGAGCCAGGTCGACCATGTCCTCGTCTTTGACAGTCACCCCCACACTTCCCAGCTCATCTCTGCACTGAGTGAACTTCGTGAGGTATTTGGCGATACTGTCACCTTTCTCCATCTTGATGTTCCTGAGCTTATCTTTGAGCGCCAGCTTCCTTTGGTCGCTCTTACTCTGGAATAGATCCGTCAAAGCTTTCCACATTAAATATGGAGTAGCCTTTCCATGCAGGCTGGATACAATATGATCCTTGACGCCCTCCAACAGGATCCTTCGACACTTCGCCATCTTCTTTTGCCATGCTTCGACTTCAGCAGGATCAGTGGGCTTTTGGACATCCGTATCTACGAACTCCTTCAGACCATTATCTTCTAATACCGCCTCCATGCGATCCTTCCATGCAACATAATTCGAACTGCCTTCAAGAGCATATTCGAGTCGCAAACCGTTGAAAGACATTTTCAACACCGACACCAAGAAAACAAAACTGCTGCAAAATTTCGAATTCCACCTCAAAGCTCAACCACTCTAGATCTGTGAGAACAAATTATTTCTAGCACAGAGATTGACTGCAAGGGGCATTTACCAGACCTTTCACTTTCCGAAGAAAGATGAATCCAGAGGCTACCTAGCCCGCATGCAGACTCTGTCTACCGAAATAAGTTTGTAATCACCGTGATGATCAATCTCTGCTTCAATAGCTTTGATACCATGTAGAAATTTGTTGAATAATGATTAATTATCCACCGAGACTATCCTGATCACATACAATTCGAATTTATATGCAACACATAATCTCTTCCACTCAGATCATCAAACATGCGGAAATAAATCAAGCGATAACACATCAAATCATCATACACATTAACACAGTATGTATGGGGAAAGCTTATAGCTGAAAACCCCACATCTATTGTGTATATTATAATGGAGAAATCATGTAACAAAATCAGTACAATACTCCTCACAAGTACTCAGTACTATCTCATGAAGTTACACACAAACTAGCTTGGTTTTGAACAGGTTACTGGTTCAAAACTCACCACTAATTGCCTTGCCTCTATTGCGCAATCATGGCCTATCTATATAGAGATCCAAGGTTCGAATCTCCTTGGCTTGACAGCGCAATCATCATGGGCAATTCCTCCAAGTGTGGTGCAAATCTCATGCACAACTGATGTCCCAACCGATAGCTAACTCCACCCTTTCATCTACCTCTTTCACTGGTCTCCACTGAACTGTCCATGCACTGTAGTGAACTGATGTGTTCTTGAGTTGAATAATGAGTTAATAATTAATGAATTAAATAATATTTAATTTACTCCACTCATAACTAATTGATTATCTAGTTAAACTAATCTCAACCAGTTCAACTAAAATAAACAGAACACAACTCCACTAGCTGTCTCATTAACTCCACCAAACTTCTGCCACTGAAGTCCTAACTGAAGTCAACCATGCATGATGCCATCAAACCCTAGGAATAGCGTAATTCCTCCGTCAGATGCATGAGCCACTTCCAAGGCTCGAACTGAAGTGCTCCAAGAGAGTAAACTCAAGTTTATAGTCTAAATATTATTAAGGGTAAATAATATTTGACTTCCCTATTTTAAGGAGAGGCAGTCTAAAAATAGACTTCGACCTATAGGTCCAAAAAATAGAGTCCCATCTATTTTTACCAACATGACCAATGCTCCAAGAATCTCATACTGCAATCCCCGGACCATGCTCCGTATGTCTAAAAATAGATTTTGCGCCAAAATTTGCCTGTGGGCCCACTTAGTGAAGGTGACTTCATTTCACTAAGCTCCATCATCTTGCTGCATTTTCAACAAACGCATGGTCCAAAGAGGCTGAAATTTATTGGAGACTTCAATTTTTGGAGGCCGTACACATTGGCACAAGAACCAAAGTTGGAGCTGCATTGACTTTTATGTCGCTGCCCTGCATTGACTTTTCTGGACAGCGTTGACTTTTCTGTAGTTGACTTGTGTTGACTTGGTCACTGACTTGAGGATTGTTGTGACACATTCTGGGTTGGCTGATCAAGGAGACTTTGCTGGTTGAAGCATCCTGTTGACTGCCGTAACGCACCATCACATTTTTCTTGTTTCTGGTTTGTCTTCCATAGATCCACTGGTATGTTCTATCAGCATTTTACTTAACTGTTTGGGTGATTGCTGTAATAAAAGTAAAGTTGCATCAAGCATAGAACATCTACAAAAATTTACAAGACGACTATTCAACAATCCCTGATTTATGAGTCCTACTGGATCCTGTTACAACTAATACTTAAATATATAACTCCAGAAATTCTCCTCCTTTGAGATTGTAAATCATCATATCTTTTCCCAGGACAAGAAAAGGTGACTTATTTCATAAGAAATGTATTTGAGATGCTAGTTGGAGTGTCTAGAAAGCTTCAGGTATTAGAAGGTTCTTCCACAATTGAAACAAGGTGTACATGGATGCTTGATATACTAGAAGACTTCTTGAACTTATTATATTTTGTATATTGTCGAATGGATGGGAGAACTTCAACATTAGAAAATCAACATTCAATTAAGAGCTTCAGTATCCCAGATAATGAAATTTTTATTTTTATTATTTCAACTGAGGCAGTGGAGTGGGAGGGGATGGAATCAATTTTCAATTTATTATATATGATACAGTTATTATAGATGATCTATATTGCAGTCATTTTTTTATTTTATGAGCTCAATCATGATCTCAAAGTATAGGCCAAGACAAACCAGTGTTGTATATCAGTTGATAATGAAGTGTACTGTTGAGGAAAGAATATTGCATCGGTGTACAAATATGGATTTGGAGAATCTGGTGATGAATCTTTGTAAAAATGAAAGTTTAATGATCTATCTAGATCACAAAGAACTTATATATCGTGATTTTCAAAATGAAGTTAATGCTATTTTTTTGGTTTTCTCTCTTTTTGATCTCCTACAAATTTGTTACTGTTATGTTTATTATCTAGCATGCATATGCCCAGAAAATGACCTCTTGCCATAACTGCAAAAATAAAATCTCGAATACCTATATCTAATTACTGCAGTTGCTGGAAAAAACAATTCAGAATAATTTAATACGAAAAGAAATTATTTTACACATACTGCTCCTTTGTGAGTTTCACAGCACCTCAAGTGCCCAATTAGGAACTTTAAATTTCACTCTAACAACCCCACTAATTTTGGGTTACAATCTAAGTTTCACAACAGGAACAAAAAAAGAAGTTAATCACGTTAAGGGAAAAAAAAAAGCAGAAGAGGGTAAAGGGTGTACCATACAAAATAATCTCCTAAACAATGCATCCTTTTATGGAACCTTACACTGCATACCAGGATTACTACGTGAGCTACCTGTAGCAGAGTTTTGTTCTGCCTTCTTCTCTGACTATCCCAATTTTGGATCTCACTCTCAAAGACAATCAATTAGTACCCCAGTTATTCCTTCCGTTCAAGATGGTTCTGAATTCATAGATACCCAGGTGAAGCAAAAGCCAATGAGTAGCTTTGGAGATGAGTCAGAGCAATCATTATCTGACTCATCCGAAGAAATAGACAGTAGCGATTCATCTGATGAAGTGGATGGTTCTTATCAGGGTGTCACTTCAGATAAGATGGCTGAATATCAAAGTTTCACTAGAAGCAACATGTTATTTCATTCAGGTGTTGTTTCCTGGTTTTGCTTTATGGTGAATTTTCCAGACAGCTAGAGTGTTTGGAAGTGAGATTCCGTGGGGAATTTTTTGAATGCTGGTGTGATAATTTAGGATCGTTGCCTATGGCTACCAGAACCTTGGTGTGACTTTCATTTAAGCATTGGGGTATTAGACTGACTTATAAAACCGAACCAGATAATAAGTCATCACCTTGAAAATTCTCTTTAGGTGGTGGTGTTTACTGTTTATGGAGATTTCTACTAATGTTATACCTAATCTGTGCTCTGATGATTCATTCTAATCAGGTGTTAGAAACTGTGGGGAAATTTTCAACTAATTTCTATCACATTTTATCTAATAAATTTTCCTATATTGTAAGACTCTTTCCGATTGGCAAAACACTGGTCATACAAAAAATGGAATTAAAATAAAGGAATGCCGCATTTATCCAAAGTGCAAAAATGCCTCGAAACTTAGCAGCCTGGAACTATGGCATTCAACAATGAAAACATTGTTGAATCATCAAAAAAATCGAGTAATTGAAAAGGAAATCTACGAAACCACGAGAAAGCCCTGAAAAGCACTTAGATAAAATTAAGGATAGCTAATCCTGACCTTTTTCTGAGCCAATTTCTGCAACTTGGGAATCTCTTCATGCAATCTGGCCTTAAGTGTGCTAAATTTCATCATTCAGGTCGTGACCACTGCCCTGTTCTTCTACTTCACGACATCATCGACTTTCTGGTACCAAAAAGCCAAAGAATTTAGCATTTTTTCCGGGAATTTTAAAGATCGAGCCGGGAGAAATGTAGGGTTTACTAACCTGCTTAGCAGCGTCAGTGTCAGACTCAACAATGGTATAAAATCTTATGAAGGCGTCTTTGTCGGAGATCCGATTCTCCCTCTGTTTGTCAATGTCGTACTTTTCATACTGGTTGCCTGGCTGGAACCAAATCAATCTTTATCACCGTAATGGATGAACCAAAGGGAGAGGAAAAATGAAAATGATAAGGTTTTTTGAATCTGTCTGTCTATGTAACCTTCCCCTAGTTGTGCCAAAATCATGCCAATAGCTATGACTAAAGCATCAACATTAACATGGAATATCCTAGCGAATAGTTGCCTATGACTGGTCATGAACGCATCAGGTTCTCCCTTCATGGGTTCGATCAGCTCTCGGTTCTTCAACCAGCTAGTTTCATTTCTTCTCAAAGCCATCCCACCGGTTCATTATTCTTGTAGATGGCGTCCACCTGAGTGAGAATGACGATTATGCTCATATGCTTAATGATCAGATAATTTCCATGATGCTCATCTGCACAATGATCAGATATGATGTGCTCGATACCTGGTTTTTCAGATCTGTGTTTTTCCTCCTAATTCCTTCCCAGATCTGTGTTTTCCCTCCTAATTCCTTACCGATATTGATCAAACAAATTTGACTAAATGATTGAATAAACAACCTTGATTGAAACTTCGTAGAGCGATTATTAATGTACAACAAATGGTAGAAAGAGATAGTAGATGGTTAGATGGTCGCTATTCAAAATTAAATTTGTGAGTAGCTTAACTGAAATTGAACTCATTCAAAGTTCAACTCTCCTTGGAATTGGTTTGTAGGAATTTGGAATTGCACCGTGAATAAAGTTGTTGTGTACATATTTTTTCGTTACATGAGATTTTTTGGTGTTTATTTATGGACTTACAAATTAATGTGATTCTATTATGGTTTCTAGTGTTGTTAGAAATAAAAATAAATACAAGTGACATCTTAAAAAGATGCAGTGTCATTTTACTATGGTTTGTAATGTTGTTAGAAATGCAAGTGAGTTCTTTAAAAAAAATGCAATGTCATCTTAATATGGTTTTTAATGTTGTTAGAAATGAAGAAAAATTAATGGTGTGGACATTTAACATGTCATTATGTTATGATGTGATTAGTGATGGTTTAATTCATCTTTTATCTATAATTTTCTTTCTTAATATTTTTTTACTATTGTGGCTGATATGTGTAGCTATAGGCTTATTATTTTCTTTTGAAGTGTGACTAGACTAAGTTATTCTAACATGTGATGAATGAATGGATTGAATGTCTAACTTCTATTTCCTTATGTGAGAGTATTATCAAATATAAGGTGTTTATTTTTCCCCTTGCATGGCAATCCAGTCTCCTCTACACGGTGGTTAGGTTATTCATTTTTTCGAGATTCATAAAATAAGCTTAGGGAACTCCAACTGAACACTTCATATGTCTTCTTTAAGGTCCAACATACAGACATCAAGCAACTGGACATATAGTCAACAGGCCATTTCCTTTGTAGAGTGTGAAGTCCTTTACTTGTTGCTTTGCTTGTCCCTACACTCTTCGCTAGTTCTTATGCTCGATGCTAAGTGTAGGTCTTTGCCTTAATCTTCACTCAGCACAATGCTTCATCTTTTCATTGAGCACATTCACCAAGTAAAGCCAATTTTCTCACTATACGTTTGTGAAAATTTCTTCCCTTTAATTCCCTTTGCTTGATAATGCACTTTTCTTTTCTTAGTGATATTGTACTTAACTATAATTATCTTGTCATTGTGCAATGAAATGCACAATAGGATCAAAGATGTGGTTGAGATACTCCTTTACATGCAATATATTGCACATTAATGTAGAGATGAAATAAGCATTGTTGGCCCATTTATTTTTTAATTCTCTTAAAGGAACTCTTTCTAGACATGCACCCCATCAAACATAAATCATCGACTGAAAATGAATGGAAATGAATGAATAAGAGGGTGTGTTGGGAAGTGTCAGCGAGTGTCAGGTGTGCCAAGGGGGGAGTGACAAGGCATGCTAGGGAATGCTATGGCATTTCAAGAAGTTCCAGAGTGTGCTAACATGTGCCAGATAGTGCCAAAGGCGTGTCAATGCATGCCAGGCATGACGAGATGTGCCAGGTGTTAGGGTATGTGAACGTGTGTCAAGGAGTGTTAGGCGAAAAAAGGGAACACCAAGTTAAAATGAAAATAAATGAACACATATGAGGGTTAATAATTTAGGACCTTACCTTTTCAAGAGGGGCATGCTAGGCATACCAACACTAGTCCCAATACATGCCAAGGGCCAAGTTTTAGCGTGTCTTAAGTGCCAAATCATCCTATATTACTTCTCTCTTAGTTGTGAATAATTGATCTCAAATAAATTTTATCTTAAACCATGCCAAAGAATTCCACGACATCCAAACACATGCTAATAATTTTCAAGTGCCAAGAACCAATATGTGCTAGGGAGTTATAGGGAATGCTATGGAGTTCCAGGTTTGCTAAGGAGGGAGTGACAAGATATGCTAGATATTTCCAAGGCATGCTAGAGTGTTAGGGAAGCATACCAAGAGGTTCCAAGTGCCAATGTGTGTTGAGTGTTAGAGAGTTATGGGGAAACACAAGGGAGCAATATGTAAAAATGCATGGGAATGAATGAATAAGAGTGTGTGACAGGAAGTGTCAGCGAGTTCCGGGTGTGCTAAGGAGGAAGTGACATGGTATGCTAGGCAGTGTTAAGTCATGCTAGTGTGCTAGGGTGGCATGTGGCCAAGATGTGCCAGGTGTCAGGGTGTGCCAACACATGATATGAAGTGTTAGGGAATCATAAGGACACACAAGGGGGCACTAGGTGAAAATAATGCATGTAAATGAACAACTAAGAGATTGTGATAGGAAGTGTCAGTGAGTTCCAGGTGTGCTAAGGAGGGAGTGACAAGGTATGCTAGAGGCCAGGGAAACATGCCAAGATGTGCCAGGTGCTAGGGTGTGCCAATGCATGTCAGGGAGTGTTATGGAGTGCCAGGGAAAAACAAGGGAGCAACAGTTTCAAATGCAAGGAAATGAATGAATAAGAGTGTTTGACAGGGATTGTTAACAAATTATATGTGTGATAAGGAGGGAGTGACAATGTATGTTAGGTAGTGTCAAGGAATGCTAGAGTGCCAGGGAAACATGCCAAGATGTGCCATGTGTCAGGGTGTTCCATTGTGTGTCAGGGAGTGTTAAGGAGTGCCACAGAAACATAAGGGATAACTAGTTCAAAATGCATGGAAATGAACTAATATAGAGTGTGTGATAGGGAGTGGTAGCGAGTTCCAACTGTGTTAAGGAGGGAATGACAAGGTTATATGTTAGGCAATGCCAAGGCATGCTAGAGTTCCAGGGCATGTCAGGGAATGGTAGGGTGTGTTAGGGAGTTCCAAAGCATGTCAAAGAATGTAGGGGATGCTAACCTGTGCCACATAGTTCCAAGGGATTGTTAGATGTTCCATGTGTTATGGCTTGTCAAGATATAAACTGTGTTTCTCAGTTGTTTTATGGCCACAATTGGACATGAGCCTTGACTTGGTAACTTGTTAAGTGGGATGAGTTAATATTGGCCATGAGTAGCCTATATTAGTTATAAGCCATTCTTAGGCGAGCAAGGCAAAGTCTAGTTGTAGTAAATGAAACTTGGTCAAGTTGTTGTAGTGGAGGTAGGACTTGGTTGGGTTCCGAAGTCTAAAAAAAATAAGGGTAGTTATGAGGACATGATATTTATGGAGTGCCAGGGTGTCCCAATGAATTAAAATGTGCGTTAACACATGCTAGTTAGTGTTAATGCATGACAATAAGTGTTTTGGAGTTTTAGGGCATCACAAGGGAGGACTAGTTCAAAGTGCATGGAAACGAATGAATAAGAGTGTTTTTCAGGGAGTGTCAGTGAATTCCAGGTTTCCCATGGACGAAGTGTGTTAGGAGAATTTCATAATAGGACTTGCAGGAGGCAAGCCTATGATTGTGATAAGGGGATGGACGAAGCAATTTAAGACAAAGGGAGACTTTGTGCTAGACACAACACTATTTTTTCAATGAATTTCTTGGGTTCCCAAGTCGCAAAAAAAGTAAGGTTATATATGAGGGCATGACAACTAGGGAGTGCCAAAGTGTGAATGGAATCCCAGGAAGTGCTAACACATTCTAGAAATTTTTGAGGCATGTTAGGCATTCCAATATGTGCTAGGTGCTAGGGTTTGGTGCCAACACATGCTAGGGAGTGTCGGGGAAACAAAATGGAGGACTAGTTTCAATTGCATGGAAATTAATGAATAAGAGTGTGTGATAGTGGGTGTTATAAAGTTATAGGTGTGCTAAGGAGGGAGTAACCAGGTATTCTAGGAAATTCCAAGGCATGATAGAGAGCTAGGAAATCATGCCAAGATGTGACAAGTTCCAGGGTGTGCCAATGTGTGCCAAGGAGTGTTAGGGAGTGCTATATCATAATGCATGGAAATGAAAGAATAAGAGTGTGTGACAAGGAGTTTCAATTAGTTCCAAGTGTGCTAAGGAGGAGTGACAAGGCATGCTTGGAAGTGCTAAGGAATGCTAGAGTTCTAGGGTGGGATGTGGCCAAGATGTGCCAATGTGTGCAAGGAAGTGTTAACTAGGAGCTTCAGGGAAACACAAGGGAGCACTACGTCAAAATGCATGGAAATGAAATAATAAGAGTTTGTGATTGGAAGTGTCAGTGAGTTCCAGGTGTGCTAAGGAGGGAGTGACAAGGTATGCTAGGTTGTGTTAAGGCATGCTAGAGGCTAGGGTGACAGGCCAAGATGTCCTAGGTGCTAGGGTGTACCAACACGTGCTGAGTGTTAATGACTGCTATGGAAACACAAGGGAGCACTAGGTAAAAATACATGGGAATGAATGAATAATAGTTTGTGACTGGGAGTTTCAATGAGCTCTAGGTGTGCTAAGGAGAGAGTGACAAGTTATGCTAGATAGTGCATGTAGAGACCCGTTTCAGAGGGGGTTAGGCTTAGGTGTAGTGCGTGTGCTATCAGTTAGGGCTACCTGATCCGGCTGATACTCGGTACTGTTAGTTGACTACCAAGAAGCCCAAGACTCAAACGCTCACGTGGGATGGTGGTTCTTAGTGGCCAAAAACTAGGGCAACCTTTACCCAATAGGTGATGGTGTAAGCAAGCGCTAAAACCCTCTACCCTTACCTTGGTGGATTCTCTTCGGCTGATTGGGGGCGTCGCCAGCTCTTACGGGATGCTATGCCAACACTTGCAAGAAATATTCTTAAGGCCCAATTACTTTTGAGTGTGTGAGGATGCGTAGGTATTCTAGGCCCACTTTTTTGATTGCTTGATCATATAGATTAATTTAAAGGGAAATCTATTTTGTTTTATGTATGTAACAAGAATTTTGCTTTCATCGTAGAATCTATCCTCTCAAAGTTTTCCAAAACAACTTATGGGCGACACCTGACAGCTCCCAATGGAACCTCGTCGATCTAGGCGTCTTTTGGACCTCCCCCCATTACCGGGAGGGGTTCCAGGTCTTTCGTCATTCAGGCGTCAAAGACGGAACACTGCCACCGTCATTGGTTTGTCCTATATTTGGGCAGCCGTAGTTGGGAACCCTAGTCGGTCTCCCAACACCACACCAAATACCAGTCCTCCCACAACCCCTAGGGGGTAGAGGAGTGCGTTCCATTCGGGACGCCAGTTGAATACACAGCAGGGTACATCGAAGACTAACCCTCTTTCTAAATAGAACTTTGTGTCTTCACACATTGTAATGGCGTCAACCTCTCAATCACCTTTCTTAGCTTCATTGAATCTACCCGATTTAACCAAGCTAACGAATGACCCCATCGCACACGATCCTACATGGCCTCTCATGCCCAGGAAGCTCCCTTCGGATATACCAAAGTTCGAAGGCAAGCAAGCAGAAGACCCAGGTAATCATGTCATGACCTTCACCTATGGTGCTCATCGAATAGTATCATTAACGACACTATTTGATTGAGATTATTTCAAAGCACTCTCACAAGAGTGGCCGCGAAATGGTACATGGAGCAACCCTCAGCTTCACATGGAACCTTAAGCACCCTCGCTACCGTGTTCCTAACATATTTTTAGTTACCCATTCACCATGATTCCGGAATGGAATTACTGACGCATTTTAGACAAACCCCTGATGTCCATATCTTGGACCATCTCCATGAATGGAGGTGACGTCACAGTTTATGTAAGCGAAACTCGACAACCAGGTCCTCTTAGACTTGTTCTTGAAAACTCTTACGTTAGAGATTTCAAAGGATGTGGCACAGAAAAATCCCACATTCGAAGAGGACGCAATCAGCAAAGCCCACAAGCTTGAGCTGATTTATACACAGTCATGATACATTTATAACATCCTGCCTAACACCCCGCGCCTGCAAAATTATCAAGAAGTGACAAGCGCGTCGAAATCTGCAGATGGACTAATGGGTCAATCACCCAAGGTTACCTAAGCAGCAGCAGTCAAAACCCTGGTTACACATATAGTTATACCTAGAACGTGCCTCAACTCGATTTTCAAAGTCATCATATGCCACAGCAAAATTTGACTAATAGGGAGCAACCGTACCACTAGGAAGGACCTTATCCTCCGACTCAGGGGAATCAATACACAAAAAGAAACACTGACGGAAGAAATCCCCTCCAATAGTCAGGTGCAAACCAAGGACCACATTATGCTCAATCCCCTACACACGACCCACCTACACAAAACAATGCATAGGTGAACTTTGTGCAGTCGTCCCAAAATCAACCACACCAATATAACCAAGAGAAATACTCTCCTAACATGGTAAAGAAAAAATCCAAAAATAAGCCAAAAGGGAACCCTAGACAAGGGTGCAGCAACCAACGGTGCCCACCGCGATCCCAGGCTGGAGGTAACTCCAACTAGAATCAGAACCAGGGGCCAAGCAATGCCCAACGACAGAGAAAAAGGCCACCTCTTCAAACAAACCATTCATGTTTGATATGTGGTGAGTATGGGCACTATACTCACCACTGTCCCGATCTCCCTGAGCTAAAAAAGCTATAGAGTAACCGAGGACAAGGAGGATCTTCCCAGCAACCAGCCGTGATGCAAGAACCTTTCCCCAACCAAGGGATGGTAAGCACTCACCAGCAAAATATAGAAAATTCCAGGAAAAGCAGCCATGAAATCTACATGACTGGAGAAGAAATGTCTTTCCAAACACGGGATCGCAACTACGACACCCCACCAGACACCAATACGTCAGGGGCAAGTACTAGTGCACCAAATGCACCTTTGACCATTTCAAAGATGCCTATAGAGCCATTGCCAAAGATGGCAAAGAGACCTAATAGGCGAGTAGGAAACTACTCGAAAGCGGCCCATAATTATAGCATCATGGACGATTTAGCACAATCTCCCGCTTCCATGTCAGCTTTGGAAGTCTTGCAATCGTGCCCAAAACAACGGAAAGCCCTACTTTCTGTGTCAGGCGCTATCGACCCTAACGATACGCGCCTGATGGCTTTTGACTTAGAAAAAGCCACCCCTCAGCTTCCTTCCATGGTCGCCTTCTAGATACCAGTGTCGGTGCAGAATATCACTATCCACCGATGTGTCATAGACGAGGGTGCATCCACATGCATCATGTCAAAAAAAAATTGGCAGAAGTTAGGCTCTCCTGAACTAAAACCCTCAATGATCACGCTTCGAGCACACGATGGTCGTCCCTCGACCCCCATTGACCTCTACCAAAATGTCCCGGTTTGTTTAGTTGGAAAGTCAGTCCACATAGACATTGAAGTCTTGGACACTCACTTGGATTACAATATACTCCTTGGACGGAGTTATATGTATGCCATGTCTGCCATAGCCTCCTCTGTCTTCCGCATTATGATGTTCCCCCATGAGGACCACATCATTACTGTAGACAAGATGACACAAAGCGAGAAGCATCCCCTAACCAACACGGATGTAATTCTACCCTATGTAGATACAACCTTGGATGGTATTTCATGGTACCAAGAATATGGCCCTGTCCAAATCAAACTATCCTCCATTCTAGGGTCATTCCTAGGAGATCCTCCTATTATCCCTGAGGCATCACCCGATGTCACAAGAGATCCGATATGCATGATGTCCATGTCAAGCATTGAGGCTAGTCAAGACACAGACTCAAGCGGTAACGGCACCGAGGCATTGGCCACGACAGCCTCTCTAGCCTATGCCGCCTCCCAAACCCATTTCCTCTATCCCCCAGCAGGATTCATCTCCCAGTAGGTTTTGGCAACACTGGTATTACCCAACATACCATTGGCCTTCCTAGTTTGGTACCTCATTCCCACTTCTGTAACAGAAGCCACTCATGTTACTACCACAGGATTGAAGCCCCTCAGTCCCGAGGACCCCTCACCAGTCCAAGAAACAGTAGAGACCACCCCTGCAAAGGAAATTCCCATTGTAAAACCAGTGATCACCGCTAGGAAAATTGAGAAGAGAGGAAAGAAGATGGTGACCCCCGCCATTCAACAGGAATCACCAATCTGCGCCATATGCGACATAATAGGTCATCCTACCCATATTTGTCCAGAGTTGGATGAATTAAAACCACTCCTTGGCTCCGAGACAGACATCGTGATGCCTCGTTCCCGTAAAAAGGAACCTACCACCAAAGGTAAAGGCAAAGCATTGTGTACCAATCATGCATGCGCTATCTACAGCATCTATGGGAACTATACCTATCATTTCCCAGAAATCCCGCGATATAGGGATGCCATGCACACCATCGAGCGGTCCTATCAAGAGGATCCCCCCACCCAGTCTTCGGGAAATGAACCTCGTGTCATTTCGTACGTGCAGGAGGAGCAACAATCAGCAGAAAGACAACCATTTGTCCCTCCTCCCCCCAGCCCACCATACACCAACTAGGGACAGGGGAACCTGGTTACCTCATCCTCTTGAGTTATTAAGAACATTGATTGCTACAGACAGTTTGGTCGGGTCTTTGACCTAAGGTCACCTAGGTAGCAGTAATCTGTATTTGGGGAGATCCTGGACAAGGGCCAGTAACTGGAAAACGTACCCCCCATTATCTCAGTCTGGAGGCAACCCCAATTGAAATCAAAACTAGGAGCCAAGTAACAACTCCCAAGTGAATAAAGGCGATGCCACACATTCTAGCTATATTTAAGAATCTTTATGACTGGTGTACCACAATCTAACTCTGCAATCCTGGTGCTGCTCAACTTCTCAAGGTTGAGGTGAGACCAACTCGAACCAACTAGGTAATCTAACACTCTTGAGAATTTTTTCTTTTCCAATAACCCAATATTCTCCCCCAACTTGTCAAACTTCCCCTTTGTTATGAGCTTTGTCAAACTATTAACAATATGCAACTTTGTCAGAATGTGGTCCAACACTACCAACTCCCTAATGAACTTGGAATCTTAGGAAATTGTATTGAATATCAATGTGTTTGAAATCTTCATGACACATTGGATTTTCATAGAGCTTGATGTAACTTTGATTCTCACAGGAGACAATATTGGGCTTCAACAACTGATTGGTTGACTCTACAATCAAGTTGCAAATCTAGATAGCTTCATAATAAGTATATGAAACTGCCATATACTTTGCTTCATTGGAACTGAATGCAATTGTTCCTTGCTTCTTGTTGATTTAATAAAAATGATTAATAAAATTATAATAATGATGTTTAAAATTAGCCTTATGATGGTCTAATTATACACATTGATTGTTCACAAGGTGTAGGGGTATGTTTATAACATCACTTCTCTTGAAAGCTTTGTCTTGACAGCACAATAACTAGAATTTTCTTTAGTTAAGCACATTTTTGTGGTGGAATGAAGTTTATCAGATATCTATTTACACTTTGTAGAGGTTTGACTTTGTTTGTCCTTTGAGTGTTCGTGAGGTTTCTTTGTATTTTTTGAATCATAGTCTAAAGTCTTTTGACATGATTGTTTAACATGAAAGCTTTATGCTTATTGGCAATATATTTGAAATACCTGCATGATCAAGAAACTGTTATGGTTAGTTAAATTACTAATTAGGTACAGCCAACTTCCTGGGGTCGTAACTTGGTCATATGATCTTCGTTTGACGCACATGATACCTCATTAGAAAGATCTCTCCGAGGACTACAACTGATAATGTGATTTCTATGAAATCACTAAACCTTTCATGCCCAAAAAATGTCGTTTGGGACCTCAAAATGGCTCCGGAAGTTCAGGACCCGAAAAACTAACAAAAATAGTAAATTGTGCGATAATTAAGGGAACTGAAAAATTGAAAGAGACAATGGCAAGGGCCCAAGTGGAATAGGTGGGTGGCCACCAATATCCACCTCGATCACCTTAAATTGAATTTCTTGAGCTAAATCAATCATCATGACTTAGTTAATTGACACAAGTTGTTATGAGACAAAATTACAATTTGTTGTCCAATTTATTTAAGGGAAAAATAAATTAGATGCCTCACATTCCTCACTCCTGGTACATCAAAATTCCTCACCAATGTGGGTGCATTTTTTTTTGTCCTTTCTAGTTGCCAATTTCACTGTTTCTTGTTGCAAATTTCAACACTCCCTCTCAACAAGAAAGGAATTCAATCTATCCCCATCCGGTACCTTTGGAATGTTCTGCATGCTACACTTCTCTAGTGTTGTTTGCACCTGCAAATCCCGAAACTGAATAGCCTCCGAACAACTGAATCAGTATAATGCATCTTTCATAAGATTCTTCCGACTGCTGCTAGCTACTACACCTGTCTAGTACTGGATTCTCTGCGTTGCTGCTGACATCTACATCCATGCCCTTTGAACTGTTGCTAACTCTGATTTGTGCTCCAATATTTGACATATGTCACTCTGATTTCTGTCTTGCTGACATCTGACTACATCAATCTAACTAATCCTTCCTACTACTGTTGTAAGATGGGCTCCTTGTAGCGAGGTTCGATTCATGAGACACGTCATCTCAATGGACCTTGCCCAAATTTCTTATCTTGGGATTATGTCTACACATCACCCCAACTTACACCTCGAGGTATGGCTGCTCTCTCTTCCCATCTGGCTCGAAATTTCCCCCTCATGGAGGTCTCTGCTTGAGTGGACACTTCCACTCGGTCTCCTGTCTGCTTCTCCAATTGTGGCAGCTACTTTACAACCTTCTGAGACTGCTTCTCATGAGGATGCATGTTGAGGGGTAATTTATGCTCCCTCTAAACCACCAAGTCTCTAACTTCTGCCTTTCTCCTCAAATATTTGCATGCATCTGGTACCTCAAGTACATATAGGTTCTTGACTCGCGCACAGTGTAATTGTCTCGACGTTACAAAAATTTTCTAAAAAATAGTTGATTTTAAATCGATGATATCTCCCTCATCCGAGCTCCGATTCGACCGATTATTTATTTATTTTTTTCCATTTGGGTAGATGTTCGCAAGGAATCCAAAGATTCTTTTTTTTTTTTTTGAAAACTTTACACCAAAATCTTTAGATATTCTCTGCAAACTTGCCACCCAAAAAATGCCTGCTCTGATACCATGTAGAAAATCTAACCAACGAGATTCAATATGATCTTGTAATCTACTAAAACAAGATACTGAATCCTTCCTACAATTTGCGGAAAAAAAACACTATCGCACAATCACATAAGTAAGAGATAAATTATCAATCGCACAACAACATGATGTATTTGGGGAAAGAAACTGCTCAAAACCCCTCTATCTCTATTATGTATTAAGTCAAGGAATCATGAAACAATACATTAATGCTTAATCTCTCATGAGATTCTCCAACACTCTGTCAATTGTCTCCCGTTGATCTAGGCAAACTCGGTCTAGTACTTACCAATTCTCATCCTTACTTTAGCCTGCCTTGCTCATGCAATTCCTAGGGAATTAAATCCGTATTAATTAGGAAAATCAGTCTTCCTTGATTGCGCAATCCATCATGGCATCCCAATGACTTTATAATTGCACATAGGAAATTTTCTTTGAATACAACTGATACTTATGTTCCCTTTAACCTTTGTCTCAAATGGGTATTCCTCGAAACTGACATGCATGCAACTATTAATAGCGAATTATCAGTTATATGATTGATCACTCATTGTGAATTAAATCTAATTTAATTCACTGGACCTCTCACTAGCTCATCCCTCAGTTAGAACTAGATAAACTGATTTTAACTCATTTAATTGAGTTAATTACACTTGCACCCCACTAATGCATCAACTTCAACTGGACCCCAAAAATATTAGAATCCCTCTAGATGCCTCATCTTAGACCCTCAACTCAAATTTCTTGAGCTAACTCGATCATCATGACTTAATTAACTGACACAATTGTTATGAGATCAAATTACAATTTATTGTTCAATTTATTTAAGGGAAAATTAAATTAGACGCCCCACATTCCTCACTCCTGGTGCATCAAAATTCCTCACCAATGTGGCCGGTGCATTTTTTTTGTCCTATCTAGTTTCCAATCTCACTGTTTCTTGTTGCAAATTTCAACATTTCAGAATTTTATGCGGCCTTCACACAAAGACACCATTGAAATCACGTGCCCAGATTCTCATGAGAAACCTCTCTTAAGCTCAATCTGCTAGAAGAGAACCAACAATATGCCATCCTACTTCCTAGTGCAAACCGACCATTAAGGTATGCAACATTCTTCTGAACCCTCATATGATGATCTTGCTCTTGGAGGATGATCATGACCTCCCTTTAGCAACCCTTACTCGGCCCTCGTACTTGACCTACTTTAGGACTACATCTCTCTTCACCCCCTTGATGTGACAGATAGTGGGAATACATGTCAAACATGCTAAGATGTGCCAAGTGATAAGGCATGCCAAGATGTGAAAGGGTGTGTCAATGTGTGTCAGGGACTGTCAAGACAAAAAAAGGGAGAAAAAAAGTTAAACTACAAGGAAATGAACACATAAGAGGGTTAATAAGTCATCAATTTACCTTTTCCAAGAGGGGCATGCTAGGGACACCAACACTAGGCGGAAATAGGTGCCAAGTGCATTCTAAGTGCCAAGTATCCCTTTTTTGCTTCTCATCTACTTTCCAACAATTGATCATCACTAATAAATTTAATATTAAACCATGCCAAATCATACCAAGGCATCTCAACGTATTCCATACATGCTAAGACTTTCCAAGTGCTAACACATGCCAAGCGCCAATATGTGTCAAGGACTAGTGTTATGCATGCTATGAAGTGGAAGGGAATGTTGAAGAGTGTTACGTTGTGCTAGAGAGTGATAATGCATGTTGATGAGTGTTAAGAATTATCAGGAAAAAACATTAAGGGAGCACTAGGTAAAAATTCATGGAAGTGAATGAATATGAGGAACGTGTGTCAGAGACTAGTGTTAATGAGTGTTAGTTGTAATGCCAAGGAGGGAGTGATAAGGTATGCTAAGCATTGGTAAGGCATGCTAGGGAATATTAAGGCATGTCAAGAATTCCCAAAGCGTGCTTGGGAGTTCCAGGGTATGATAATTATATCATGTGCCAATTAATAGTGCCAAGATATGCCAATATATGCTAGGTGCTAAGGATGTGGCGCAGGGTGCCAAGGTATGTCAATATGTGTCAAGGCAACAAAAGGAAGAACCAATAAGAGGGTTAATAAGTCAAGACTTTATCTTTTTGAAAATGGGCACGCTAGGCGTACTAATAATAGGTCCCAATACATGCCAAGTGGCATTGTGTGCCAAGTGCTAATGTATGTTAATGCATTCAACCAAGGTGTTCCAGGGGATTCTAGGGACTATATGCAGCATGCCAACACATGCTAGGAGACTTCCATGTTGTGCTAGCGCATGCCACCATGTGCTTGGGTGTCAGTGTGATCACAAGATGTTCTAGGTACAAAGATTTTTCAAGACATGTGGGGTGCTAAGAAATGTTAGTGTGTGCCAAAGCATTAATTTAAGGTGTGCCGAGATTGTTGAGGATTGTTAGTTCTTTCTCATTAATAGAATTGTCAAAGCTTGATTATGTATTAAATAATATATTTCCTACACACAATAGTGGAACTTTATAAGGGAATTTGCTAGATAATAAACTTAATAGATATGAATCATGTGTTGACTCATAGGAAGTCATTACTTGAGGGAAATGATACGCACTAATTACTTCTAAAAAAATTGACTGACCCTAACCACTATGGCCTTGGACATATTATAAAAAATACTCCACAATAATGGTATTAAATCGTTATCTTTTGACAAAAAATATATTAGCAGGCACATAGTGTCATCAAAAACTCATTTGAATGATCAATGATGACAGACATTTTTTGACCGTCGCCAAAAGTAACAAAAAGAGCATTGGTGAGGGTCGTTAAAAGTTCGTCACTAGAAGTGTCACCAAAGAGAGAATTAGTGATGGGCCCTTAACGACCCTCACCACAAGTGTCATTGAAAATGTCTTTGGTGACGGACCATAAAGGACCATCACTATATACACTTACAATGACGGTTTTTTAATGATCAATGATGACGAACATTTTTTGACCGTCATCAAAAGTAACAAAAAGAGCATTGGTGAGGGTCATTAAAATTTCGTCACTATAAGTGTCACCAAAGAGAGAATTAGTGATGGGCCTTTAATGACCCTCACCAAAAGTTTCATTGAAAATGTCTTTGGTGACGGACCATAAAGGACCATCACTATATACACTTACAGTGACGGTTTTTTAAGGACCGTCACCATATGTGACATTGGTGACGGACCTTAAAGGTCCGTCACGAGCATGACCCTCACCAATGTGCTTTTTTCTTGTAGTGATAGTCAACCATAGCAGATCGGCCTCTAGAATTATCCCCTCAGCAGCATCTGACCATAAACCAGTACTATTGGAGCTGGGTATGGCTGAAAATTACGGACCATTGGCTTTTAGATATAACCATATTTGGGGCAGCAATGAAGAAGCACATAAAGAAGTGGAAAACGTATGGGGAAAAAACATCAGTGGATCTCCCACTTACATATGGGAAACAAAAATGAAAGCAACAAAAACAAGCCTAAAAGATTGGGCAAAAAATAGATACAAAGAACCTCACAAAGAGAAAGAGGATCTAAAAAAGGAGCTAAAGCAAATTCAAGAGGAACTGGAAAGCAGTGACAACACCATAGAGAAGCAAGCACGAGAAAAATAAGTACAATGGAAAATATACAGAAACAACAAACAAGAAGAAGAAACCTGGAGGCTCAAATCCAGACAGATATGGATGCATGTTGGAGATAAGAACACCTATTTTTTCCACAATTCAGCAAAAACTAGAATTATAAGGAAAAATATTGAAAAAATAACAGGAAGAGAGGGACAAGAGCTAAAAGGACAAGAAGAAATAAAAAATGAGGCCTTCAAACACTACAAAAATCTCCTCATAGCACCAGATAGCCAGGCAAACCCTGAAGAGTTCCTGAGACACATCCCTAGAATTATTGACAACACCAGCAATATGTTGGAAATGTTGTCATTGATGGCAAAGGACAGCAGCAGGACTGCAAAAGTGGCAAAGGATAGCAATAGAGGCAAAGCAGGATATAGTGATGGCAAAGGATAGCAACAGAGGCAAAGCAGGGTATAGTGACAGTATTTGCAGGAGCATGAGGAGAACAAAGTGAGAAAAAGGCAAAGCAGAATACAGTGAAACTGCAGAAGACTATACATATAGAGCATGAAAGGAGAGATGTCTACATTTGGCAGAGCAACATATTGCACATACAGGAATTACAGTAAGGGCTTCGAAGAATTTGAAATACAAACCTGGAATGTGCATTGAGTTTCTGATAGAGCTGTTGGTTTAGCATGCGAAGGCACCAAGAGTGCAACAGAATGTGTATACTAAACCATTGAAAGGTCAAGACGGAACCCTGAGGATAAGAGGTGGAACCGAGCTTTGAGCAGTGAAAACCTAATGGAATTTGGGGTTAAATCTTATGGTAGCGTCGTATTAAAGTAAGAATGAAACACGTTTTTTTGTTAAGGCCGAAATAAGAAAGAAAATCTTTGAACAGAGTATATATATCTTTGTATATAACGAAGGCATGTTCGGCTTTACGGTGAGATCGAGCCCTGACATGAAATTAAAAACGCAGAGTTGAATGAAGCCTACGTGGAATGACGATTCAGTGTAAAAGCGATGAAGGAAATAGAATAGACAGTGGAGCTATGTATCAAAGGAAGAAGAACCGAAACGAGAAGTTATAAATCAAATAAATTAACTTTTGATAGTACGCGGGACGGAACCATGAGTACTGTGAACATTGATAGCAGGTTTACGAAACCAACCCCACCATATCGCACCGCTTTTGTACAAAAAGTTGTATTCCCAAGTTGAAGGCGATCAATGCCATCGGCTGCCGCGTGTCCCTGAGCAAGTTTGTAAAACCACTCTCATCGCGAGTTAAAGTTCATGCGTAATAGTCCGTGCGAGATCTGATTAGGGACGTCCGATCAACACTTGGAGTGTGACGTCATATGGATCGTTGGATCCATTCAATACTTAAGCCAAGGTACGTTATATGGATGTGGGCCTGAACATTCTTTTAAATGTCGTTGAGTTATTCAATTCGAAGTTCAAGAAGTTTGGGGTTGATATATGTTGCATGGTTCACTTTATAATATGGAGCGGTGTGATATGATTGGTATATATATTATATGATAAGGCGCATATGAATTTTTGATGTAATGTGTGGGCCCGGATACGAAATACGTTGATATGGTGAGGTTATTAAATTATTTGCATATGTGTGAGGCCTAATCAATAATAGGCTATAGTCGAGTATAGTTATGTTAAGAACTGGGCTCTTAACCAAGGTTTGTTTAAATTAAATATAAATTAAAACAAAGCCGAAGGTTTGTATTATGGGATGTAATGCCCATTTCATATGGTGGGACCCTCACCCAATCGCATCGGAGAAAGTTCGCAGCGGAACATGTTAACAAATAATTGCGATTGCGATGAAAGACCGGACCCGATGGGTTTATAAACCACGACTGATATATGGTTGAGTTCCTGCATAACAATGAATCATCGAAATCGGAGCATCAGAGCATTGGAATATCGAAACATGCACCTGGAAGTTGCGATTGCGATCAATCGCAATCGGAAGCAATCGAGGAGTGAACGCATCGCATCGAAGGATAATACAAGTTCGACGAGTGGTCCCGTAAAGGCATTCTGTGTATTAAACTGATCTCTTAGTATTATATCACCGGAAGTTACATAAGTCATATAATACGACAGTCTATATGGTAAAACAACTCTTATCATGTCGACAGTTAAAATTGTAATATATGGAAAGCGCAGTTACATATGTATGGCAGTTACATCACGATAGTAAGCAGGAAATCATTCAGAGAAGAAAAGGACAAACACAGTCATAGAAAAGACAAGAACAGTGAACCAAGAGGCTGAATGAGTGGGCTGAAGTTTTTAATCTTAATTGAATGTAAATGTTTTTAATTGATTTATATTGTTGTGATGCATTGGCAAGTCTCTAGAGGAAAACAAAACTCCCACTGTCAAATTGAAATTAATGCATGTTGTTATATCTTTCTGAATGAGCAAGTGAAAGAAATGAGAAGGCAGAAAGCAAAGAGACATGGCTGTCCATTCCAAATTCCTTGAGGAATGCTAACAGTCACAAGAAAATATTTATAAATAATATCATCTTGATATGCAGATAGAGGTTAGAGAGAGTAAGTATAGAGAATGCAAAGTATGGAAGATTGAGGCAGAGAAGATAAGGAAGAGAGGAGCAGAAAGAGATGCTACAGAACAGAGCTGATATCTGAGGTAAATCAGCAAACATTTCTTTTGATAAATTGAGGAAGTTGGAGCTTCCCTATCAAGTTGAAGCTTGATAGCTATCAGTTGTAGCTGATTGAGGTTGGAGCCTCCTGTAGGTTGGTGCCTGCAGAAAATTGAAGGGAGTTGGAGCTTCCTTGCAAGTTGTAGCTTGTAGAATCGAGGTTGGAGCCTCCTGTAGGTTGGTGCCTGCAGAAAAACAGTGGTGAGAGGGAGTTGGAGCTTGCCTTTGCATCACAACAATAATAAGATGTGGTTTTCTCCCTTTATGGGTTTCCACTTATATCTGTTGTCTCTATCTGTGTTTCCTATGTACTGAGATGATTTACCAAATCTGTTTAATGTTTGCTGCTCTCATAATAAGTTTGATGTCACATTAATTTAATACTTGCTGCAACATATTAAGACTGTTCATATACTAAGGTTGATTATAAAAGTAAGCTATAAATAAGTCGATGAAAAATTTAAAAAGCTCATGTATGTGTTAAACTGATTCACCCCCCCACCCCCCTCTCAGTTTAAATAAGAATTCAACACAATATATCTCTCACAAAGGAAGTAACGGAAGAAGAAGTACAGAAAGGTGTCTGGGCCTTACAACTGGACAAGACCCTGGGACCGGATGGTTTTCCCATATCTTTCTACAGAACCTTTTTGAATATCATCAAAAAGGATCTGATGAAAATGATAAGATATGTAATGAGAAAAATAAATATTGGAGGGTACACCAACTCAACCTTTTTGGCCTTAATCCCAAAAGATCCCCGACCATCCACTCTCAACCGCTTCAGGCCCATATCTCTTTACAACAATTCTTACAAAATTATCTCCAAGATCATAGCTGGTAGGCTGAAACCCCTTCTTCCCTTCCTAATCATTGAAAACCAAGGATATTTTGTTCCCAATAGGCAGACTGTGGACAATATCATCTTAGTTCAAGAAGTCATTCACACTAGCCTCACCAATAATGAAAAAGGCTTCGTACTAAAAATGGACATGGCAAATGCCTTTGATAGAGTAAACCTCTCCTATCTGGCAGATGTTTTAAAATCCTTTGGTTTCTCAGCTGAATTTGTGGAATTAATACAAGCCTGCACAGTGGGCCCTTGGATAGCTCCCCTCATCAATGGGAGGTCGTGCAATTTCTTTCAAAGCTCAAGAGGACTAAGACAGGGATGCCCCCTGTCTCCTTTCCTCTATATCATAATGGCAGACTCTCTAAGCAGAAATTTGGAACATTGCAGAAGAAAATCCACCTTAACTGGCCTCTCTATAAGCAGAGGAACCAAAAGAATAAATCATTCTCTGTTTGTTGATGACACCCTTCTCTTGGGAGGAGCCTCCTGTATAGTGGAAAGAAGATTCAAAGCCATCTTGGACAACTTCATGGAGGTCTCTGGAGGCATGATCAACAATGATAAAATTTGTTTGTACAGTTGGAACACTCCCATAAGGATCCTGCAGAAAATGTCACAAATTCTGAATATTCCATTCTAAAACAGTTGGGACTACTTTCAATATCTAGGGCTGCCAATAAGTAAGAAAAATATGAAGAATGAAATATGGAGTAAATTTGCTGAAAAAATGAAAGGGAAAATCAAGGCATGGGGAATGCTTTGGCTCAACCAAGCAGGTAGAATTACGCTCATAAACTCCATACCGACAGCTCTTCCTTTATACCAATTTACACTTATCTCAACTCCCGCAAGCATCCATAAACAAATAGAACTTATAATCAGAAGCTTTCTCTGGCAGGGAGGGAAAAGGGAAAAAAAAAAAACTAGTCTGATAAACTAGAAGCAGGTAACAGCATCATACAATCAAGGGGGTCTCTCCATAAAACTCCCAGGACTAATGAACACAGCACTAGGGAGTAAAATAACTTGGAACTTCCTAACCGGGGAAAATTCATGGTGGAAAGCTGCCCTTGAAGCTAAATATCTCAATGGACCAAGAACCTTGATTCTAAAAAAGAACCCTCCGACAAGATCATGCACCCAGATATGGAAAGAAATCACCAATGCAACTCAGCTTATCAAAGAACATATCACAATGAGGCCAGGAAATGGGGAACAAACAAACATCTCGGAAGACAGCATAATGGGACATCCACCTTTGGGAAATAACCCAAGAATAAAAGAACTAAAAGAATGGATGACAAGGGAAGGTCTTCACAAATTGAATGACATTTCCATCTGGGAAATGGACGGAGACTGGAAGCAATGGGCTAGACCTAATCTACCACAAGACCTCATAGGCCAATGGAACCAATTGATAACTCTGTTAGCAGGAGCTGCACCGATAGACAAAAACAAGAAGGATGCCTACATATGGGAGCCAACAAGAGGATAGTATACTGTTAGAACAGTGTACCAAAAACTTCATGAGATTCAAAACCAACAGGATTGGCAGTACTGGAGATTAGTATGGAAGGTAGAATCCCTTCCCAAAATAAAATTCTTTCTATGGACACTACTACACAACAAATCTCTAACTGCAGAGAATTTAAATAAAAGAGGAATAAGTGGCCCGTCTCAATGTCCACTATGTAGAAAGGAGGAAGAAACAATCCAACATTTATTTCTGGAATGCTCCTTCACAAGGAAATGCTGGGAGGCAATGGTGATACCCATAGTAGCAAATATAAATTACAACCTCCCTATAAACCATTTCATTAGCAGGTGGAAGAGCAGTTATCCACACTCCTTCAAAAATAAACAAACAATGCAGAGACTATGGAACAACCTACCCTCATTCCTCTGCTAGCAATTATGGATAGCAAGAAATGGATTAATCTTAAAATATAAAACCCCAACAGTAAGCAAAATCACAACAAAAGCATGGGGACTGATGGTCGAATTCTTCACAGCAAAAGGGGTCAAAGGAATCAATCTGACCCAACTCCAAGAAGAAGAAAGGAGTTGGATTAGTTTTGCAACAAGCAAGATCAAACAGATCCCCCAAATAAAAAACACGAGGCATCAGAATTGGAAAATCAGGAAAACTCAAGAAGAATTCAAAAACTGGCTAAACACTCTAAACAAAGCCTGTCTCTTCTTTGACAGAGCATCAAAAAAGAACCCAGGCAAAGCATGAATGGGAGGAATAATTCTTCTACAACATCAATCCATGCAGATACCTTATAATTGGGGTCTAGGCCAGATGACGAACAACAAAGAAGAGGCATATGGGCTTCTGCTAGGCCTCAAAATTCTGAAAGAAAATAAAATAAAATAAGCCATCATCTTTGGGGACTCAGCTATCATCATTAAGGCAATGGCACATAACTCTCTCCCAAAAAATGCAAGACAAATTGGCAAAATTTAATATTTTCATATTCTGAGGAAAAACAACAAGCTGGCAGAAGAGCAAGCAAACAAAGGAGTTCACAAAAATGATGAACAAGCAAAAATTGGTGAAATTACTACACAAATAGCTATTCCTTGATTTACCCTCCCTCATCCATGATGGGCAACAACCAAATCATTTCAATTCAGAAATCTCATGATTCCAAGATCTCTCTTGAATCAACAACCAAGCAAAATGTCAAAACTAGAATTATGCCAAATCTCTGCCATATTCTCAAAATATATGATAATAGTACTCCAAAATCTGGAGGAATCCAGCCTCACGTGAACCCACATCACCCTTCTTCCCATTTGCGCATCAATAAAATTCGAATTGATCATCAAACACTTCATTTTTCCCTTTAGATTTTGTTAAGGCAAGAGAAATTTTCTTTTCTCTCTGCGTTTTCCTTATCTCTCCACAAATTTTCCTACGCTTTTGTTGGCCTTTCCATGCACACAACGTCTCCCTTATCCCTCCAGTTCATTCCTTCCCTGCTTTAAACCTTTCTTTTCTCCCCAATCTCCAATTACTTCGATTCCAAGCCTCTATGCTTATCTCCTTTGTGAACTGGAAGCATCCCTCATCGCTTGCAGCCCAGTTCAACCTGCATAAACATAAATCCATGGTCAGTAAGAAGATTGTCTCAATCTCAAAGAGAATTTTAGGAAGATTAACGCATCAGTGGGTTTCTTCAACGGCAGAGGGAGTAGACACTTCATGAAGCAACAGTAGCGGAAAGATACAAATGGATCCTCTGGAGAATAGAGCACACTCCAAAGCTCTAGTCACCCATGGATCCAGCTCTAAATTACAGCAGTAAACATATTTTATTATGAAATTCAAATGTATTTTGTTATTATTCCAGTTTTTCAAATAGTACAGTTCCAATGTAACCATCTCCAGCTTTAAAAAAAGAAAAGAAAAATGGAAAACCAGCAGCACATCACATAAAATAGCCCCTAAGCAGATATCTCTCTGCACTCAACTTGGGGAATTTTGTAATGGAGAAGTTTCTCTCCTCTCCTACTTTTTAGAAATATAATACAATCAATCTTGTTCGAAAATATATATATATATATATTCATTAAAGATATACATTTGGCTAATAATTAGATTTTCATATATTTAATCATTTATATTTGAAATATTTAAATATAAAAATATATTCAAATCATTTAAACAAAATCTCATTCTCAAAGTATAAATCTAATCTATTCACAATAATTCAATTTTTTTTTTCAAAATATAAATATATATTCAAATGTTCAAAAATTTCTTAAAATATTGACACTATTTCAAGGTTTCACTTTTCAAAATATGAATATATACTAAAATTAGTCAAAAATTCCTTTCTTAAAATATAACTAGATTTACCCAACTCCATGGATCCTGCCTCTTACCAAATAAAAATATAAATATAACTTGAACAATGCTGCCAAAATGAGCAAAGATAAACTGTCTGTGAGCCCAACTGTATAGACTCAACCTCAAAACAAAAAGTTGCAAAAAATAAAACAAACACCACTGAAAATCTCAAATATACCCATGACATGACATATGACCTTATATTATGTTAGAAAAAATGATTCAAAACAACAAATTAATGGGCTTGTCAGCCACAAGAACAAAGAAATACAATTCAAATAGTTGAAGTTCAAGAAATACTCTATTGAGTTGCGCGATTGTGTGCACTTTGGGAGTTTAGAAGCGTGTGCACTTTGGGAATTTAGAAGTTGATCTATCGACAACTTCTCAATGACCATGACCCAATGATTGATTCCTTATTGCCAGAGGAAGTGACTGTGACCATTGGTAGAATAGTTTTTGTATATCTTGCAGCCCCTCATTGTCTTAATGCAACTAGGTTTTAGTGTGTAAGTTGTATACTTTTTACCCCGTCATGGAATTTGATGATCTTACAGGAATAAACGCATTACAGAAGAAACGCGGATGCATTGTAGAAGGAACGAGATGCATTGCAGAAGGAATGCAACCTTTTCCAAATTTTTAATGGAAGAAGCTAATGCTGGGACAAACCTAAAGTGATTTGACACCTCCAGTCCACCCCTTTCCGGCACGACTTCGCTTTTCGGCATGAGTCTCTCTCCATTTTTTAGGGCCCCACTACCGTGCGCCACCTGCCACCCTCCCGTCCTCTGCCACCCTCACCTGCCCCAGGATAGTTCCCATTCTGAATTCGTAAAGCGCACGAGGGAGGAGAAGGCAGATAAAAAGGGTTCATTCAAGCAGGGTTCTGCCCATCTCTGCTTCCTCACTCTGTTTAACATAATCAGAGAAGCCGAGACAGTCTTTACAGGAACATCGTCCTTTACAGGTACATAATTTACATTCTACCCAATTCAATTTTCTTAATCAGGGAGTTTTCTCTATTAGATATTTGCAAAGATATAGATAGCAAGAAGAGCTTCTTCTTCAAACACAACATCATAGTTGTCGTTGAAGAAATTTTGGAAGATTTGCATATTGTGGAACAATCAGTAGACTCTAGAACATATGCTCGGCTCTTGCAGGAATGTATTAGTAGAAAATTCTTGGTACAGGGTAAGGTTATCCATGCCCACATTTTGAAAACCCGAAATGAAATAGATAGTTATTTGGGAAGCAATCTTGTCAATTTGTAAGTTAAATACCAAATTTTAGAGGAAGCACGTCAAGTGTTTGACAAAATGTGTGAAAGAAATTTGGTTTTATAGACTACAATGATTGCAGCGTATGTTCAGAATGAGTATTATGAGGAGGCTTTAGAACTAATGGACTTGATGCAACATGCTGGCACCATGCCAGATCAATTCACTTTTCTTGTTTACTCAAGGAATGTGGAGGTATGAAAGATCTAGTAGTAGCCAAAATGGTACATGGTGTTGTAATCAAAACTGGATTTGAGTCTGATGTCTATGTGGGCAGTGCCCTCATGGACATGTATGCAAAATGTGGCTCTATGGCTGATGCACGACAAGTGTTTGAGGCGATGCCGGAACGAAACACCATTTCGTGGACTTCGATGATAGCATGATATGGGGAAAATGGGAATGGAGAGGAGGCCCTCAAAATATTTCGTCAAATGCAACTGGGGACTACGAATCCAAACCGGGTAACCTTAATCAGTGTTCTTAAGGCGTCTACTAGATTTTCAAATCATTAAAACTAGATTTTACTCGGACCTTTAAATCCAAAGTGTCGTTATTGTCATGTATGCCAAGTCAGGGTGCTTCGAGGATGTTAACAAAATATTTTCCAAAATACCTAAAGGAGACTTGCTGGCATGGAATTCTATTATCACAACATTTTTTCAGAATGGTTATAACCATGAGGCACTTTATTCCTTTTCCTAGATGCAATTTGAATCAATGAAGCCAAACCAGTTCACTTTTGCAAGTATTCTAAGGGTATGTGCTAGCATACGAGCTCTTAAACAGAGAAAAGAGGTCCATGCTTATTGCATAAAAAATGGATTGGACTTGGACCTTTTTGTAGGAAGTGCTATTGTTGATACATATGCCAAATGTAATAGATTTTTCGATGCCTTTACAGTTTTTGACAAATTTCCCCATAAAGAGGTGGTGTCATGGACTGCTATGATTGGAGGCTACGTTCAAAATGAGCGTCATGAGGAGGCTATCAAACTCTTTTTCCAAATGCAATGCAAAAATGTGATGGAAGATGCATTCACCTTTGCCAATGTCCTTAGTGCATGTGCCAGCCTAAAATCTCTGCAGCAAGGGAAGTAGGTCCATGTGCATATTGTCAAAATTGGGTTAGAGGAAAATTTCATTGTAAGGAATTGCCTTGTTACCATGTATGCAGAGTGTGGCAACATGGAAGATGCTTACAAAGTGTTCAATAAAATGAACGACAAAAATGTAGTCTTGTGGACAACAATAATTGTTGGATGTGAAAAAAGTGGGCTTGGAAATGAACCCCTTAAATTTTTTGAATAAATGATATTTGATAGTATAAACCTAACCAGTTCACATTTTTCAGTGTTATCAAGGCATGCACGAGTCTCAAAAATTTGAGATACGGAAAGCAACTCCATGCCTACATAAGAAAAAGTAGCTTTGAGATTGATTCCTTTCTGGGGAGTGCCCTTGTTGAGATGTATGTTGAGTGTGGGAGCATAGAGGATGCATGGAAGGTGTTTGATAATAGTGCCAAAGACGATGCTCTGTTATGGAGTGGAATGATTGTAGCATATGAAAAAAATGGGTATGATAATGAAGCTTTGAGCCTCCTCTGCAAAATGCAACCAGCCTACATGAAAGAAAATCATTTCACCTTTTCAAATAAATAAATAAAAACCTTTTTTGTGAAAATAAATTCCATTATTATCATAGCTTTGAATTTTTGTAAAGTTTTGGGATTGGAGGTAAGTTGTCAAGACATTGTTATGTGAACATTGAACCTGAATCTCTCATGAAAATCTCACATTAGCCACAACTCAACTGATAAATGGTATTCAAAAAACTTGCACATAATGCAGAGAAATTAAAAGCTGCCAGAGTATTTACTCATTTTAACTGAGACCAAGTACACCAAATGTAGTAGACGGAATACAACTCAGCTGATATCCAAAAAATCTTCCTACATAATGCAAAGATATTAAAAAGGTGTTGAAATGTATTAAAAAGGTGTGGGGGAATATTAACTCCTTTTCACTTAAAGCTATAAGACAAAATACATCACATCCAGTGACTATCCATCCCATCTTTTAATGGCAGAGAATGAAGTGGCCCATAATTAAACTGAACATGCCATTTTAGATAATCAGTGAATGCTCAACAATAGAATAATAAATACCAAGCTACTCAGTAATACGTAGAATAACAAATACCATATATTTTCGGATATACATAATTAGATTTAAAGGCCACAATGTTTACCTGCAACACTGATACAGTGTAATTGGACATATTGTCAACGTCCCATGTTATTCCATTTCATTTGATCAGGCAATGGTCCTGTTGTTTAGCCACCTTATCTACCAAGAAAAAGGAGCGATCAAGTATAAAAGGCCGAGAAGTTTATAAAGGTGGCGGGATGAGTAAATGGGGAAAGTCCAGGAAGGAGGGTCCCTGAGGGGGATAAGCATGGTATCTAAGACTGATCGAGGCCACAACACAACAGAAAAAAACATTCAAGACTTCACGTCAGAACCGTGAGCCACCAAGCGCATTGGAGGGACCTTCTTCCGGCCCAAAGGAGAATGATGAGGTTGAAATTCAGGCCCTCGGAGAAGGTGACGTCGCTTTTCGGCAAGCCAATCAAAATTGTACCGTGGGGTAAGAAAATGAGCCTGAAGGCAACTATGCACCCCGCCAAAGTTTAAAAGGGCCCACTGAAGATGACAGTTGGCGTCGGTAAGTAAAAGGTAAGGTAATTCTAGGGTGGCGGTACGAAGGCCGATACCTGCTTTAACTAGGCACGTGGCTCTCAACTTCCCAGCTGTTGTCAGCCAATAACCCATCGCCACGTGTCCCATTGTCGTCGTCCTTATGATGCCAGCCCTATAGCTGTCACCCTGTCTCATATTCCATAAAAATTGGTTTGATATAAGCTTGTTTTACTCTCCAACTGTGTAAAATATTGGTTATTATCTGTTTTCTCACGCAGAGGAGGTTAAAACTCGAGTGCAGGGTCATATTCAAACCCGCGTCGCTTTCCCTTGGGCAACCTCACTACCCTCAGGTATTTATTCGTTTTCCCGTCGCACTATTTCCCTTCTATTTTTACTTTTCAAATGGTCATGGGGAAAATGAGAACTAAGAAGTTTGAGCCTGAAACCCCACAAGCTCGCGAGGTCAGGACTGCTCCTGGACCCAAACCCCTCGTCGATGACCATGCATGGATTCATGACCCAGTCTACCCATTCTGTGTAGCCGACATCAGACCCAAGCTTTTCGAATATCATCTAAAAGGCGAAGATATGTTCAGAGTCATTTTCAATTCGCTTGTTCAAAGCACAACTACAGGAGGGACGCACAGACGGAGAAATAAAGGCCTCGATAGCCAAGAGATATATCTGGTACATGAATGAACTCTCTCCCAAGGAATTGTGTGTGCAAGGAATTCTTGACCGTTTTAGGACGGTTATGGAGGTCGGAAAAGTAATCGAGAAAGAGACTGCACGCGCAAACGCATTGGGTTGTTTGACACTAGTCTCGAAAGGAGTGGAAAAATTCGACCGGGAGTGGAACAAGCTGGTAGAAGCAGGCCTTCCACCATGCTGGGATCCACAAACAGGTGCATTCTCTGAGCTAACAGCCTATGAGTAGAAAATGTCAGAAATTATGAACAATGCAGACATATCATTGGAAAGAACAACCCGGCTGAAAGCAGAGACAATAATAGCCGTGCTGCGTAAAGAGTTCTTCCTCCTCTGCCAGGTTAAGAAATTCCTTGTCATCCGAGTAGATTATACCGAGCTAACTAACATACAAACCCTGTTCGAAACCTACATCACAATTCCATCTCTAGGGGACAGGACGTGGCAAAAGTGCAGTGAATATGATAATGCTCCAGTATCTTCTTCTTCTCATCAGTTGCCACCTCCTCCTACTCGTCCACCTGTATCATCTTCATCCTCAGCTCGGTCACATCTGCCACCATCAGGCACCCCTAGGCGAAACACCAACTGATGAAAATCATGATTTGGCCCATGCGGCCTATTTTACTTTTATTTTCTATGTAATGTAAAAATAGGTGAAATCTTGATTTCACCCTCTGCAATCTTTTTATTTTCTGTTTGTTTTAGTTATAGCCTGTGTCAAGCCACATTGTTTGAGATAAAAGGTCATTTTGCCTCATCATCAATTTTGGTTTTTTATTAAGACTGGAAACAGAAATATCTCCAGGGTATATTTTGTCTAGAAAAATATATGCTCTGAGCGTTCATGTAATAGACTATAAAAGATCGGGCCACAGACTGAAAAAGGTTCCGGATTTTCTAATAGAAGAAGTGGTAGTCTGTGTATCATCTATTTTGTAATTTTGAGGTTCGCTCTTAGTGCATATCTGAAGAGCCATTTTGGAAAAGTAATATAAATCCAGTCTATTTCTTTATTGGATTCCTACTGGAATGAATGAACAATATGTATTTTCTTGGCATAGTGATACAATTTAATGTCCATTGTCCTTACATTTACTCCTTGAAATTGTTGTTTTCGGAATGCGAGTGTTCTATGAGTTGGATATGAACTTATCTTTAATGGTACTCATGTCTTGCTTTTCAGTAACATTTTAAATATTGCTCGAGGCACGATTTCTGTTTTCAAGTCCCTTTTTCATATTTTTATTCTTCTAATGTCATTTAAGGGTAGCTTCTTGTGCTGGCATAATCCTACCTTGCTTTGACATTCCCTAAATATTCTACACAGTATCTCATCTTCATTACTTTTATAACTATTCATCTGTCTCACATTCGACCCATCTTGCAACAACTCTTCTTCATGAATGCTTCAGGCCCATTCTGAGCAGGCCTTTCTCTCTACAGCTAGAGCTCCTTTCTACCAATATTCTTTCTCTGATATCCTGGACCGTCATTCAAAATACTTCAAATTCATTTCACATCAAGAGGTCCCGTTTTATCAGCATGCAAAGTACCTTTAAAACCTCCTGTCTTAAGATGTCCTAGGCACTAGTCTTTGGCAACTCAAGGTTGTCTCTAGGAGTGACAACATCTTTTTGGCATCGTTGTCGGGGACGAAGTTGAAAATATTTCCCCTGGAATACGACATTGTATCCACCCTTCAATCAGGTGATCACAGAGGGTTGAGAGTTGCATAGCCCTCACCTTGGCGACTCCATTGTTATCTAAAGTCAAATCACTCGCAATCCTGGCTTATACTAAGCCACATCTAAGGTCAGATACCTCCTAGTTGAGAACACCCTCAGTCTCTGATCTTGAAAAATAATATTCAAGATAATTTGGAAAGAGAAGCAACCAGCTCAGACTGATATACCCAAATTCTCATTAGAAGACTCCCCGTCCTCTTCTCAGAAGGCTGAAGTCCAAGGTCCTGGTTCCACAATCCGAGTACTTGAATATCCCCCAGATAACTCTGTTATGGACCATACTGAGATAAAATACAAGGCCGAGTTGGTAAATACATCTGGGGTCTCCTTGCACCCTACCCCCAAAGCTGAGGAAGTCAAACAAGTCACCATACTCCAGAGCTCTCCTCAGATAAATCTGCAAATTACGACCCAACACATACCAATTATCATTCATAAGAACCCTTCACAAAATCCACCACCTCCAATGGTTGTACCATGATTTTTACTTAATAAATATGCCCCACTAGCACTGCCTCAAATCCTAAATGATATGCCTCAAGATTACATGAAACTCTTGCCTTGGTTCATGGGGGAAGACAACAGTGCTGCTTAGAAGCATATTTAGGATTTTTGTGCTTTTGCTGAAAACTTCAATGTGGAACACTTGGATGTAGTGTTGAGGCTTTTCATCCAATCTTTGGATGGAGAAGCCCGAAAGTGGTTCAAAACTCTGGATGAACACACGATAACCACCTGGGAGGAAATGGAAAATTCTTTCACACGAAAGTGGGGGGAGAAGAGAGATCATGGTTACATTCTTACAGAGTTCAATGCACTGAAAAAGAAGCATAATGAAGATGTAATCGAATTGATCAAGAGGTTTAACAATTTGTACAATAACCTACCTGCTGATATGAAACCTCCTCAAACAGCAGCCAAGGTAGTATTTGTAGAAGCATTCGAGTTTGAGTTTGGCTTCACTTTGAGAGAGAGGAAATCTGCATCTCTAGACCAAGCCCAGACTGATGCGTTAGAGGTGGAGGCAAATTTCGCATCTACAAGAAAGTCTAAGGGGAGAATAAATCATGATTTTAGGAGAAGAGGTAAAGAGGAAGCTTCTTCCTCTAACCCAGAAAGGGAAGCATCGGACTACAAGATTGAAGAGATGAACAAGATGATTAAAAACCTTTCTAACAAGTTGGTGAAGTTAGAATTGGAGGCTAAAAGCTCAGCTTCCCGACCAAATCAAATGGCACCTAACCGAGGTTTCAATCCACAGTACCGCAAACCTCCATTGCAAATATTGCAGCGAGATAGGAAAGAGAAACAAGATCATATCCAGCCTCCTTTATACCTGGAAGGACAAATGGAAGGACCAGCTGAAGAAGTTCATGAATGTCAGGACAATCAGTTTCTGGCCTATTCAGAGGATGAAGATGGAGAGCTTACCTTGCAAGAAGAACAGGAAGAGCAAGGGAAGAAAGAAGTGTCTATAGAAGACCCAGATATCGATGATTATTGTAGGCAATTCGTAGACTTTATGCAAGCCCAGTTGCATAAGAAGTATGAACTGAGATCCTCTAGAAAGAGGACCCGTGTGCAAGATCAGGAGGGAGAATCTTCATCGAAAGGGCCTACTCAGTCAGATACCATCAACAAAGGTAAAAAGCCTATAGAAGAGCCTTTACATCAAAAAGTCACTTCTCCTTCCTCCTCGAAGTCAGTCCCTGAGTCCCCTGTAAATCCTATGGATACCTCAACTGTCATGAAACCATCAGATCTCCTTAAAGAGCAACCAAAAGAAGTCATCACAGAAAATAACCCTGCTATTTTCAAACTTCAAAAAGAATTAGAAAAGGTTAAGATCCCATTCCCCTTAGTTGAGCTTTTGAAGCAACCTTCTTACAAAGCTCAAGTGTCACAATTCATGCTTCCTCATGGAGTAGTTCCTCTCTGTTGAGGAGGTAAATCCCCTCTGCGGACAGAGGCGATCCCTACTAGCCCAGCAGGGGTCTAGCAACAATCGAAAACGTTACGACGCAAGTTCCTAGTTACGAACAAAAAGACTAAAGATAGAAGCCTACCTGGAATCCAATGCTACGATCTGAAGAAGAGAGCGTTCCCGTTCCTCAGCCTCGGCAGATCACGATCCTCCACGATCTCCGCGGATGGACACCTGCACATGCAAGAAACAAACAGATACAAGCATAAAATCCGGCATACGCAACTAAATATCAGTCAGAAAGGATATTACTCATATTAACATGATTGAAAACAGAGTGGAACCATAATCGTAATCATTCATTAAATAACAATCGAAGAAAGATTACAACCAATGTTCTGACGTCGTGTTCTCCTTCGGATGGGTCTCCAGTCGTTCACGTCTCGCAAAGCTCACCAGGGAAAGGGAAAACCTCTCCTGAGTCTCTCGACAATAGTCTCCTTACTTGAGTCGGCCTTAAGGGAAGAAAGAGGGCTCTTACAGCACAAAGGCTCTTGGGAATTTGGAGATTCAAAGCTTAGGCACTTAAAGACTAGCTTGCCATGGAATTGAGCAGGCTTTTATAGATGGGGAAGGAGGGAGTTGGGATCCCTATTATTGTGGGATTGGCCCTATCAACAAGGAAGGTTCCATGGGAGGTGGCAAAACCACTTTCCTTCCATAGAACTCCCGCAGCCAAACCTCCCAACTCAATATAGGCAATGGTTTCTGAGTTTGTTGAAACACAACTTCCGCCATCTTTATTTAAAAAACACTCCTTAAATTGGCTGGCGCGACTACTTCTCTAGGATAGAGCGCCAGTTGGCGCAGCCTCTTTGCATGATTTTCCCCATTGGCGCGAGTGATGAACTGTCTACCCGCGCCAATGCAAAAAGGGATGTTTTTCATGATTTTTGCAAGGAGATGTCTTCAGGGAAAATGAAGCTCATGCTTAGAGGAATGCATTGATGATGTTTTCAAGGCATGACAATGTTCACAGGTCACAAAATGGGTCCTCCATTATGCGGGACGGGGAATGGTAGGGACGGTGACAAATTATTGTGTAACAAATGCCCCCTAATATGAGGCCAGAAGAGAGGTGAAGTAACTACGAGAACATGTTCCAAGCTGACCTTAAACTGGAAAACCTGCAACAACATAACAGCGATATCTCCAAGTAGTCAAATATATGGTATGGGCGCAGCCATCCGAAACAGAGTATGTTATAATCCGGATCCAGGGTATGGGCGCAGCCATCCAGCAAGGATCAAATAAATAGACTCAGGTATGGTCGCAGCCATCCAATCAGTGAGTCATGTACATAATGAGAATAATCTACAATCGCAGCCTGGATTACAACAGACACAATCCAGGGTCTTGCGCTCCATCTCGACCCAAACAGAGTACAAGTTCAAGCATGCGAATATGTGAGCTGAAGTCGAACATGCAAGAACATATACAGTTACGGCCAATGATGATAGGCTGACTAGCAGATGAAAAAACCAATAATGACGTCCTCAAAGGTACTACGGGTACAATGCGGTGTGAATCAATGGGTTAGCGTCGAACCATGGAAATCACTCGATCGGAAGCGTAGTGAAAACCTCTGACGATCAGACAGACACCTTAATGAGGCATACGGCTCCAAGGTACCATAAGGAGTCTCTAGATCAACTTCCTGGATAATGAGCTGAAGTCGATAGGAAGTGACCTTGATCGAAGGTGGGCCATAATGTTTCCCACATCATCGACACGAGACAGAGGAACATGATGTTTTGTTGTGAATCGGGATCGTATGAGAATCAAAGGAAGGTTGATGTTTGTAGAGGCCAACTTCTCTTGAACATATAACCGGCACGACAGTGGACTTGGCAGTATTTGACATCAACGGATCAGAGGTCATGGTGACGAGGCAATGAGCAGATGAGAGGTCAAAAAGGATTATCCAAACCCACGGAGGCAAAGTGAAGCAACGAGATGAGATATCCCCAACCCGACACGAATGCAGACAAGTGCCATGTTCAAGAGCGACATACTGCCGACGACAACGACGATGGTTCCATTTTTCCCCCACCATTTCTGGCGAGTACCCCAATTATTTTTTATAACAAGATTGAAGGGGATAGCATATGCTTGCAATATAAGTCCGCCCTTCGGGCAAATCCATCCTAGTGCATTTAACGAGTCCTAGGAAGGAGGAACTCGGAGAACGTCATTTCAACTGGATCCGATGTCATCAGGGTTTGACGAGTCTGACAAAGGAAGAACTCGGCGTCTTTTCATGTTTAGAGAGTTTGAAAAGTGGCCAGGAAAAATGACTTTCCACAGGTCCTTTTCGTGAATGGTTCTCGGATCAGAAAGGTGAAAAGAACATTATCAGAGAAAGCCTCCCTAGTCGCGATGGGCTAGGGTATTCCTTTTTAAATTGTCATCCTACTCCCGGCTGAAAAGGATTTGACGATATCTTGAGTGGTATCGATTACGTGTCCATTTGTCACGAGATTGAACAGCCAGCAAGTCTTTTCACATGTTTAGAGAGTCGGAAAGGGCTGAAGATGACTCCGGAGTGACTTTTTCGTGTATTTACCGAGTCCGAAAAAGTATAAAATACAACTCGTTTCCATCATTAAAGTCGCAAAAACCTGCTGCTGCACATACCAAGCAAGCGTAAAACCCATTTTCGACATAACATATTCAAATATTTGATAAAAATAACTTTTAAAACTCTTTTAAAGTCGAAAAAGCTATAAATATGTCAAAATGGTAAAAATAAAATTACATTTACTATTTACCTTGGTAAAAAGCAACAGTGGTCCATTTGGAGCAGAAACTTCTGACGGTGATTGTGACAAATCCAGTTGACCATTCCGCTTCTCGTCTGCTACAGGTAAGAGGCGCTCCCTTGCTCTTCATTTTCATCCAATTTTTAATAGTTTTACCCTATAAATCAGTTCTCTAGAGCCACTTTTGAAAATTTAGGGCCGCGCTCATTGGCGCGGGTATCGGGCACGGACCCGCGCCAATGGGCTCTTTTATACAAAGGGCCCGCGCCACGTGGCGCCACTGTTCACAAAACAGCCACGCCAGCGGCCGAACCTAAGAATCTGCCTAAAAATTCGACATTTATACCAAATTGCATGGAATTTGAGACTCATCAGAGATCTAACTAAGGGTTCATGACCATATGAATGCAGGTAATCAATCAGAATGGAAATTGAATGGAAAGAATGAGAGCACGGAGAAGAGGATGAACAAGCCATGCAAAGTCAAGCTTGCATGAATGCACTTAGAAACTGTGGACTGAAAAATTTCTTCCTCACACCATGTCTACGAGCTCAGCCCGAGATCCTCCAGTATTTAATCAGTATTTGGGATGAACATGAACAGGTGTTCAGGTTACGAGACCAGGTATTAGAGCTGGAGGTTTCCGATGTTTATTTTATCACTGGATTGTCCCGCAGAGGTCCGATCCTTGTGTTGACTGGAAGCAGACCATCTGGGGAAAAGATGGAAGAAGTGATGGCACGAGGGTGCCAAGGAGCACAAATGGGATCAGGCAGCAAGAAGGTGGATATCCACACTATCCCTGATCTGGCATTGAGAGTGGTCCTCCATACCATCACGCGAGCTGTTGGGTCGCAAGCACCGCACGAGGCCACAAAGGCCCAACTCCTCTTGGCCTCAGAATGCATGAGTCCCCTGCTGTTCGACTGGGCAATAGCAGTAACAATCAATATGAAAAGGAAGCTCACGAAATGCAAACAGGGTAAACTGAAACAATTCGGTTATGGTTCCATCTTGGTATCGTTCATTCTGGAACGCTTACCAATCTTCCAGGGCTAAGGGGCCGCAGTAGCAGATCCGACACCACGAGAGCCAAGAATGGCTCGTTGGGCAGCATTGATGCCCAGAGCTAGAGGCGGCCAACAGATGTCCTGGAGGCTGGAATTATTTAGGTGGTTACGACGCCAGTTGATTGTCGTGGAAGACTGGCCCTATGCAGGAACTGACTTTACCGGGGACCCAGATCTCCCACTACCAGAAGGAGATGACTGGGACGAGGAGTCGGGTAAGACCTCAAGTTTTTTGATTTTATGTTTTATGTTTTTTTTTTGTTAATACACATTCGTCCTAACACATTTTATATATGCATGCAGATGTGGGACCTGAGAGACCAACTGGGATGTCTCCAATCTCACGGAGGACACAACTCGCCCCTGATCCTCAGGGAGAGGGCACCGGAGGAGAGGAGTTGATCCAGAATCTCGAGGGCATTTCCCACGGGATCCCAGACTATGCTCGGCTGGCAGACGTACCGATGGCATACCAGCGCCACACGGTGGGAGTTCTGAGTCGGATCCACCGAATCCTGAGACGCTTAGTGCGTGCAGTCACATGCTATCATGAGCACCATGTGGATTAGCTCTTAGGATTTATACCACACCTATTTTTTGAGAGACATATCGTCTCCGGATGTACTTAAGACGACTATGTATATTTTGACTTTTATGTGACACACTCTATGTAAACATTTCGATATCTATATATATACATATCTATTTCTGGATGGGTTTTTCTTTACATGTGATGATGATTTATAAATTGCGCAAATGTCTGTCTAATACCAAATTTGCTACTGCATCTGTTAGTGTATTCAAATGCCTGGGTATATGATGATATGTAATGTAGTCAAAATTCCTTTCCAGTAATCGAATACGCAGATACATACGTGAGATGGACGGGTTCCTTACCGAATAGTGCCCGTTCAGTTGTAACACCACAAGTTGTGAATCTAGATACACGAGCAATTCACGGATACCAAGGTTTACTACCTCGGTTAATAATTCTAACACAGCACTATATTTCGCGATGTTGTTCGTGGTACGTCCTAGACACACTCCTTGCAGGTCAATCAACTCACCAGCAGGATCATAGATTACCCAGGCTGCTGAAGACAGATTCCTGGTACTGCGGGAGGCACCATCCGTGAAACCAACAAATGGATGAAAAGACATCTGCACAACCAGGAAGACCCGATCAGCAGAAAGATGTTTACAAAGCACACCACACAATACATGCACACAAATGAAAATCACACACCTATGTACACACACCACACCAAGAAATCACTTCAGGCATAGTACTTTTTAAGGTACAACCCATTTCTGGGCTGTGCCAGCGGAACTCCTTCATAATCTATAAGCTCGTAGGCCCCGTTTTTCAAAACGCGTTTTACTATATAGGGCCCATGCCACATAGGCTGGACCTTACCGGCTCCAAGCTTATCATGCGCTTGATCGTACAAGAGGACGAGGTCTCCTTCGATAAAAGAACGGGGAGAGACAGATTGATCAAAATGAGTTTTGACCCTCTTCTTTTGTGCTTCGATAATCAAAGCAGCCAGACGACGGGTTTCATCCAACCGTTCCAGATACAAAAGACGTTCTTCCTCGGTAGAAGTACCAGGTAGAAGCTCCACAGCTAATTTCAATGAAGGAATTTCACATTCAACCGGAAGAGTGGCTTCCAGACCGTACACCAACTGAAATGGTGTGAATCCAGTTGCACTCTTAGCAGATGTTCGGTATGCCCAGAGAGCTGAGAACAGTTGGAGATGCCAATTGGATTTATGAATACCAACTGTTCGCTGAAGCATAGTGACCAAAAATTTGTTCACTGCTTCAACCTGACCATTCGCTTGACGGTAGTATGGTGTTGAGCTGTCGTGACGCAAGCCCAACGTTGAAGTCAGCTCCGCCATCATGTAGTCACGGAAATGAGTACCGTGATCAGTGACGATGGCTTGAGGAACCCCGAACCGTGCGATAACGTGGTTGAATATAAATTGAGCAGACGTTTTCCCATCAGCAGCTAGTGTAGGCATCGCCTCGGCCCACTTAGTGAAGTAGTCGACGGCGACAATGATATACGCATGCCCCCCGGCCGAGTGAGGGTTATGTTAGGGTCCTGTGATTTGGCCGATTGGTGATCCAAATGACGATGTAACATCAAACCAAGATTTGGAGCCCAAGGACCTAGCCTTTCTGGACTCAGAGAGGGCTCTCTCTATATGTATAAAAGATATCGGTGTGTTTGCTTATGGTGTTCTGATATTAGGCTAGTTATGAAGTGGGTTTTTTGGTTTTTTAAGTTTGTGAGGGATAAAACTGATCAAAGATATAAACTGGATAACAAGATGTAGATAAACTGGGCTATGGGGTCAAAAAGGTCAAGGAAGCTATCAGATGATGATGTAAGGCTGCTGTAGGGCCGATTTGATTCACGGTAGAAGGGATCTTTGGGAAAAATGGAGTAAATGAACATCAAGCTTGTGAAAGACAAGGGATTTCAAGTGTAACTAGTTGATAGCAGACATAAACATGTTATAGCAAGCCATTAATCATGTTAAATGTAACTATGAGCTAATTAATACATAGAAATCAAACATTCCAGCCATGCATAGAAGTATAAGACCTTCTAACTTTGGGAAATGGCTATCAGACTTTGGGGAAAACACATAAGAAGGACTAACAACTCAAAATACTATGCCGGAACGCCTAAACATAGTCTCTAAGTCATTGGGCACTTTGACAAACAAGCTTTCATAGTTTTAGGCAAAGGTCTAGATCGGGACTAGGCCTCCTTGGTTCAACAAGATGATAGGCTAATCAGTCAAAGAAATAGTTTTATGGACATAAATATGGACAATCATAGGTAAGCAGGGCACACCACACATCCTACTCAACATACATAGAACTTGTAAATAAAACTAGCAACAATACCCTAAGTTACTAAAGAGCAGTTATGAATTCTTTAGTATAACTAAGGAAAAAGAAAACATAAAGCTATGAAGATTCAGGAATTTTGAGGTGCCTTCATGAGCATATCTCAAAATTAATCTCTACTGATCTATAGCAGCAAGAAGCATGTATCATGAATGAAAACTAGAAGACAACAACAAAGCAAGAAGCACTATACCATTCTACCATGTCATGGAGTCCATCAACAATCCTTCATCATTCATCAAAAGCATCCAAGAGGCAGTCCAAAAATCATAACTCAAATATGTTCTTCAAAGCTCATATGACCAATATATTGATTCTTCTCTCAAGTTCAGCCTCTGTTTTACAATGAAACCTTGTGGAATAAATAGGCTTGAGTGAGGAAAACCTCATGGAGCAACTAGCTATCCCATTGGCCTAATCAAAATATCTAAACTTGTCCTTGAGGCTTTGCAAAGCCCAAGGCACAAAATATCCCATAAAATATCTAAAAAAATGCTAAAAATGGAAATTATATTGACTTTGCATCCTTTTCCAAGTGTAAAAATAGCTAAACGCACATTTGGAAAAAGCAGATTTTTGAGGTTCAAAAATTGCAAAAATACTTCAAATTTATATCAGAAAAAGGTCCTCTGACTTGCTGGGGACAAATGGCAGCCTTCCCGGTGTCGAAACGAGGCTCATGATAGCTCGTTGGAAATATTTCTGTGTCTACATTCCGGCGCAACTGAAATCACCTCAATCTGATGCCTGGAAGTCCTCCAAAACTGTACCTGTGTGTAAAAAGCCAGGAAATAGCAGACTGCTGATATGACGGGCAGAATGTGCAAAAAGTGAGCATTTTTCGCCAATATGAGGGGGCGAATGATCTCCGAATGCTCTGAAAATCGTTGGGGACCTGCTCATAGAGTTATGGCATCAACTGGTATCATCCTTCTCCCTTGAAAAATCTTCAAACTGAAATGGCGAAATTATGAGTTTTCGACCAAAAACCCAAAAAATGCCAAAAAACAAAAAGTTGCCGAAATGGGCCCAAAATTGGCATGCATGACCCTCAGGGGTCCCTAGCAATATGCTCCGAAGCTGGGGCCAAAATATCAAGGGCTGATATGCTTTTTTCCTCTTTCCGTGCCGGGCGCTTCCCCTTTGCCTTCTTCAATTTCTCTTGGGCTGCCTTTAGTTTGCGCCGGGCAAACTGATTCAGCTTTCGAAAGTGCTGTGTCCTCTTTCTTTGCAGCTCTAGATCTTTTTTCGCCCTCTCAAGTTTCATTTCCAAGTGTTTGTTAGCTCTTTCAAGCCATGCCTCTTTGTTTTCTTCAATTTCCTGCTCAAGGAGTGCAGTGAGAGGAAAAGCTTGGAGATGGGCTTGTTCTTCTGCTTTCTGCTTTTCCAAGGCTCTTTTAAGCCCGATGGTCCTAGGCCTCTTCTGCCTAGGTTGGTCTTCCTCCTCTTCCTCATCAAACTCACCAATGAGTTCTTCTATCCTTTCTTGCGCCTTAGCTGCCTCATTCTTATATTTGATCGCCCGTGCTTCATGAACAGCTGTGTGAACATTCATTTGTTTGTTTTGAATCTCTAAGAAGTTGTTGAAGTTCCTTGCTCTTTGAAGATCCTCCTCTAATGCCTCAATTTGTCCCTCTTTATGAATTAGGAGGTTTTCAAGAAGGCGGGCCTCATTATCACTATCATCGCTTTGGATAGGGATGACAGCCAATGCACCTCCATGCTTTGTACTTTCTCCAACTTTGCTTTTCCCTTTGAAGGCCAATCTTGCGCTTTTCCTCCTTGGCATGCTAGTAGGTGTCCTTTTGGGCGATCTCCTTTGGCTAGGAACAACCTTTGTTACTGTTAGAGTGGCAGCCTTAGACCCTCTCTTCCTTGCTGTGCTGAGCTTGGTTCTTTTGGGAGGAGGAGACATAACTGATTTACCCTTGACATCTTCTTGAACTTGCTGCTCTTCTTGAGGCTGCTGGATGTCTTCCTCTTGCTGTTTACTTTGCTGCCCCTGTTTGCCAACATTAGCTTGTTGTTCTTCATCAATGCCTTGTTCATTTGGTGCTTCAAACTGCTACCCTTCTTCGCCAAAATCAAGCTGCTGCTGTGCTTGGATTTCCTGCTCTTTTTGTGGCTCAAGATATGGCTCAATTTCCTGCCCAAGCTGTTGTTCCTGTCCTTCCATATCAAGCTGTTGTTCTTCATCTTGGACCTGCGGTCCTTCACCTTCTATTTTCTGTCCTTCACCTTCTATTTGCTGCTGTTCCTCATCTTCTATCTGCTGCTGCTCATCCCTTTCCTCTTGCTGTTGTTTACTACCCTCTCCTTCTTCCTATTGACTTGGTTGTCCTGTAGTCATTCTGAGCCTTCTAGGAGTAGGCCTACTGGACAAAGGTACCGGGCGATGGATAGGCTAAGTGGGAGACACATGTATAGGAGGAACAGTAGAGAAATCTGGATGACTGATGAATACATCCCATGGAACCTCTTTTTTCTCTAGCTGGTGTAGGAAAATAATCATGATTAGAGAATGATGGAAAAGGGAAGGTATTTGCAGAGGTGGGGCCTTCTTCTGGACAGTAGATGCCATCTTCTCGATGCTCTTGAATAAAAAGTAAGGGAGGTTTAGTTGCCTGCTTCTAGTAAAATGCATCAATAATCAGACATGGTAGGCATAAATTCGATCAAACCTCCCTTCACAAGTGAAATATTTCATTATGACTTTCATAAGGGGAGCATAGCTGTCAAGGAGATATGAAAAAGTGAAAATAGCAGTGAAAGCATCTCTATGCTCAGGCTTGATGAAAGGCTTGTAATCTTCTAAGTCAATATGAGCCTGTTTGAACCATTTTTCGCCATGATACGAAATCTTGGTGGCCTTGGACACATACCTTGGAGAAATCTTGAAATCAAGACCTGCCACTTGGAAATGTTTTTCTTTGAATCTCAGGGCGCACAAGTGTGTTAATGGCGAAAAACTTTTGACTTCTTCTATCTTCTGGCAGAAATCTAGGCAGCCTACTTCATGGAAGTTGAAAAGGACAAATGGATGAGCATTAACCTCTTCTGTAGAGATTGGCTCATATCTTTTATGCGGACCGCTCCTGCTGTCTTGCCTTGGAGACATTTTGACCTGAATATGCTTTGGAAGAAACAAACTGCTTCACTGTGTGTAAACTGCCCTTTTGGAGTCAAACTGTGTCAATGTACTGCTTTGACAGAGAAACAATGTGATTTGGATGGTTGCAACAAGTTTTCTTATAATACACAACCTATGCTCTCTTAAAAAGTAGCCTTCTACCTTGAAAGTACCTCAGCCAGGTAGATTTCTCAATAGGATACCATATAGTAAAAAGGAGACAGACTGCTGGGTAAATTTCCTGTGCACAGTGTTAAGAAATCACTTTTTCTTGTGAATTTTTAAGAGATCAATCAACACATCTATATCTGTGTCTCCAAGGTAAAATTCCCAATCAATAAAAACCTGCTCTTCAGAAAGTGGCCTTCCACCTTGAAAATATCTTAGTCAACAACTTCTTAGTAAGAAATAATACAGTGAAATGAAGGGCAGACTGCTAGGAGGAGTTTGCTGTGAGAAGTGCTTTGCCCATGGTAGACCTTGCAATCATTTAAAACCTGCCTTTCTTAATGTGCCAACATTCAACAAACTTGCATATGGTGCAATCAACCATAGTATGATTAGACAGTCAATATCACAGTCCTGAGCAAAGATGATAGAGTTTAAAAGACTTCAAAAGTTTTTTAGGCAGAGGCTATGTGAGTTTTCTCCCTTTAAAACAATCAATGGCCCCTTATAAATGTAACCCTAGCCTTTGTAGAAAAAATCCTTTGCTCTACCTGAACATCCACTTATCAAACAAGCTGGAAAAACAAAGGAAATCAAGTGGCAAACATAGTGAACACTGTCCTTTTATGAGGAGCAGGAGCAGCTTTACCCTGTGGTCTTTCAACTTATAAACTGCACTTTTGACAAATTTCTTTTTCTGATTATACTTCACTGTCTTCTGTTTGTGTGTTACTTCATTTAAACAGAGTCATACATATACAGAATTAACCCCCAGTGTGAACACAAGCAGACTCACTGATATGGAACAAGGTGACAGAATTTTGAAGAGTGTTATGCAAGTTTCAACCAAGCCTGTAGGAGTCTTATCCCTTTCCCTCAATCAAAACTCCTGTTTTAATATGGAAACCCCTTTTCTCTGTAGAAAAAACCTCTACCCTATCTGAATATCAACTTGTCAAAGTAAGCTTTGAAAAACAAAACAGTCAAGTGGAAAAACTCAGGAATAAACTGCCCTTTCTGTAGTTTATAGGTTTAAACTCTGCCCTTTGATGCTTTGAAAGTATAGAATCCCTGGTCTTTTGATTAATGAAGGTGAAACAAACTGCTTTTAGTTTCGACACCAACTCTTTCCTGTAGGTGCCTTAAATAATACATCCAACATCTTATCACAGTTTAACATCTCAGATTACCACACAGAAAACACTATTTTTTCAGCTATGGTGACAAGGGTCGAAAGTTTTGAATGCAGTGTTGTGAAAATTTGTAGCAGTTTAACAGTGAATAAGCTCTCCTTGGATCAAAACATCAACCCCCTCGTATGCAGCTCACCAATATGTGTATATCAGTCAATTTGAAATTTGCCTTTAATTGTCTTAAAATAGGGTTCTGACCAAAACACCGCCAACTGGATAACACTGCTTTTTGGCTAAAAACTGACTGCTTTTGAGGATAACTACTAAGTTTTGAAACACAAAGAAGGAGTGGCCTGTTTGGATAAGCCTTCTGTTGGTGAATATGAGCTATCCCAAACTCAGAAAAACTCTATTCCTTTTTGAACGTAAACACTCAACTTAACTTGTTTCAAACCTTATTTTTTGGCTCCAAACATCATCAAGCAGTCACAAAATTTAGGGACAAATTGTGCAAATACCTCAAGACATGAAGCAAAACTCTTGTGGAGCACGAGAGATAGCTCTGCAAGTCTTTAGTCCTGCGTGGCACTCTTCAGAAAAAGAACGGTGTGCACAAAACAACCCGGGCGGCCTGTCAGGTCGGGGTCGGGCGCCGTGTATAGGCGCGTCGCGCAATTGTACAGGCGCGTCGCGCATACATTGACTGCCTGTGCAAAATCGCTTCCAGGCGCGTCGCACGGTGTTTAAACGGTGCAAACTTCTGCAATTTGACCCGAACTTCCTTTTTTCGATGCTAAGGGTAGCACAGAGCTTTGTTTGAAGTTTGAAAACGAAAAATTCACTCTCCGACTTCATTCTTATGTCATTTCAAAATCTTCAACGGTCACCTTTGTTTTAAATGTAAAATGAAATTTTTGGTTGGCTTTTGCAAGGTGTTCACATCCCTTTTGACTTTTTTCAACAATACCCTCGGCGTATTTGCAACTTGAATTCACAAGCGATGCATGCGTTGGAGATTTTCTATGCTTTTAGACCGTGTTAATCATGGACCAACCTCTTTATAAAAACAAAAATGGCTTGAAAGGCCAGAACTCTGTTTTACTTATGCATAGGTGTTCGAAGGGTGATTCTTGCCAGTTTTGTTCCTTGGGTGACAACTTTAACACCAAACTTCAAACTTTGAAAAATAACTCAATAACCTTCATATCATCTCTGCCACTGTGTTTAAAAATGCTGGTGATATTTATTATATAAAGTAACCCCACTTTAACACTGTCAAGAAAATACCTGAAGACTGCTTTGTTTCTGAAAGGATAGGGTTTGTATTGTCAATATGCCTTGATAGCCTTGGTCTTTACTTGCTTCTTCACTGCGCGTATTCCAATTTGTTGGCCTTCTTTGGATTTAGTCATGTCTCTTTGATTTAAGAAAAGTGCCTTTTCCAATATGCCTTCTTGCTTAGAACATATCATTTATGATATCCCTGTCCCTTTGAAAAATGGAAAACTGTTGTTTGTTTCGAACTATCCACAACACTGACAGTCCATGAAAATAACCTCTTTGCCTATTCATAAACTTGTATGTCTTCTTGGGAACAAAACCTGAAATGCCTCCCATCATTTGTGATGTATATCTAAAAGGGGAACTTTTATGAACCAGGAAGAACAGGTCTCTTGGAAACATAGTTATCATTTCCTTTGACCAGTGCATTGATCTTCTTGTAACAGACTCATTCCAAGGTTCAAATCTGTCCATTGCTTGACCCCTTCGGTGATGTTTTTAACAAGGAAAAACCACTCAAGATCTGTCAAAGAGCATTGAAAGTTGTTTTGTTATTTAACAGGAGATGGTCTGTCTTCTTCCAACTTGTTTGATAATTTCTGTTTCCAGGTGATTTATAAGCTCCTCCTTGGATTGTAAGCGCCATATTTTAGCTGCATCCATTCATACTATATTTCTCTGTTTACTTGAAAGGCGCTCCTTTAGACTTCTTGGCATGTGACAGTGAGGTGTTGTTTGACCCCTTCTCCTAAGGAAACTGCCCCCTTTTGTATCAATGGCATACATATTCAAATTGTCTCCTGTCCACTATGAGGTATAGTTTGACAGACATTTTCCCATGGGTAGGAAAACCAATATTTTTTGAAACATAAACACCATCTGTCACCTGTGTAAAGACTTTTTCTTTCTTTCTTTGTCTCTTTCCACTGCATCTTTTGACCAATCAGTCTTCAAAAACATTCAATGCCTTGGCCATCTGCTCATGAACGAAGGAGGCCCTTCACTTGGCAACGTATCTGAAGATTGTTTGATCAGCCTGCCTGACAAGAGTTTTTCTTGGATATGATGGTAAGCAGACAAACTTGAAAACATTAATACTTTTACCTCTGCCTGTGATCACTACTGTGCTTCATAAAAACCCTAGTCAAGGTGTCACTGTCTCACTGTATTTCTCTTTGCTGAGGGGAACTGAAAAGTCACCATTTTCCTTGGTCAACTTGTGACAAATCATTTGAAGATGATCTCTGTAAGTATGGAGGTTAGCACCCTTTGAAAAACAACCACCCTTTCTTCTGCCTGGGCTTTTGCAATCCTTAAAGTCAATACTGGCCAGCGCCCTCTGCTTGTAGATGAAGGAGGCGCCCTAACCCTCTGCTTGTAAATGAAGGAGGTTCTTGGCCATGACAATTTATCAGTTTGCTGTGACAGTGGTGTCTTTCTCTTACTATGATTTTCATGCTGGAAGGAGGCTGCAAGGTCTTTGATGAGTGACTCTCTGTTTTGCAGATATATCTCAGGCTCATGTTTACATTGAGAAGCAGTTGTTCTTCTGAATGTAGATTCAAGAATTTTCTCCTGAGATGAAATTATATTTCCTGCCTTTGTAGAAACCATAAAACACTGTGAAACACCTAATAATCAGCTTGAGATTGTGGTTTATGCAGTGCTGAGACCTAGGGGTATAAGTGGCGCGACTTAGAGCTATGATCAACTTGATTTGTAGAGTGGGAGGTCGGTCATGATTGGTCTGTAGCAGATGAAGGTTTTTTGGCCTTTTGATGGTTGCCAAGGGTAAAATGCCTTAAAGTGCCACTTCCTAACTTAGGGGAGGCTTTTGCAACAGACTTGGATTTGCTTTTTAGAGCTGATGGGCAGACCAGTAGGGCTGAAGCTAGAAAAAATAGTGATAATGGGTTTTAACTTTGACATGGGCAGACTGAAAAGTAAGAGGGTGAAAAAAGTTTCATGAGGGTTTTCTAGATGACAAATTGACATATGGAAATCAGCTTCTAGAAAACTCAGTTATGGATATAGTCATCACTAACATGTGAAAAATACTGATGACTAACAGTGGCTCCATTTGGGGAGGGCAGCTCCTTGTCAGGAGGTGTCCAGAATTCAGATTTTTGGCTTATGAAGACCAGTGCCTTATCCATTGGTGCAAAATTCACCTTTCTTTGATGTTATTTCTGAAAAATGACAACATGATTAACATCAATGATACTTCTACCCACCCCACTATCTTTCCTAACATTTTTTCTTCTCTTTGGCGCATTTGAACTAGCAGCCTTTTGACAATGCATATTTTTCTTTTTGCAAAATGAACCTATCTATTTCTACTCTTATATCTGCCGGGAGTTCAGATTAAACTGATGAAATCCTTCATTACTCTACCTAAAGCTAGATCGACTGTCAAGATTAAGCAGTTTGACAGGATTTTGTTCTCTAATCTAAAACATGAAATTCAAAAATGATCAAATCAGGATTAGACAGTCTGATTTGTCATGCATTTGCGGCATAAAAGACAAGCTGCACACAAATGTTATTTTGCAATAAAGGGAAACTAGACAAGCGGGGTTAAGATGTACAATGTATTTTTTCGTCCCTCGCTTCTCTCTTTGGTTCTGTTTTAGGCATGTGGAACCAGAATCTCTCCCTAATCTATGCTCTGTGATAAGTCAATCTTACACAATGTTGACTATCTTTGCACTCACTAACTTATCAACAAATAAATTTAAACATGCTCAGCTATGATTAGGCTAGATAGCTGAACAAGACTTTGAAGCACTAGTAGCGGCATTTAGACTTGCTCGCTTTCTGAAAGACTATTTTTTGGAACATGGGGCCTTTGTTCTATCTTCACTCGCCCTCTTTTCTGTTTTTTATTGTTTTTGACTTTCCTATCTTTTACTGTTTTTGACTTTTCTATTTTTTTACTGTTTTTTGTTTTCTATCTTTCCAATATTTCAAACAATGGTATGTACAATGAATGAAAATGTTCCAAACTCAAAAATCTTGGAAATAACGGAATTTAAGCATCTTATCCTCGTAAGGATCTCCTCTCACCCTTGGCCCACTCAACTCCTGAAAAGAAAAATTTGGGAAGTTTTCTCTCTCTAACATGACACAGGGATTCATGCAAGAATCTTTGAACAACCCGGTATCTTCCCACTGTACCTCTTTGAATATCTGATTTCCACTCCTTTCCTTACTGTACATCTTCCTCAAGTAATGCATGTATTCTTGGTCATTCTTGAAATAGATAATGACATCATCAAGGTATGCAAAAATGCAGAAATTTAAAACTGGGAACATGGCCTTCATGAACAGATTTCTGATATTGGGTGGTTTTGCAATTTTGAACTTGAAATCAGATCTACCTCCTGCAAACTGGAAAAAATCTTTAAGCTGTCTACTTTGTAAAGGAATTTTATGACCATGACCTGAAACATCATCTTGTGAAAATACATGATTAAAAGCACTTTTAATTGGTGAATCATGGTCTTGGGTAGAAAAAACATGATTTTTTCTATAGGGATATGCAGTATTATTTCTAAAATCAAAGCAGATTCTATGGCCATCTGTTTTATCCCTGATTATTTCAGTTTGTTTCAGATTGTCGTGTTTTCTCTTGTCAAAGTTATTCTTTGAGGGAAAGGTAGTGACACAGTATTTTCCCTTGTTTTTCCTGTAGAAATTGGTATTCTTCATGAGGCTTCTAATTTTAGCTTTTCTGAGTTCTTCATGAAAAGACAGAAGATGAGCCAATTTTAGTAGTTCAGGTATGCTGGGATTGCAACTATCATTCTTACTTATAAGAAGTTTATCTGGCATTTTCTCTAGATTTTGAGCTGCTGAGGTTATAGTTAAAGTTTCATTTGCAGTAGGAGGGTTACATGATGGTAAATCTTTGAGGTATGGTAGAAACATTAAACTCCCTTGCTCCCGGGTTCCAAACAGGTTTATGATGTGTAGGTCTTCTAAAGCCTTTACCCGGAAAAAATTTCCACAAGTTACTGCTGGTGTTCGACTAAAGCTAGAGCAATTTGCTTGATAGTACATAAGGGTTTGCACTTCTTGCTCTAATCCTACTTCAGAAAGGGAAAACTTATTTTCCTCAAGACACAGCTGTTCATGATCATGATAGTTTTGAGTGTCTAGTTCATCATAAGGCATCAGGGACAACTGATGTGGTGGACCAAAGTTTATTTCAGTTTCTCCTTACTCTTCCTCCATGTTTTCATCAATATGCATAATGAAAGAGTTTAGGTCGGAATGCAAGGAACACATTGGAATTTTATCTGGCCTATCTTGACTGCTGATCATGTATTTCATGTGTGATTCTCGGTAGAGTATTCTGGTCTGGCCGAACACAGGAATGGTGGCATATGACATGTCCAGTTGGATATTCCCTTGGAGTTTGGCTCCCCAAGATCTGGATAGAAGCATCCTGTACTTGGGAGGAATGTCTGCCACTACTATATCCATGATTAGATGTTTCGCAGGTATTTGGGCCAGACTAAAACAAAGGTCTTTGATCAAACCCAGGCATTGGACTCTACTTGAATCAAATAAATACAAGTCTTTGTATGGTCTTGTGATTTCCAAGCCTAATCTTTCCATTACTACCTTCGGCATAAGATTATGCGAGGCGCCGGAGTCTAGCATGGCATTGTGGAGGATTTGGTCGTGGATGTTTAGGCTAATGTAAAATGGAAGAGTATTTCCTTCTTGGAATTTTCCCTCTATCTTTGGACCAAACAAAACTTCAGGAGTGTCATCAGCCAGATTAACAGTGTTTGCATCATTCCCTAGATTTAAGACTTTTAGTACTTGGAATTTATAAGATTTTTGGGCAATGAGTTCAGTAAGAGGCATGGTGATCTTGATCTTGGCGATTTCGCCTTCAAAGCTGAAAGGCAGCTGAAGTTTAGATATGTTTGTTTTAGTTTTTTCAGCCACGACCTTCTCTATGTTTTGAGTTTGTTGACCTTGTTTCGGGATTTTGTTGGCCATAGTTGCTTCGGTGACCTTTGTAGAAGTACCAGGAGTATCTAAGAGAGGCCTAGTTTGGGTAACTTTAGCTTTGTTTTGGTCAGTTTTCTCAACCTTGATTTTGTCAATGCTTGATGCTTTCTTGAGGATGGTATCAGGGGCTTTAGCAGTATCTGAGTTACCTTTCCTGGAACTATCTTGGTTTCTTTTGCTTCTAAGGTCATACTGCCTATGGGCTTCCATAATGGCATTCTGAAAATCTATGGCAGGGTCATCGAGATCTTCATAGTTGGTCTCATCCTGATTAGGAGAAAAGAACGCTTGTTCTTCTTCTGTGAGGTACACCTCACTCTCATTATCAAATCCTATGAGGTTTAAATGATGTTCATCAAGAGGTTTTGAATCCCTGTCATCCTCTTCCACATAGTTTTCATTGAATGGTGGCCTAATCTGTTGGTCATTTTCCCTTGGTCTGTTTTGGGGCTGCTCCCTCCTAAAGTTCTGATTTCGGTTTCTATTTGGAGGGTTTGGCTGGTTGTCCCTAACAGGAACCTTTTCATTTATTCTTTCCCACATTTTGGCCATCGTTTTGACTAAGTCATCTATTCTAGGATCTAGGGAAGGTGATGAAGTGGAAACCTTGTCTTTATATGTGACCTTTCTTTCCGATCTAGTCCTAGCCCTTTTTTCTGCTAAGTTGGCATCCTCTTTTATGGCTATTTGTTGCATTTCCTCTAGGTTTGGGGGATCTTTGTCTCTCAGATGATATGTCATGTCCGGATCGAAACCCTCGGGGAATTTTGCCAAGGCTAAACCAAGTGGGGGTTTGAAATGAGGTGGGAGGGAGTTATATACACTGTTGAACCTAGTACAGTAAGCTTGGACACTTTCCCCATTTTCCCGTTTTAGGTTGTTATATTCTGACAGGATTTGAATGGGGTTTCTTCGGATTTCCCACCTATTTTTGAAGACTTGATGTAGTTCTGGGATATCATGGATACTGTTTGGAGTTAAGCTTTTGAACTATGTTTTGGGTTCACCACCAAGACTTTGGGAGAATATTCTCATTCTGACGGTCTCGTCTTGTACCTCTAGGTATTCATAAGCATCAGTCATCCTACTTATATGTTGTTGAGGTGTAGTGGTGTCTTCTCCGGTAAAGTGTGGGATTTTGTCTTGATATTTATTTGGGAGAGGAGCCAAAGGCGGTGGCAACACCAAAGGTGCGTACCAGGCTGCCATGACGGGAGCTAATGGATGATGTACAAGATGAGGACTAGTAGGCTGAGATGAGGTGGTTTGAACAGTGGTGGTTTGACCAGGTGTGGCGAATGAACTTGGACTAGTGATCTGGTTTTGAGCAGATGTGGGATGATAGGAGCCAAATTGATAGAGAAGCTGGGAGTCAGGAGGAGTGGTGGGTGAAGTTTCTCTACTAGGACTCTGTGGTGGGTTTAGGGGTTCAAGATCGTCAAAGTTTATCTTACTATGAGACCTACTTCTGAAAAGAGTCTTTGATGACTCTAATTCAAAAGGTGAATCTGGTAGGATAGTGAGATGTTTAGGTATTGATCTTGTTCTACGGATGGATCTACCAGTAGCTAGATGGTCAGTTTCGGAAGCTTGCCACAGAATCTTCTCTGGGTCATCTACTATGATAGGAGGGTTTGGGTCTGGATGGGATCTGGTGTTAATTCTTCGTGAAGCCAGATTTTGGATTTAGAGAGGATGGTATTAATGAAGGTTTTGGATGAGTGGTTTCTCTAAAGCTCTACTAAGGTGAAGGATGGTCAAAATAAAAGGGATGGTTTAGTGGAGTCGCCAGGTGGAACTGGGTTGTTTTCGTGAAGATAGCTATGGTCCACCACCAGTAACTAATCTGGGAATGTTTTGGATTTTCTGAGTTTTATGTGCAGCCTATGGTTTGTTAAAGTATCCTAGATTTGTTTCAACACTTTGCTAGGGTGATGAGAACAAAAAGAGTTTACTTCAAATGGATCTATGGACTGCTTGCTTGTTTAAGGTATCTAAAGGACCAAAGAGTCTATAAGAGTTTGCCAGACTATCATGTACTCAGTGTCGCACCATCTCCCTCTATGTTAGTGAGCGATGGGATAGGTCTATCGGATAGTAGCCTGGAGCTTGGTAAAATAGTAAGGCTTACTAGAGTTTAGTGGAGTCGCCAGGTGGATTATCAGTTTGTTTTTGAGATATACTTGTATGGTCCACCACCAATACTGTCAAAAGCCAATCTAAGGGAGTGTTTTTTGTGGTTTTTTCTGAGTTTTATGTGCAGCCTAGGATGTCAGAGGGTTATAAACCTGATTCATCACTTTGCTAAGATGGTGAAACAGAGATTTTACACTAAATGATTCTAAATGCTGATGGTTTAAGCTAAAAGTTGAAGGACTAAGGAGTCTATAAAATTTTGCTAGACTATCATGAACTCAATAAGTCCCACCGTGATCGCCATTATGTTAGGGTCCCGTGATTTGGCCGATTGGTGAGCCAAATGATGATGTAACATCAAACCAAGCTTTGGAGCCCAAGGACCTAGCCTTCCTGGACTCAGAGAGGGCTCTCTCTATTTGTGTAAAGGATATCGGTGTGTTTTCTTATGGTGTTCTGATATTAGGCTAGTTATGAAGTGAGTTTTTTTGATTTTTTTGGTTTTTAAGTTTGTGAGGGATAAAACTGATCAAAGATATAAAAATGGATAACAAGAAGTCAGATCAATTGGGCTATGGGGTCAAACAGGTCAAGGAAGCTATGAGATGATGATGTAAGGCTGCTGTAGGGCCGATTTGATTCAAGGTAGAAAAGATGTTTGGGAAAAATGGAGTAAATGAACATCAAGCTTGTGAAAGACAAGGGATTTCAAGTGTAACTAGTTGATAGCAGACATAAACATGTTATAGCAAGCCATTAATCATGTTAAATGTAACTATGAGCTAATTAATACATAGAAATCAAACATTCCAGCCATGCATAGAAGTATAAGACCTTCTAACTTCGGGAAATGGCTATCAGACTTTGGGGAAAACACATAAGACGGACTAACAACTCAAAATACTATGTCGGAACGCCTAAACACAGTCTCTAAGTTATTGGGCACTTTGACAAACAAGCTTTCATAGTTTTAGGCAAAGGGCTAGATCGGGACTAGGCCTCCTTGGTTCAACAAGATGATAAACTAATCAGTCAAAGAGATAGTTTTATGGACAGAACCATGGAAAATCATAGGTAAGTAGGGCACACCATACATCCTACTCAAAATACATAGAACTTGTAAATAAAACTAGCAACAATACCTTAAGTTACTAAAGAGCAGTTAAGAATTCTTTAGTATAACTAAGGAAGAAGAAAACATAAAGCTATGAAGATTCAGGAATTTTGAGGTGCCTCCATGGGCATATCTCAAAATTAATCTCTACTGATCTATAACAGCAAGAAGCATGTATCATGAATGAAAACTAGAAGACAACAACAAAGCAAGAAGCACTATACCATTCTACCATGTCATGGAGTCCATCAACAATCCTTCATCATTCATCAAAAGCATCCAAGAGGCAGTCCAAAAATCATAACTCAAATATGTTCTTCAAAGCTCATATGACCAATATATTGATTCTTCTCTCAAGTTCAGCCTCTTTTTTTTACAATGAAGCCTTGTGGAATAAATAGGCTTGAGTGAGGAAAACCTCATGGAGCAACTAGCTATCCCATTGGCCTAATCAAAATATCTAAACTTGTCCTTGAGGCTTTGCAAAGCCCAAGGCAAAAAATATCCCATAAAATATCTAAAAAAATGCTAAAAACGGAAATTATATTGACTTTGCATCATTTTCCAAGTGCAAAAATAGCTAAACGCACATTTGGAAAAAGCAGATTTTTGAGGTTCAAAAATTGCAAAAATACTTCAAATTTACATCAGAAAAAGGTCCCCTGACTTGCTGGAGACAATTGGCAGCCTTCCCGGTGTCGAAACGAGGCTCATGATAGCTCGTTGGAAATATTTCTGTGTCTACTTTCCGGCGCAACTGAAATCACCTCAATCTGATGCCTGGAAGTCCTCCAAAACTGTACCTGTGTGTAAAAAGCCAGGAAATAGCAAACTGCTGATATGACGGGCAGAATGTGCAAAAAGTGAGCATTTTTCGCCAATTTGAGGGGGCGAATGATCACCGAATGCTCTGAAAATCGCTGGGGACCTGCTCATAGAATTATGGCATCAACTGGTATCATCCTTCTCCCTTGACAAATCTTCAAACTGAAATGGCGAAATTATGAGTTTTCGACCAAAAACCCAAAAAATGCCAAAAAAAAAAAAGTTGCCGAAATGGGCCCAAAATTGGTATGCATGACCCTCAGGGGTCCCTAGCAATATGCTCTGAAGCTGAGGCCAAAATATCAAGGGTTGATATGCTTTTTTCCTCTTTCCGTGCCGGGCGCTTCCCCTTTGCCTTCTTCAATTTCTCTTGGGCTGCCTTTAGTTTGCGCCGGGCAAACTAATTCAGCTTTCGAAAGTGCTGTGTCCTCTTTCTTTGCAGCTCTAGATCTCTGTTCGCCCTCTCAAGTTTCATTTCCAAGTGTTTGTTAGCTCTTTCAAGCCATGCCTCTTTGTTTTCTTCAATTTCCTGCTCAAGGAGTGCAGTGAGAGGAAAAGCTTGGAGATGGGCTTGTTCTTCTGCTTTCTGCTTTTCCAAGGCTCTTTTAAGCCCGATGGTCCTAGGCCTCTTCCGCCTGGGCTGGTCTTCCTCCTCTTCCTCATCAAACTCACCAATGAGTTCTTCTATCCTTGCTTGCGCCTTAGCTGCCTCATTCTTATATTTGATCGCCCGTGCTTCATGAACAACTGTGTGAACATTCATCTGTTTGTTTTGAATCTCTAAGAAGTGGTTGAAGTTCCTTGCTCTTTGAAGATCCTCCTCTAATGCCTCAATTTGTCCCTCTTTATGAATTAGGAGGTTTTCAAGAAGGCGGGCCTCATTATCACTGTCATCGCTTTGGATTGGGATGACAGCTAATTCACCTCCATGCTTTGTACTTTCTCCGACTTTGCTTTTCCCTTTGAAGGCCAATCTTGTGCTTTTCCTCCTTCGCATGCTAGTAGGTGTCCTTTTGGGCGATCTCCTTTTGCTAGGAACAACCTTTGTCACTGTTAGAGTGGCAGCCTTGGGCCCTCTCTTCATTGCTGTGCTGAGCTTGGTTCTTTTGGGAGGAGGAGACATGACTGATTTACCCTTGACATCTTCTTGAACTTGCTGCTCTTCTTGAGGCTGCTGGATGTTTTCCTCTTGCTGTTTACTTTGCTGCCCCTGTTCGCCAACATTAGCTTGCTGTTCTTCATCAATGCCTTGTTCATTTGGTGCTTCAAACTGCTGCCCTTCTTCGCCAAAATCAAGCTGCTGTTGTGCTTGGATTTCCTGCTCTTTTTGTGGCTCAAGATATGGCTCAATTTCCTGCCCAAGCTGCTGCTCCTGTCCTCCAATGTCAAGCTGTTGTTCTTCATCTTGGACCTCCTCTCCTTCACCTTCTATTTGTTGTTGTTCCTCATCTCCTATCTGCTGCTGTTCATCCCTTACCTCTTGCTGCTGTTTACTACCCTCTACTTCTTCCTGTTGACTTGACTGTTCAGTGGTAATTTTGATCCTTCTAGGAGTAGGCCTGCTGGACAAAGGTATAGGGCGATGAACAGGCTGAGAGGGAGATACATGGACTGGAGGAACAGTAGAGAAATCCGGGTGGCTGATGAATACATCCCATGGAACTTCCTTCTTCTCTAGCTGGTGTAGGAAGATAATCTTGATCAGAGAATGATGGAAAAGAGAAGGTGTTTGAAAAGGTGGGGCCTTCTTCTGGACAGTAGATGCCATCTTCTCGATGCTCTTGAATAAAAAGTAAGGGAGGTTTAGTTGCCTGCTTCTAGTAAAATGCATCAATAATCGGACATGGTAGGCATAAATTCGATCAAACCTCCCTTCACAAGTGAAATATTTCATTATGACTTTCATAAGGGGAGCATAGCTGTCAAGGAGATATGAAAAAGGGAAAATAGCAGTGAAAGCATCTCTATGCTCAGGCTTGATGAAAGGCTTGTAATCTTCTAAGTCAATATGAGCCTGTTTGAACCATTTTTCGCCATGATATGGAATCTTGGTGGCTTTGGACACATACCTTGGAGAAATCTTGAAATCAAGACCTGCCACTTGGAAATGTTTTTCTTTGAATCTCAGGACGCACAAGTGTGTTAATGGCGAAAAAATTTTGACCTCTTCAATCTTCTGGCAGAAATCTAGGCAGCCTACTTCATGGAAGTTGAAAAGGACAGATGGATGAGCATTAACCTCTTCTGTAGAGATTGGCTCATATCTTTTATGCGGACCGCTCCTACTGTCTTGCCTTGGATGCATTTTGACTTGAATATGCTTTGGAATAAACAAACTGCTTCACTGTGTGTAAACTTCCCTTTTGGAGTCAAACTATGTCAATGTACTGCTTTGACAGAGAAACAATGTGATTTGGATGGTTGCAACAAGTTTTCTTATAATACACAACCTCTGCTCTCTTAAAAAGTAGCCTTCTACCTTGAAAGTACCTCAGCCAGGCAGATTTCTCAATAGGATACCATATAGTAAAAAGGAGACAGACTGCTGGGTAAATTTCCTGTGCACAGTGTTAAGAAATCACTTTTTCTTGTGAATTTTTAAGAGATCAATCAACACATCTATATCTGTGTCTCCAAGGTAAAATTTTCAATCATTAAAAACCTGCTCTTCAGAAAGTGACCTTCCACCTTGAAAATATCTCAGTCAACAATTTCTCAGTAAGAAATAATACAGTGAAATGAAGGGCAGACTGCTAGGAGGAGTTTGCTATGAGAAGTGCTTTGCCCATGGTAGACCTTGCAATCATTTAAAACCTGCCTTTCTTAATGTGCCAACATTCAACAAACTTGCATATGGTGCAATCAACCATAGTATGATTAGACAGTCAATATCACAGTCCTAAGCAAAGATGATAGAGTTTAAAAGACTTCAAAAGTTTTTTAGGCAGAGGCTATGTGAGTTTTCTCCCTTTAAAACAATCAATGGACCCTTATAAATGTAACCCTAGCCTTTGTAGAAAAAATCCTTTGCTCTACCTGAACATCCACTTATCAAACAAGCTGGAAAAACAAAGGAAATCAAGTGGCAAACATAGTGAACACTGTCCTTTTATGAGGAGCAGGAGCAGCTTTACCCTGTGGTCTTTCAACTTATAAACTGCTCTTTTGACAAATTTCTTTTTCTGATTATACTTCATTGTCTTCTGTTTTTGTGTTACTTCATTTAAACAGAGTCATACATATACAGAGTTAACCCCCAGTGTGAACACAAGCAGACTTACTGATATGGAACAAGGTGACAGAATTTTGAAGAGTGTTATGCAAGTTTCAACCAAGCCTGTAGGAGTTTTATCTCTTTCCCTCAATCAAAACTCCATTTTTAATATGGAAACCCTGTTCTTTGTAGAAAAACCTCTGCCCTATCTGAAAAACACCTTGTCAAAGTAAGCTTTGAAAAACAAAACAGTCAAGTGGAAAAACTCAAGAATAAACTGCCCTTTCTGTAGTTTATAGGTTTAACCTCTGCCCTTTGATGCTTTGAAGGTATAGAATCCCTGGTCCTTTGATTAATGAAGGTGAAACAAACTGCTTTTAGTTTCAACACCAATTCTTTCCTGTAGGTGCTTTAAATAACACATCCAACGTCTTATCACAGTTTAACACCTCAAATTACCACATAGAAAGCACTATTTTTTCAGCTATGGTGACAAGGTTCGAAAGTTTTGAAGCAGTGTTGTGAAAATTTGTAGCAGTTTTAACAGTGAATAAGCTCTCCTTGGATCAAAACATTAATCCCCTTGTATGCAGCTCACCAATATGTGTATATCAGTCAATTTGAAATTTTCCTTTAATTGTCTTAAAATAGGGTTATGACCAAAACACCTCCAACTAGATAACACTGCTTCTTTGCTAAAAACTGACTGTTTTGAGGATAACTACTAGGTTTTGAAACACAAAGAAGGAGTGGCCTGTTTGGATAAGCCTTGTGTTGGTGAATATGAGCTATCCCAAACTCAAAAAAAACTCTAATCCTTTTTGAACGTAAACACTCAACTTAACTCGTTTCAAACCTTATTTTTTGGCTCCAAACATCATCAAGCAGTCACAAAATTTAGGGACAAACTGTGCAAATACCTCAAGACATGACAAAAACTCTTGTGGAGTGCGAGAGATAGCTACGGAGGTCTTGCAGGCACACGGCACTCTTGAGAAAGAACGACGCACAAAACAACCCGGGCGGCTGTCGGGTCGGGGTCGGGCGCGTGTACGGCGCATCGCGCAATTCTCTGAGTGCGTCGCGCATACAACGACGCCTATGCAGATCGCTTCCAGGCGCGTCGCGCGGTGTTTAAATGGTGCAAACTTCTGCAATTTGACCCGAACTTCCTTGTTACGATGCTAAGGGTAGCACAGAGCTTTGTTTGAAGTTTGAAAATGAAAAATTCACTCTTTGACTTCACTCTTATGTCATTTCAAAATCTTCAACGGTCACCTTTGTTTTGAATGTAAAATGAAATTTTTGGCTGGCTTTTGCAAGGTGTTCACAGCCCTTTTGACTTTTTTCAACAATACCCCTCGGCGCATTTGCAACTTGGATTCACAAGCGATGCATGCATTGGAGATTTTCTATGCTCTTAGACCGTGTTAATCATGGACCAACCTCTTTATAAAAACAAAAATGGCTTGAAAGGCCAGAACTCTGTTTTACTTATGCATAGGTGTTTAAAGGGTGATTCTTGCTAGTTTTGTTCCTTGGGTGACAACTTTAACACCGAACTTAAAACTTTGAAAAATAACTCAATAACCTTCATATCATCTCCACCACTGTGTTTTAAAATGCTGGTGATATGTATTATGTAAAGTAACCTCTCTTTAACACTGTCAAGAAAATACCTGAAGACTGCTTTGTTTTTGAAAGGATAGGGTTTGTATTGTCAATATGCTTTTACAGCCTCGGTCTTTACTTGCTTCTTCACTGCGGGTATTCAAATTTGCTGGCCTTCTTTGGATTTAGTCATGTCTCTTTGATTTAAGAAAAGCGCCTTTTCCAACATGCCTTATTGCTTAGAACATATCATTTATGATATCCCTGTCCCCTTGAAAAATGGAAAACTATTGTTTGTTTCGAACTATCCACAACACTGACAGTCTATGAAAATAACTTCTTTGCCTATTCATAAATTTGTATGTCTTTTTGGGAACAAAACCTGAAATGCCTCCCATCATTTGTGATGTATATCTGAAAGGGGAACTTTTATGAACCAGGAAGAACAGGTCTCTTGGAAACATAATTATCATTTCCTTTGACCAGTGCATTGATCTTCTTGTAACAAACTCATTCCAAGGTTCAAAACTGTCCACTGCTTGACCCCTTTGGTGATGTTTTTAACAAGGAAAAACCACTCAAGATCTGTCAAAGAGCATTGAAAGCTGTTTTGTTATTTAACAGGAGATGGTCTATCTTCTTCCAATTTGTTTGATAATTTCTGCTTCCAGGTGATTCATAAGTTCCTTCTTTGATTGTAAGTGCCATATTTTAGTTGCATCCATTCATACTATATTTCTCTGTTTACTTGAAAGGAGATCTTTTAGACTTCTTGGCATGTGACAGTGAGGTGTTGTTTGACCCCTTTTCCTAGGGAAACTGCCCCTTTTTTGTATTAATGGCCTGCATATTCAAATTGTCTCCTGTCCACTATGAGGTATAGTTTGACAGACATTTTCCTATGGGTAGGAAAACCAATATTTTTTGAAACATAAACACCATCTGTCACCTATGTAAAGACTTTTGCTTTCTTTCTTTGTCTCTTTCCACTGCATCTTTTGACCAATCAGTCTTCAAAAACATTCAATGCCTTGGCCATCTGCTCATGAACGAAGGAGGCCCTTCACTTGGCAAAGTATTTGAAGATTGTTTGATAAGCCTGCCTGACAAGAGTTTTTCTTGGATATGATGGTAAGAAAACAAACTTGAAAACATTAATACTTTTACCTCTGCCTGTGATCACTACTGTGCTTCAGAAAAACCCTAGTCAAGGTGTCACTGTCTCACTGTACTGCTCTTTGTTGAGGGGAACTGAAAAGTCACCATTTGCCTTGGTCAACTTGTGACAAATCATTTGAAGATGATATCTGTAAGTATGGAGGTTAGCACCCTTTGAAAAACAACCACCCTTTCTTGCTGGAGCACGTCCTTAAAGTCAATACTGGCCAGCGCCCTCTGCTTATAGATGAAGGAGGCGCCCTAACCCTCTGCTTGTAAATGAAGGAGGTTCTTGGCCATGACAAATTACCAGTTTGTTGTGATAGTGGTGTCTTTCTCTTACTATGATTTTCATGCTGGAAGGAAACTGCAAGGTCTTGATGAGTGACTCTCTGTTTTGTAGATATATCTCAGGCTCATGTTTACATTGAGAAGCAGCTGTTCTTCTGAATGTAGATTCAAGAATTTTCTCCTGAGATGAAATTATATTTCCTGCCTTTGTAGAAACCATAAAACACTGTGAAACACCTAATAATCAGCTTGAGATTGTGGTTTATGCAGTGCTGAGACCTAGGGGTATAAGTGGCGTGACTTAGAGCTGTGATCAACTTGATTTGTAGAGTGGGAGGTCGGTCATGATTGGTCTGTAGCAGATGAAGGTTTTTTGGCCTTTTGATAGTTGCCAAGGGTAAAATGCCTTAAAGCGCCACTTCCTAACTTAGGGGAGGCTTTTGCAACAGTCTTGGATTTGCTTTTTAGAGCTGATGGGCAGACCAGTAGGGCTGAAGCTAGAAAAAATAGTGATAATGGGTTTTAAATTTGACATGGGCAAACTGAAAAGTAAGAGGGCGAAAAAAGTTTTATGAGGGTTTTCTAGATGATAGATTGACATATGGAATTTAGCTTCTAGAAAACTCAGCTATGGATATAGTCATCACTAACATGTAAAAAATACTGATGGCTAACAAAACCTTCTAGAATTGACCTCAAACCACTTTTTTGACTTTACTTTCTCACCTTTTTTACTTTGAGGAGGGCATGCAGGCATTGCAAAGGAAAACTGCGCTCTAGAATGCAGGTAAGCAGTGTATTACTTGCGTACCTAAGCTAGGAACGCATGCAAGATTCATGTTACCTGCGTACCCAAAGTTTCAGATATTTTTAGGGGTTTTCCTCCTGTTTTAGGGCTTGAAATGAGGAGTAAAGGTTGTAAGACTTGTAAAGGAGGCATATATGAGTGTTAGTGAGCTCATACAATCAGAAGAATGTCAAGGTGACAGTTTTTAGTGTAACAGATTTCCCCCTAAAGTGAAAAGTCTGGAATAGATGAAGATGAATTCTGTCATATATGAAGAGTGAAGTACTTTATCATTTCAAGGATCATCCTGTGGACACCCCAGTCGGAACTTGTAAAAACATTCAATGCAAAATATATATATGTAAACATATCATTGCTTAGGTAGGCTTTCCCATACTTAGATCAAAACTAACTAGAAACTAATTCAGACTATTTTGATACAGGAATGATTTTGAGTACATCACAGTATAGACATGTGTAGACACAGTATGGACACAGCCATATGTTTAAGAACAGTCCACTGTATAAATGGTAATAAAATTCCTTGCAGCCTGGATAGTAGAAACTAGATCCAGGGTCTTTATTTCTGCATCTCGAACCAGTACGATTCTATCCATGTGAATGAATGTGTCGAAGTTGAACACGGTAGAAACCACTTGATTACCAGTCAATAATGTAAACTGTTAACAAGTGTGAGAGTAACCACCAGTAATGTCAATGGCTCTCCAAGTACTCAGTACAATCCATGAAATGTGAGTGAATGAGCTGAAGTCGAACATGTCATGGAATCATTTGATCGAAGGTCAATGATGCAACCTGTCATCGAAGGTGAGAAACCTGCCATTGAGGCATGCAGATTTCAAGGTACTGACGATTTTTGGATCAAATTCCTAGATAATGTGCCGTCGTTGATAGAAAGTGATCCGTCGTAGGCAAGCCCACAACATGAAACCATAGATCAAGTTTTGAAAATATATTGGCAAGGACTAACTCAGGGATGGTCAAATGGATGACAGATATTTTGCAAATGAATGGTTTGTTTGAACTGTCCTCTTGAACACATAACGACACTGCAGATGGTTTGGTGACAATTGACCCAAATTTAATACCCAGAAACCAGCTGAAGACTTTCAATATGGTTTGATTAAATGTTAGGCAAAAGATTTCCCAACCCAGGTGGAAAAAAAGTGTTGTGTTCAAGAGTGGTTAACGGTTTTCCGAATAATCAAAATGTAACAAACAGGTTTGTTTTTCTCTCTTTTCCCCCACCATTTCTGGCAAGTACCTCTTTATTTTTGACAATATTGAGGAGGATAAAATTTGCTTGTTTATAAGCTCATCCTTCGGATGAGTCCAACTTAGTTTAAAATTCGAACCCTAAGAAGGAGTGGTTCGTTCCTGTTTAAAATTGAACAGGTCCTTTACTGTTAAATTTTAACGAGTCCAGTATAGGAGAAACTCTGTGTTTTTCAATTTTAGGGAGTCAGAATAAAAACTTAATAAAACTCCATGGGTGTAATTTTTCGTAAATTTAGTCTCTCGAGCCCGAAAAAGGATAAAATAATGCAGGAGAGAACTCTATTGACTGTAATTAGTCAATGTATACCTTTTTCGTAAATAGTCCATTTTCAGTCCGTAAAAGGGGTAAACTTATACTGAAGGGACGATCATTCATTTATTTTAACAAGTTCGAATAATCAAGTGCTCGGCAATCTTTTCATGTTTAGAGAGTTTGAAAAGGGCTTAAAAGAGGACTCCAGATTTCACTTTTTCGTAAGTTTTAACGAGTTTGAAAAAGGGATAAAAATGTACTCATGGTTTTCACTTTTTCGTAAGTTTTAATGAGTTTGAAAAAGGGATAAAAATTTACTCATGTGGACGACTTTCAATTTAATTAACAGGCAGAAAAAGAAGGAAAGAACTCGTCATTTTCATGTGTTTTACGAGAATGAAAGATAGCAAAATAATCTCGGGATTTTCACGAGTTTAAGGAGTCTTGAAAATAACTAAAATTGACTCAAGATAGGTTTCATTTTTACAAAATCTTGAAACAGAGAAAAACTATGCTTCAGAGTGGTTTCATTTTTACACAAGCTTGAAACAGAGAGAAAACTGTGCTTGATGCCCCTAAGCGTAACTGCTAGAGCGCATGCCCCCCCAGCTTCATTTCATTCAAATAAGTACACTGCTGGTAATTAATAGCTAGATGGAATGAAGGTTCATTTACGAGATCATATGAAAGACCCGACCTAAAACTATAAGAAAATTATGCAAAAAACTGAAATAAATAACCTAAATATATGACTTAACATTTACGAGATATAGTCAAAGACTCGACTCAATTAGGGGAGGATTTTTTTCATTTTTTAACGAGCTTGACACAGAGAAAAACTATGCTCATGGCAACGTGTTTCATTTTTTAATGAGGTTGACACAGTAAAAGGAACTTTCCTCTTGATACACTGATTCATTTTTAACGAGGTTGACACAGTAAAAGGAACTTTCCTCATACCTGATTCATTTTTTACGAGGTTGAATCTGTAATAGGAACCATCCTCATAAAATACTTATTTCTAACCTACCTATATATCCTACTAATTCATTTTTTAATGAGGTTGACACAGGAAAATAACTGTCCTCATACCTGATTCATGTTTTAACGAGGTTGACTCAGTAACAGGAACTATCCTCTGACCAACTGATTCATTTTTAAGGAGGTTGACACAGGAAAAGAACTGTCCTCATACCTGATTCATTTTTTAACGAGGTTGACTCAGTAATAGGAACCATCCTCATAAACTATTTATTTCTAATTTATTAATCTACCCTCTACAATCCACCTACTAATTCATTTTTTTAATGAGGTTGACACAGGAAAAGAACTGTCCTCATCGCTGACTGATTCATTTTTTAACGAGGTTGACACAGTAAAAGGAAATTTCCTCACCAGCCACTGATTCATTTTTTAACGAGGTTGACACAGTAAAAGGAACTATCCTCAAAGACACCTATTTCATTTTTTAACGAGGTTGGCACAGCAAAATGAACTTTCCTCGTATCTGAATTGATCATGGCTTCCAACTAGAAGAAACACATGTCAATGGACACACCTTGATCATGGCTTCCAAGAGGTCTTCGTCAGATGGAAGAACAATTCGTTGGAAGGAATGCATGTCAAGGGACTCAAAAGGGATAAGAAAATCGCGTTCAAGTAATCCCATAGAGTTTTCCATGTCAATTACCGGATCTAAGTCAAAATAAGATGAGAAAACAGTGAGAGGCTCGCTTACATCAGTAACTCAAAACATTGGACCAGTTGCCACATAATTAACCCGTGGTAGGGTAGATACCACTTGTGTATGAGGAACATTCAGGGATGTCAGATCATTGGTAGTCGAATCAAGACTAGGGAATGAAAGCTGGTCTACAGTCACAATATTTCCACTGTGAGGGAAAGACATCACGCGAAAGAGTGTCGATACGACAACTTTCATTGCATAGACATAGTCTTGCCCAAGGAGTAAATTGAAATCCAAGGGACCTCGAACTACCATAAGATCAATACAGACAGTTTTATCGTCCAAAGTAATAGAAAACTTAGGAAGGATCCCTAAAGGTTTACTAATGGTTCTGTTAAAAGCTTTTAGATTCTGCGTAATAGGCACAAGCTGAGGGGAACCCAAAGCTTTCCAAGCAGTTGAGGATAAAATACTAATAGAAGCACCTTCATCTAGATGTGTGCGGTGTATGTCCCTACCACCAAACTTCACAA